>JAMZRA010000004.1:7493979-7949856 GCA_024499935.1 Tyrophagus putrescentiae
TTTCTTTAAGCATCTATTTACTTTTAATATTTTAACTAATTATTATCACTGATGCATTATAATAGAAAAATTAACAAAATTTAATAAAATTTAATTTGAAATTATTTAAATATTTTTCAGTGTTTTTAATTTTGTTTTAAACTGTTTTTTAGCGAATAAGAATTAGCGTAACAATCAGCATTAAAGTTGTAGCGGCAATAACAACAAGTAACAAGTGTTGTTTTCGGTTTAAAGTCTGAAAAATTCAAAACAAAAGTTGAAAGTGTAGTCAAGTTTTTTTGAAAACTTACCTCTAATGTAACACCTGAGTCAAACGATCGGTCAATTGGAACTGGGTGAATCGCAGTAACTCTTGGTGAAATGTCAACCGTGTCATAGTTTTGTAAATTATCAAATGATGCACCATGGGACAGATGCATTTTTAATTGTTCCAATTTTTGATTATTCAAATGAATGTCGGTTTCACATCTACTCATTGAGTTCCGGTACAATTCAATTTTTTCTTGCACATTTAAATTAGAAGGGTTAGAAGGATCAATTTGGCGTTCCAAATCAAAAATTTTTGACTTATGTGTTTGAATAAAATTTTGTTGCATAACACGAAGTTTTGACATTGTTTCTTCAAATTCATTTTTTAACGTTTTAGAAGTGTTTATAATCCACGTTTTCTGTAATTTTGTTATTTAACGAAAATTCATAGCAAAACTTGACTAACCTTAACATCGTCATTTTCATTAGAAAAACGTTCATCGTAAAATATTCGAAGTTGAGCTGTTAAAATTAAAAAATTTTAAATTTTAAATTAAAAATTTTAAAATTAAAATTAAAAAACAAAAATTTTTTTGTCAAACCATTGATGTGTTGTACTTCTTCTCTAATTTTGTCTTGAATATTTGAACTACAAAAAATAATCAAGTGTTATTATAATAAACTTGCATTATTAAACATTTTACATTTTTCCATAATGTTCACGAACTGAGTGTAAATTGGATTCATGGTCTCGTAATTCAGTCTCCACGTACATAAGATGATCATAAGAAGTCACTGAAATGACGCATTAGTTAAAAAATTGATTGCACAAAAATTGATTGATTTACTCACCATTTTGTATTAATTGACTTAAACGAGTTTTTAAATCATCAAGAACCAAACGCAGAGTATAACTTATGTTCACATTTACATCCATTGCGTTGTTATTTTTAATTTTAAAAATATTTGTTTAAAAATGCAATCTTTAACCGCACCTGACAGTTTGTGCACAACTTAATTGTAACTTTTCGTTTTCTCTGCTTGTTTCTAAGGCACCTATACGATTAAGACTAATTGCACCATCATCTTTGATCTAGTTGGTTGTAGCAACTATCACCAAAACTAAAATGCTAGTAAACTATTTGGACTTAACAGTTGGCAGCAACAATCTTGTTTTTGGTTGCTAACACATTATGAAATGGATTGTGATGATTAATAAACGGTTGATAAAGTTTTATTTTATTGATTATGTTTTTAAATTTTTCAAATATTTTTTACAACGTTAAAATTTTTACAATAAAATGTCAATAATAATTTGCGCTCCATAAAATGCAAGTTGCCTAAAATTAAACAAAATTTTTAAATGTATACAATGGATTTTTTATACTTACCAAAATGTAAATTACTGTATAAAAACAAAATACACACGGAAAAATTATTCGAGAAGCATAGTCAACCTTGTTTCGGCTGTATGGTTCTCGAGTGTAATCAACTTCTCCATAAATTGTTTTTAAAAATTTGTCAAAAATTTTTCCAAAAAAAGTGAAAAAACTATTATTTCCAAAGTAGTATCCAGGAAGTTTTTCTGGCACAGAAGTAGTGATTGTTGAAATTTGATCAGTTTTTATCTAAAAAAGCTAAATATTAATAACTTAAGTAGATTTTTACTACTAACTTTTTCTTTTGCTTGTTTCCAATTTTTCTTATCAATTGCCAAGTGAGCCCAAGCAATGGCAACAGCATATTCAACGATGCCAAGGTAAATAAATCCTTGTAAAAACATCATCCAAATATGTATTGACACAGTATAAGATACACCGATTTCATTATTAATTGAAACATCTTGAGTTATTATTGCAAGCAAAGGGCTCACAGTCAAGTTGGCCTATTTAAGTTTGTTAAAAAGTTTTTTAAAATTTAAAAGTATATTGTTACTGACCCTTGCAGGCCACGCATTAAGTGGAATCCAAAATGCGATCCACGTTATGGCAACAGTTAAAAACGTTAAAAAATAGTATCTAATTAGATAATAGCTCAGTCTTCGTACTATTTTGATAGTTCCACTCAAACAAGAGTTGGTCAAAAGTTGATCCTTTTTCTCGCAACGGGCTGTAAACCATGATCGAATTTTAAACATTGGATACTCGGCGCTGTCTTTTACGTCAAATTCACCCCAACTAAATTGAAGTTCCTAAAGTAAAAAATATTATTTTATGCAAAAACAGTTTGAACTTACATTTGGACTGTATTTTACTATAAAAAATAAAATTTGTGTTTACAAAATATTGTTTTACAAACTTATTCTTACTTGATGACATTTTTATAGGGCAGTTATGATAATCATGTGGATAATTTAGCAAGTTCATTGGGCATTTAAAAGTAGCTGATAAGCGCAACATGTAAGCGATATTGCCTTTATTGTCAATTGTCATTTTTTCAACTGTTTCTAATGAGTTTATTTGTTTGACTTCACGGCTATTAACAAAATACAAATCTGGTCTCCAAATTTGACTGATGCCGACTGGTTGAGTTAATACTAATGATTCATTTGCTTTCATTTCATTACTAGCTAGCCGAAAATCAGTCCATTCTTGAAGCAAAAAAACATCTGCTTGAAATGACTTTTTAAAATATTGTTAGTATTTATTGAATTTAAAACAATTTTTACCTGACTTGCTTCAGTTATTCCTAAAAACTCGTTAACATAAAGTGAAACAACAACATTTAAGGTTTCTAAAAATTAATTTTCAGTAAAAAATATATTTGTGTTGTAAAAATACCATTGTAAACTGTTGGCAAAATATTTTGGTCGTAATTTGAAGGAATGAATTGGCTAACATCAATTTCTTGAGAATCACAAAACGCAAAAAAAACTATTACTAAAAAATAATTTGTTTTGTTATGAATTAATATCATTTTTGCATTAAATTGCTAAAATAATAAATTAACATGTGTTGCGCACAAGTGAAATGACTAAAAATCAGTTGAATTTTATCAATTTTCACGTTTTATTACCATACATGATATTGCAAAAAAAATTATTTTAATTTCAAAACAAATGTCATGGTCAAGGTCATACAAAATTTTACAGTACTTGATAAAAAAATTAAAAAATATACTATATTATGCCAAAATAATTTAAAAATATTAGTATTTTTTATTTTTAATTACAAAAAACCGTTTTACAAAATAAATAAATATAGAAGCGCTGAGTGAGAGTGAACACAAGCATACGTAGTCCAGACTGACTTTAATGGCAAAGAGTAGCTGCTTATATACACAAACAGGCGACGTAACTTCGAACTCTCAAAGCCACGTCGCTAGCGGCCTATGGGCCGCTACTCCTTCCTGCCAGTCTTCGACGCATCTTATGAGGTCCAGTCAGCCATCCGACGTCGTCGACCATCGCCCACTTCACGTCCCGCACTTCGGCCAAGGACCAGCATGCGACTTCGCGCACCACGACGCGGGGCCAGCGTCCACTCCGTCGACTTGGTTTTCAGGCTGGCTGGGCCTTGGGCTGCTCGCATCGAAACGCAGAGGCCTGAGTCCATCTCACCGTTGCCACCAGAAGCGCTGAGTGAGAGTGAACACAAGCGTACGTAGTCCAGACTGACTTTAATGGCAAAGAGTAGCTGCTTATATACACAAACAGGCGACGTAACTTCGAACTCTCAAAGCCACGTCGCTAGCGGCCTATGGGCCGCTACTATATTGAATTTTTAAACTATTTTTTTAAAATTTGTGTTTAATAAATGTTTAAAAATTTTTTAATTTTAATTGTAATTTCCAGCCCAGTACAACACCGTAATCATTACGTATAAAAACACATAAAAAAGAAACAAAGAAACAAAAATGACTCGACAAACATAATCAACTTTGTTTCGAGTATAAGGATCTTGCTGAAAATCAATTGGTCCAAAAAAGAAATAACAAAATTTGTCAAAAAACGCTCCACATTTTGCATACCATCCTATTAAAATATTAAACAAATTAAAAAAAATTTGTTTTAAAAAAAATTTACCTTGATTCCCAAAGTAATACCCTTCTAAATAAGGTGTGATTGGAACAGGAACAGTTACTCCATTTTGTGCGTTATTGTTTGCCTTAAAAACAAAAAACCTAATTTTAAATTTTTTAAAAAACAAAATATACCTGCTCAAGCAGTTTAGCAAAATGTTTTTTGTCAGAAACAAAATGTGCCCAAGCAATTGCAGTTGCGTATTCGACTATTCCCAAGTAAACGATTCCCTGCAACCACATCATCCACCAGTGGATGGATGTCACATAGTACACTCCAATGTCGTTGTTAATTGATATATCTTGAGTAATTAGGTTGAGCAATGGCATCACCAGCAATGTAATCTTGTAGTAACAAATAAATTAAATTTTTGGTAAAAAGATTTTTGCACAAAGTACCCGAGCTGGCCAAGCGTTGATAGGGACCCAAAATTGAACCAGCGTAATGCAAACCGTCAAAAATGTCAGCAAATAGTACCTAATAATTAAAATTAAAATTAAAATGTCAAGTTTAAATTTTTTTATACCGTATAATGTAATATGAAAGTCTTCGAACAAGTTTAAGTGTACCAGAAATGCAAAAGTTTTCCTAAAGAATAAATTTAACAAGTTTTAAAACTCAAATTTTTTATGTTAGTTACCGGAATTGGGTTTTCCCATCTTTCGCACTCAGCCGTGTACCAATAACGAATTTTAAAAAGAGGATATTCTCCAGGGTAAGCTTCAAATTTATTCCACACTAAACGGATTTCGCTTTGATTGTAAATCACTAAAAATTGTATTTTGTAAAAATGAAAAATTTTTTTAGTAAGTCTTACATGTAGAAATTTTGATGCGGCAGTATTGATAATCATGTGGAAAATTTTGCAAATTCATTGGACAACTTTAATAAAATTTAAAATTAGTTTTAAAATATTATTAACATCCTTTATACCTAAGCATTGTATTGATTCGTTGAGCATAAGTAAGTAGTCCATCAGAAGTGACAGTCAACTTTTGAACTGCTTGAAAAGCATTGACAACTGTTGCGCTGAGTCCATTTGCAAAATATAAATCAGGAATCCAAAATTTTTTAATGATTGATGGCGTTGTAACAATAAAATTTTGATATTTATCAATAGCACTGAGGTTCAACCGGTCATCTGTCCATTGTTGAACAAGAATTATATCTAGTTGAATTGTCTACAAACAATAAAGTTATTTTTTGTGCATTTTAAAAGTAAAAAATTTACTTGGTCTTTGTCAACTGCACCAATGAGATCATTTACATAGACGGAAATCGAAATGTTTAGTGTACCTGCAAAATTTATTGTTTTTTAATATAGTTTTTAAAAGTTTTCATTTACCTTCTAATGGGTTTCCAGGTCTCATTTGCGCATCATAGTTTACAGGAACAATTCTGCTAACATTAACTTCTTGAGTTTGAACATAACAAACAATGCACAAAATTGAAACAATTATGAAAACAAATTTTTTTAACTCCATTGGCGTTTAAAGCCAGTTTAAATTTACAAGTTTAACAAATCAACAAAATAGTTTTATCAACAAGTAGATATAATTTTAAAATTGCAAAAAATATTAAAATGAAACAATTAAAAGTAGGCGCATTTTTTATGCGCAATATAACAGTTTAACACAGATTTTTAAAACGCTTGTCATGACATTGTTTTGTTTCTGTACAATATCATCAATTGAAAGCTTGTAAGAACGACTGTGCGTACAATTTGTTTTGGTAAAAAATGAAATATTTTAGAAAGTACCATTTTTTGTTCTACTACCGTCAGAAAACTAAAATGCAATCTCATGTTAAGATGGGTTTCTTTGGAAGCCACTGTTTACTATGCACAAATATGGCAAATGGGTATTATCTATGACGCATTTAACACGTCAGTAAATACTAAGGGTTTGCTTAAATATTCACATGGGATATGTTTTCAACATGATGATTTGCTTTACTGCTATTCAAAATTAATTTTTGATGAAACGGCACATTTTTTAATGAAGTTTTATTAAGTGTTAGCTACAAACACAAAACAGTTGACTCATGCTAAAATTTTTTAAACAAATTTATAACAATAAAATTTTAATTTATTTGTTTTTTATAATTAATTTAAAATTACCAACGCCATTTGTAAGACCAAACGATAAGAGTTGCAATAATGTATACAATAACAAAAACAAACAGCATGAAGGGGTAAAACAACCTTGCAAAATAATCTACTAAATTTCTATTAATTGGATCGCGATGATGATCAATTGGACCGAAAAAGAAACCAATAAATTTTCTCATTTTTACTCCAATTGCTTTATAGCATCCGTTGTTTCCAAAAAAATGACCTTTTGGAGGTTCCTTTGTAATTTTAAAGTAAACAACAATTAAAAATAATTTTTGTTTTTAAAAAACACTTACTTTTTTTGCTGCCAAAGCAAGTTTTTTCTCTTGCATTTGATATTGCCAAGAAAGCGCAAAAGCATACTCAACCATAGACATGTATATGAAAAACTGGCACACCCACAACCACCATACTGTTAAGTAAATAACAACTTGTAAAAAGCTTCATCTTAAGAAAACTGTAACATACCCATTGAAGTTACGTCATTAGAAGGAGATTCATTATAACCTTGCAGCGAAGTAGTTATGAGGGTCAATAGTACAGATGCAGTCAAAATAATCTATTAAAAAGTATTAATTTTTAGTAATTTTTTAAAAAACTGACCCTTGCAGGCCACGCATTAGTAGGCATCCAAAAGCTTGCCATGCCCATGACAACCATTAGAAATGTAGGACAGTCTGTTGTAAAAATTTTTTTTAAATTTTTAAAATGTTTAACTTGTTAAAACCTTACAGTAGCGCATGATGTAGTAGTTGCAAGATCTAAATAAAGTTAAAATCAGTTAAAAAAGTTTTAAATTGTTTTAAAATTACCTAACAAGACGCACAGTTGCCAAAGCGCAGTTTCCTTTGTACTTTGTATCATTATCAAACTTTCTCATTTCATACGGATGATATGGCAGTGGGTCACATGAGCGCCCAGTGTAAGTATTCCGAATTCTAAATTTTGTATTTCCTTTGACTCCATTGACTGAAACAATACGAATGTTTAATTGTTGAGCTATTTTTTCAACTAAAAAATAAAATAGTTTAGTTTTTGATAATATAAAACAAATATATTTACAGCTTTCTAGTTCCAGGTTGCAATAATGCTCATCAAAAGGAAAATTTGCAAATTCCATATGGCAAATAAATGTGACAGACAGTCTGGCACAGTATTTGATCAATTTTTTATCAGGCCATATTTGCATGTATTCAATTTTGTTTAGCGGACTAACCACCGAAGAGTCAATAGAATTTCGAAAATACAGTAAGGGTTTCCAGAAAGAGTCAAGTTTTGTTAATTTAATTTCTGACATGTGCAAATTTTCAGTAATGTTTAACTCAGACGTATTACTAGGAGAAAAATTTAAACTTTGAAGTCGATAATCAGTCCAGTTTAAACATTGAAAAAAATCAATTTTTACAGTCTACATAAAAAATAAAAATGAGGAAAAATTATTTATGTAATGTAGTACTTACTTGTGTTTTCTCCGTTACAGCAAAGTTGTTTATGGTAATTGTTGAATTTACTGCAAGTTTACTATTGTTTTGTAAAGGAACTTGAAATTTATTATAATTTTTAGGAATCAATGCACTTAAAACCCAGTTTTGTGTATTAACAAAACCAAATAATCCTGAAACGCTTATTAAAATAATCCATTTTGTTAAATATTTTAAACGCAACATTTTTTAAAGTAAATTGATTAATTTTTTGTTATTTTTACTGGTTACATGATGATCAATGCTGCCAGCATTTTCTAAAAAAATAACCAATTGATAAAATAGTGACAAGTCATTTTTGCAAGTTAGTCAATTGTGTTTGATCATTGGCTAATTAACTAACATAATTTTTTTATGCAAATTAAATGCATTTTTGCTGATTAATGCAATTAAAATTTGTTCACAATATTTTAAATAATGTTTTTTAAATTTAAAAATATTGATTTAAAAAAGTATATTTAAAAACTACTTTTTTACCAACGCCACTTGTTTGCCCACACTGGAATTGTACTAACAATATACGTAATTACAAAAACGAGCAACATAAAAGGATATACAATTCGAGCAAAGTAATCCACTTTGTTACGGCCTTGAGGATCACGAAAGTGGTCAATAGGGCCATATATAAAATGAATTAAACCGCCAATGCATTGTCCACAGCAAGAAAACCAACTTTTGTGGCCAAAATAGTGACCATCTGATGTTATCTGCAAAAACAAAAAGTTTCAAAATTATTTATTAAAAAACTTTAAAAATTACCTTTTTAGTTTCTTTAGAAAGTTTTTTGTCGTTTACAAATTGAACCCAGGCAAGTGCACACGCAAATTCAATCAAAGTCATATAAACAAAAAATTGAATTCCCCACAAATACCAGTACAATGGGACCTTTATATTTAAAATATAGTTAGTTACAATCATTTTAATTAAAATATAACAACAAAAATTTACTACGTCATTTGAAGGGACTTCGTTGTAAGCGCCTTGACTAGAAGTTATTACAGTCAACAATACAGTTGCTGTGAGCATAATCTAAATAAAAATATAAGTTTTATGTGATTTATTTAAACAAAACTGACCCGAGCTGGCCAAGCATTTGTAGGTAACCAGAAGCTTGCAAAACCAATGCAAACAAACAAAAATGGAGGTGTGTAATAGCGAATAATGTAATAAGAGAGGTCTGTGATTGAATTAGTAATAATTTTATATTATTTCAATACATACTTCTAACTAAACGAACTCCTTAAAATTAAATTGTTAGTAAAAATTTTATTAAAACTATGCAAATTTTTACCTGCAAATGCACAATTGTGTAGATTTGTTATGTTAGTTTTTTTTCTGGTTAACTCTTGAAATTGGTATTGTTCAGACTCAATTAAACTGCATCTTCCAATGTAAGTATTGCGAATACGAAACCGGCTATTTCCTTTTACAGAAACCATTGGTTGCATAAAAATTAGTAGATGTTGAGCAGCTTTTTCAACTTTTAAAAACAATTTTATAATTTTTTGTTGAATTTGTTTACTGAGTTTGTACTTACAGCTTTCCAACTCAAAATTACAATATTGTTCATCAAACGGAAAATTGACTACATCAAAACGACACAAAAATTCAACTGACATTCTAGTACAAAATTTAAGTAACTTTTGTTCAGGCCAAACTTGCACATATTGAATGTTGTTCAACGTATTAACAATGCTCGCAGACATGGCGTTTCGAAAGTATACAATTGGCAACCAAAGATTTTCATATTTAGTCAATTTTACTTGAGTTAAATGAATTGGTTTTCCAATGTTAAGTCCTGGAATTGAGTCTGGAGTGATATTTAAATTTTGAATGCGATAATCAGTCCAGTTAAGACAAAGAGTTATATCAGTAGTGAGAGACTTAAAAAATATTTTTTAAATTTTTATAATTGTTTAAAAATTTTTATTTACCTGCGATTTTTCGTTTGCTGCAAAACTATTTAATGTGATAGAAGCATTAAGTGTTAAATAAGCTAAACAAAATTTTTTTGTTAGTCAAAAAATTAACATTAAAGTCAATTTACCCGAGTCTAAATTGTTTTGCAAAGGTACTTCATATTTGTTGTAGTCAACGGGAATAAGTTTATTTAAAGCCCAGTTCTGACAGTTTACTGAGTTTAAAAATAAAACTAAAACAATTATTTTTTTAAACATATTTAATTTACAAAATTTTGTAAATTGATAATTTAAAACAAAAAAATGCTAATGTTAATTTACTAAAAATGATTATCTTAGTTGCAATAACCAATGTTTTTGAATAATTGCTGTCTCATCGAAAATCATTATATTAATTCAATCGTTTTGTTATTGCTGATTTTAATAATCATGCAATGCCAAGTGTGTTTATACACTATTGAAAATTTTACAATTTTATTTTACATTTAATTATTTTAATATATAAATTTAAGCAATTCTAACATGATTAAAAGTAGTATATATTAATTTTATCTGTAGACAATGGCCCATTTAGGTACAGTCGCCAGAATGTATCTGTAAAAAGTTAATGTAATTAATTTATCAAAAAACAATTTTAAAGCAATTGCAAATGTATTTACGTTATCAAAAAAATTAACGTGACCAGTGGAAACAGAAACCTAAAAAATTGAGTTAAAATAGAATGACAAAGTTTTAGATTTACCTAGCACTGTAGTCCACTTTGTTTCTATAAAAAAATATTTGATAATACTTTTAAAGTTTTTTTTCAAATTGTGAGTTTACCTGTAGTGTTCGTCATTTTCAATAAACTCAATCGGACCAATTAATTTGTGCAACACTGTTGTGCACCCCATTGCGCAGCTGTGGTACATGCCTTTTTTGCCAAAATAATAACCATCTGGCGATTCCTACAAACGCAAGTATTACTAAAACGTAAAAATAAATTAAACTAACCGTGTTGTGCAAACGCGCTCGTTGTTTGTCTTGAGCAAATTGAACCCATGCCAAAGCAGTAGCAAATTCAACAAGTGCCAGGTATACAAAGCACTGAATGAACCAGAGCCACCAGGTAAGGCTCACAACATCGTGTGCTGGGACTTCATCGTAGGCTGTATGGCTAACTGCCATCAAAATAAGTGTTACTACAACAGTAAAAACCAGCCTTCCTGGCCAAGCTATTGTTGGAATCTTTTAAAATAATTGTAAATTAAGTTTTAAACAATTTTTTGTGAAACAAAATCTTACCCAAAACTGAACGTAGCAGATCATTAAAATAAGCAGAGTCGTTAAATAGTATCGAATTATGTAGTAATTAACATGTCTGACCATACGCATAGCTACAAATGCTGTTAATAAACAAACAGTTTTATTAAATAAAATTTTTTAAAAAACACTTTACCACAACTGGCTTTGCGAGATTGAGCTATTTTGTCAAAATTATCTGGTTCACAAGTGCCATTCCAAAAGTGATGTAAACGGAACTGGTAAGTATCTGGAGGTGTAGTGGCAAACTGCAAATCTACTTGAATGTTCTGTATATTTCGAGCTAAACAAAAAAAATTAATTTTTTTGCATTAAAAATCAAGTAACTTACTATTTTCCAACTCAAAAAAACATTCTTGAGCGTCAAATGGAAAATTGGAAAGCTTAAAAATGCAACTAAATTGAACGTTCAATCTAGAACAAAACCTGACAAGTTTTTGCTCTGGAGTAACAATGATGTATTCGTTGCTTTGAAGAGTGTTGACAGGGTTTGACGATATTGCATTTCTGAAATAAACTGACGGAAGCCAAAATCTGTGTATGAGATCAACTCTAACAGTGGGGATAGGCCGACTTAAATTTTGTTGGAGTTCAATCATACTTCGAACTCGATAATCACGCCATTCACGACACAAAATTAGGTCAGTGTGAAGAGACTAAAAGTGTAATGTGAGAAAATATTCTGCGTTTTAAAAACTTTACCCTTTGATCTTGATCAGAACTTAAACTTCTCAACTGAATAGTACTGTTGATGATCAGCAATGTATCACTTGTTTCAACTGGAATTTGATTAGGATCGTAGTCATGTGGTAGAATGTGGTCAATTAGCCAATTTTGACCGCAAGTCAAGTGATGAGATAAAATTACAAAGTGTACAACAATTGGCAGAACCCACCATTGCCAACACAAATATAACATTTTTGTGTGTGTAATAAAAAATAATTACAATAAAAATGCATATGTTTAAGTTATTCTACTTTTGCACATAAATATATTGGCCAATTTTGTTTTTCACAATAGTAATGACCTTCAATTATTTTATGAATTGTCATAATAAAAATAAAAAAAATTCATCATCATCTGCAGAAAATTAGAGCATACAAATTTTATTTCTAAATTCATTTTTATTATTTTTGAACTATAATTTAGATTTATAACAATATTACAAGTATTTGACAGCCCAAGCTAAAATACAAAATTGTTTTAGTATAATAAACAAAAAATTGTAAAAAGTAGTACCGGGTATAGTAGCAACAATGTACACAAAAACAAAGAGAAAGAAAACGGCCGGCATAAACAAACGGGCCGTGTAATCAACTTTGTTGCGTCCAGGAGGATCACTAATATTTAAAAAGTTAATAAAAATCATTTTATTTGCAATATAATTAGTTACCGATAAAAGTCAATAGGCCCAAAAAATGTGTGAAGCACTTTGTCTAAAAATAATCCTCCTAATTTGAACACTGAATTCTTTCCTGCAAAAATTAAAAATATAGTGCATTTTGAAATGATTTGAACTTTTTTATTCAAATATACAAACCAAAATAATACCTAGAAAAAATAATTTAGCAATAGCAAAATTAATGAGTTTATTAGATCATACCCATCTTCAGATGGGCGGTTTTGGGCACGCGCCCGATTCTTTTCATCTGCGAACTGGACCCATGCAAGTGCAGTTGCATACTCAACTAAATTCATGTAGTTTAGGAACTGAATTACCTGTTAAGTCAAACAAATTAGTTTTATTGTTATTTTTTAACTTTCTATAGCTTACCCAAAGCCACCAGAAAAGAGGGCATACATCAGGTACTGGAACTTCATCGTAAGCAGTCTGGCTGATTGCTTTTACTGTCAGGTACACAACAAGTGTCAAAATTACTCGTGCCGGCCAGCCACAAGTGGCTACCCAAAAACTTTGTGCGGCGTTGGTTTTTGGTTATTAGATGCCATTGGGCGTTGGTAAAATGTTTAAAATGTTAGCATTAAATTTAAAATTTTTCTGATTTTTCTAAAATACCTGGCAAAAGATGTGCAAATACACAAGAAAGTGCTCGTGTAGTATCGAATAATATAATAGCTGAGGTGTCTAACAAAGCGTATTCCAGCAAATGCACAGGAATCGTATTGGGCTGTTGGAATAGCTGTCAAATGATCGGGATTTGGGTGTGTGCAACTGCCGTTCCACGTGTGATGCAAACGAAGCTGATTATTTCCACCAGTTTTGGCTATGACACTACTCATTGTCATCTGCAAATGCTGAATTGTGTTGCCAGCTTATACAAAAAAAGATTGTTATTTTATGCACTTTTTATAAAATACAACTAACCGCTTTGCAGTTCAATGTAGCATTCTTGGGCATCAAACGGAAACTGAGAAAGATCAAACAAACAAACTAACTGAACGTTGAGCCGGCGGCATAACTGGAGCATTTTTGTTTCCGGCCAAACTTCAATGTACTCCAAATTTCGAATTGATTCAATTACAGAGTATGCCATCCCATTTCGGATATAAACTTGAGGCAACCAAAAAATTGAATAATTTGTTGATCTCACAGACGCATAACGAAAAGTTTCCACGCGACCTGACTCGTTGTAAGTTATTGGGTTGATGTTCACCAATCGAGGGTCGTGCCAGTTTGAGCAAAGCAGTATGTCTACATTCAACGACTGAAAAAACTTATTTTATGAAATTAAAGTTGCAAAACTATAAGAGATTTTATACTCTTTGATCACTGGCAGCTGAAAATCTATTAATCACAACTGTGCTGTCTACTGGAACATAGCCATTGACCAAAGGTGGCTGCGATTTGTCGTAATCAGACGGAATAAAAGATCCAATGAGCCAGTTTTGACCAGTTACACGTGTCGACAGTAAAACAAGGTTTAAGATAATTAAAAAATAGTTGAAAGATGCAAAAACTGCCATTTTAGCAATGCTCGCTCAACTATTCTAAACTGCAAAAGAAATATCTGGACATTTAAAATTATTTGTAATGTGTTACTACCCTGTAAAAAATGCACTATCACGTTCACCCAAATGCAGTACGATTCACTCGAAATTCCTCATTATGCTTGCTCTAAAAACCTAACATTACGTTGATTTTCATTAGCATTTATAAAAATTTGTGATTCAAAAAATCAGACTTTTTAAACTGAGAAAACGAGTTTACTCATACTAAAAAACAAACTCCATATTGTTTTTATTATAAAAAATCACACATCTTTGTTTTATCAATAAGTAAATTTGTGCCTTAAGCTAGATAAGTTAATTGGCAGTACTAAGCGGACTCTTCTCGAAGTGTCAATGACAGTGTGTTTCAAGTGCTGGTACTAAATGTATGTAACAGAGATACCACGTGACGTTCACATTTAAAACCACTTGAGAAGCGCTGATGGCTTAAAGAGGATCTGGTCAGTGGCCACAGCAAAGCTTTTAGTCATCTTTAAAAACCCCCAGTGCTCTATTACAATTGCTTAGTATGCTCATGCCATTTACAAAATGAAATTTTACCTTACTCTAAGTTTAGTTTTTGTGAGCTTGGCAGTAGGTATGAAACTGCTTTATAATTGTTTTTTAAATTTATTAAATTATAAAACTTTGTTTCAGTCTTGTGTGCTCCAGTCGACAATGACGATCCAGATAACGATGAGCTGCATAAACTGCCAAACATATTGGGCAACAGTCAGTTGATTCAAAAACATCAAAAATTAATACAAATGGCACAAGAACTCTTGAGTAAGTTGCGCAGAAATGGCAAGAATGACCAGGCACAAAAATTGTGGCAGGCCATTGAATGCGCCAACCGATCTTTGCAAGCTTTTATGTCTATCAACCCAGGACGGGAATTCAACTTTAGCGTCAAAGCTATTATTGAAAACCTGAAAAAAGCTCAAGATAAGTTGGATCACTTGATTCATGATTTAAAGGACAACAACGACGACCAGTTCATTTGAAAAGTGATTCATTTGTACCAGTCAATACAGTCTATTTGAGAATACTAACAATCGATTCGAGTCGGTATTTAATTCGGTAGGCAATGACAGCCGCCGCGGAGGATTTTCGGTGCGCATCAGAGTTTGCCACCTGGTACCAGTAGAGCTGAGTGTGCGATGAACGTGCCGAGGAGCATGATGGATGCTGGTGGGCGGTGGGCGTTGAAGGACTGAGCAGGCTCATTGAGTGGGTCGAGGGAGGAGATGGAAGTGCCTGACTTGGCAAGTCATTCCACGACACTCGAGCTGGATGAAGCGCTCGGGGAGTTTCCGGTGCCAGTGTCTGCATCGGCGGTAGAGTGTTGGATTTTGGCAACAGCTCAGTGGCCGGTGTGGTGCTGCTGCTTCTGTTGATGTACGGCTGCATCTCCACCAGATCAAAGCTGTTCTTACTCACCAAACACTGACACCTTGAAACAATTGTCTTCAGAACTAGTGCCAGAACAGAGCCGACTAAGTTTATGTAAAAGAGCGGCGTGGTAAGCTGAACGTAGTCTAGCATGTAGTATATCGCAAAGACGGTCACTGAAAGCTGGAACATGGCTGCCATCAGAGCAGTTTGAATAGTTGACGCGGTGATGGTCATAAAGTTGGAAATAAACTTAAAAACAATTTCCATCATGAAGCCCAACGAAACGCCAAAAAGTAAATTTGTCTGAAATAACCTTCCAAAGTTATCATTGAGTAATTTGAAAGCTTTGCAAACTCACCAGAAAGACCATAAACACACTGTACTCGAAAAGATACAGTTGCATCAAGTTAGCGGCAATGTGTCCCAGGTAAACTAGAGCAAATCGGTGGCAATTGCGGTGCCAAGCGTAGTGCCCCAGCAATTCTTTGTTCTCTTGTATAGTGGTCTTGTAGCCAATGATGATTGGCTTGAAAAGCAGCCAAATTCGGGAAAAAAGAAGCGAACCCATCAAAACTGTGTGAGCGTAGAAAATTTGCCTAGCTGTAAGCATAAGAGTTAGTGTAAACAGCCAAAAATTGATTCAAAAAGGCTTACGAGACATGTTTTTTGGGTAGTATCGATCGGGCCAGATTGAGGTGAAGCACAGGTGGCACACTTCGGCGGTGAAGGCGGCGCTGAAGATGATGCTTCCGGCTACTGCAAAGCACGACTTGCGCCAAACTTTCACCGTTCGAATACTAAAGTTGTCCTCATTTAGCTGATCGACATTGTGATGAGTCTTGGCCTGACAAGCGAGACAAACGCAGTTCAGAGTAAGCAGCTGGTCAGTGCACTGGCGATTCATATCGTAGTACGCAAGAAAATCGTCAAAATCTTCAGGGGTGATTGTGGTGTGCTTCGACAAACTGCCCACTCCGTTCCAAATCAGATAGAACACTATGGCGCAATTGATTGACACAAAGAAGCGACACAGCAAAACCGAAAACATGACTGAAGAGCGGAACTCACTTAAGCTACTCTCTTTTGGAAAGAAGTAGTGAAGGTGAAAGGTGAGCCCAGTGACCACTCCCAGTGAGGTCATCACCAGAAAGGCTCGCATCCACGTCTGCGCCTCCTGACGACTGATGGCACTGATCTTCACGTCAAACATGATGTAAAGCAGGTAAATGTAGACAAAGCCAACTAGAGCACACTTGAAACTGATGGTAAGTGGCAATGGTATCAACTGGTGAAAGTAGTGACACGCCAAAGTAGCCAGTTCGTCCAGCGCCACGAGTGCGAATGCTGCTGAGATAATGAACAACGAGTTCTTGTGGCTCAGTGAAAAGAGATGCCGTTGTGGATGCCAGCGAGTAGCAACGAAGATGCCTAGTGCGATTGAAGGACAGAGAAGACCAAATGTGATTGACAAGATGAGTCGCCGTTGATTGAGATGAGGAGAGGTCTCAGAAAGATGAAGCGTCGTCAAAAGGTCAATGAAGAAGGAAAATGCCTAGCATTGAAAGATATATTAATCAGCAGATAATACACAACCTCCAGAATAGTTCCTACCACGTGAAAGCAGGCAAAGCAAACGACTGCCAACTTGATTCGATCAACTTGCGAAACGATCGTCTCAAAATAAGCCCGACACTCTGTTCTAGCGTGTTCGGAGTTGGCAGCGCTAAGCAGACGATATCTACGGTACGAATTGGATGCGTCTAATAGATCATATTCGTCGTCTTCCAGTTTTCTATTCCGGGAAATGTAGCTAGGTCGCTGGAACTTTGGAATGGATGGGTTGCGGCTCAAAGTTGAGTCTCTTTGAACGCGTTTTCTCTTCGGTGGCTGATCCTCATTATGCGGTTCTTCTTCTGCACTGGAAATGGTGTGAGCACGCCGCCGTTGTTGATTCGAGCTCAGATATATTTTCCGCGACAATACTTCGTACAGATTCATGGTGGAATACAGTCTATTCAGGTGTGCGGAACTCCACACTGCAAAAACACACTCTCAAATCACAAAGCACAGTAATGTCGCATTGTTGCCGGCCATTAGAACAGCTCGTTAGCCTCAGCTGAATGGATCATAAAACCATGGCGTCGGAAATATGTCGCTGATAGTCACTACCACTGATTGCGGGTCTCTGTCACACTGATTCAGAAGACTGATAAGACTAGTGCCAAGAAACAAAATGACCATCATTTTTGGGCAAGCAAAAGTTTAGCCTCTTTTTATAATAAAACTTGTAAGGTCCAATTGATCCAAAACTTTTTCATTGGTAAATTCACACTTGTCGATACGAGAAAGTGGACTCCCTTTGTGTGAAAGCCAATGTTTCCTGTAAAAAAATAATTGAGTTAATAAATAGTTTCAAAGGATAAGTTAGTGATACTTGCATGTTGTCAATTTTAGCTTCGGTTCCTTGCATTAAACCGCTGACAGTTCCATCCCGCTCGTTTTTCACCCACCCAAAAATACCCAGTTGATCAGCTTTTTCTTTTGTGTACTTTCTGAAAAATACGCCTTTTCAAAACAAAACAATGTTATCAAATGTTTGATCATTCATTTTAATGCACTTACCCTGAACGCGGCCAAAAACTCGATACTCAACTGATAATAATCGCTGAACTGCATCCATTCTTATCAAATTAAAGGCGACTAGAAGACAAGAAAGCAGAATCAGACAATAAACTGCAAGTTTTAGGCCACGAGCAGGTGACATTGTTTTTGTTTATAAATATTGTCACTATCTAATCGCTAGATGCACCGACAGATGTCGATATCTTTCCAGGAAATTTTGTAAAAGTCATTTTTCAGTTTTTTAGCTTGGCGCCACCGTTCATATTTTTTTACTTTGCATTACTTTTGTACTCCAACACTCAGTATCAACGGCAGTATTCCATTGTGCACTTGTTCTTGTTATCATCGTTTCCTCTGTAAATTCATCTTTTTCCCTCTTTCAAACACGCATCAGGGGAGCATTGTTTTGGCAGACTGCCTCGTTGGCGCTTGTTGACGCAGGTTTGTTTAGGCGCACTTGTTTATTTAGCGCCGATTATTATCTTGATCAGGAGGAATACAATGTGGGTTCGGAAGTGATACAGTGCATTTTTTTGATAGTGCAAACTTTTGTTGTCATGTCTGACCTGTTGGCGTACTTTTATTTTGTAACAAATTCTTGGAAATTGTAATAACAAGCATCTGCTTTAGCATGAGCACTTTATAGACTTGTCACCAATTGTTCAAACAAATCTCTCTCTCTCCTTTGGTGCTACTAACTGACTAGATGACTTTATGGAAACGGCAGCAGCAGACAGCAAAAGTGACAATGACATTGGACGCTATTTAATTAGCGATTGTTTAGTCATTTGTTGTTTCATGCTTTTGTATAACCTTGATAAGCGTGTTGGATGCCAAGTTTTGTCAATATTCGCATATTCATTTCAAATACTGCTCTTTTGCTGCAACTGAATCAACAAATGATAATGCAACAATACTAAATGAACTTGTCAAACAAATGGTGATCAATAAGTTCTCTTTAAAGTAAATTCAATTTTCGAACTTTGGTTAAAGTTTTAAAAACGCATTTTAGAAGCTAAAGAAAGTTAGTTAAATGTTGTTTGGGTTTATTTTATCAAGCTTTGCTAACATGACGTCAAGCAACTCGTCGCGAAACTTGGTGCACATTCACAAGAACCCCAACTACAGCCGAGTGACACCGTTTCTTTGTGTGATCAGCAACTCGCAGAACGACTTTGTCTGCCACAAGTTTTTTATCAAGGCGGCCAGCAACTACTTTGCTGATTTGCTCACCTACCAGAAGGAGGACTACGAGATTGCGTCAGGAGAGGTGGTGCCACGGTCAGTTTTGGTCATTTTGGTACATGCCAACATTCTAATACCTTTTTTATGGCTAGAATCCACGTCGACTTCTCTGACAACCTTCTGGAGGAGTTCTTTCGCTTTGCCTACTTTGATAAGATGAAAATCACTTCAAAGAACGTGGAAGATCTTCTCAACTTCTCCTCCTTTATCAATTCGGTAGAAATGCTGTCCAAAATTGAAGATTACTTCTGCAGCATTGTTGACTCTCTGCCTGACGACTTTATGCATTTCAAGGAGTACTTTAAGGTTGCTGATGACTACATGTTGGTGCAGCTCAAGCAGAAGCTCACTGCTCGAGTCTATCCAACTGGTGGAAGTTCCGCCTAAGACGCCCAAGAATTGTGATGATTTTTGTTTTTAAATTCAATTTATTTGTAAAACTTTTGTCATTTTGAAATTGATTGGCATCTTTTTGATGCCTTTTAGACTTTAAAATAATTTTTACTTTCTTGGACTGCGTAGGGCAGTAAACACTTGTATGGCCATTCTGCAGAAACAGCAGCAGCACATCTGCTAGTGGGCTCAGGAGCATTTTTCACTGGTGCACTCTGGTTTATACTACAATTGTAGTAGTGTTTGCTAAGTACAGTCAGTGAGTGAGTGTGCATGCACTGTATCCACTCCTTGTCATCGTCATCCTAATTTGTGTTTGCTATTTGTCTCTTGCGGCATGTGCTGACTCGTCTCCTTTTCAGAAGCACTTTTCTCTAATTTGTTTTCTATTGATACGGTGAATGATTGTTTTTATTCTCCGGTAAGTGCTTTATATTTAACAGATTGTGTAGAGGATGACAATTTTCATAGTTGTTAGCCAAAAGTCCATTTCAGTAATGTAAGGCTGTTGCAATTTTTTTTATAAGAGCATTTATTTGTACAGTTGAGCATGTCTATTTGGAAAAAAAGTATTTTTCAACTGGACACAACAAATGCATTAGCATATCGGTCATTGCTTCACCACAAAAAATTAAACTTTTTTCATTTTAAATTGCTACCAAGAGCGCGTCAATTCGCTCTGAACAGAGCAATGCAGATTTATATTCATTTGAGATGACGTACCAATTGGGTTTGAATGTGTAGTGGCCTTTGTTCACTTGGATCTCGACGCAACTGTCCAACCTGATACTGTACTAGGTCAAATGTCTAATTTGCTGCCTCACAGGCACAGGAGAGAGGACAACAGCAACATTTTCTTTCTTTGAAAATGACCCTAGCACCAATCTTGTCAACCGCAGGCTCTGCACTCATCACCACTCGAAAAAGAGAGAGGCTACTGTTCCGCGTATCATATTTCCCGGCGCATTCAACTTCAAACTTTGCTTTTATTTACTGCCAGTCCCTTATCCTTCACAGATGTGCAAATCTGCAAAACACCGATCAAATCTATCTCTGCTGCTCGTCCCGAGCATTGCTTCAATGAAAATTATTAAGCCCCAAGGATTGGCTCGTCTGAAATGAGCGTCCCAAGGCAAAGATGAGACTCGTTACAGTATGCTTGGTTTGTCTTAAATTACACACATTTGTAGCTAGTCTCCTCTTGCTCGTTTTGGACACAACAATAGTGTCGCTCAGATTTGTGCTCACTGCTCACCGATGACTCCACTACTCTCATTACCTAACGTGCAATTGTCTGACACTGCTGACCATTTGCAACATGATCCTCCTCCTCCGGCTGTTGTTGTTGTTTATGACTAGGTGCTATTGTAAAGCCTTTAGACCTAGCAAAGCCTAGCAAAGCTTTACCCTTGGCAGTAAATAGTTCTAACGAGAGCACAGTTGCGCGTCTTCCTTTCTTACCTTTCTCTTTTGCTCCCTCAGTGTTTGTCACAAATAGTTGAGCGGTAGATTCTTTTGTCAACCAAACTGATAGCCAACAAGCTCTCATTCGGGATTGTTTTGAGCCAATAAATTAGTCAATGGATGTAGCAATACTTCCTCGTAGTTTATATCTTCCTGTTGAAGGTTGTTTTATAAAATTGTTGGTTTTATAAAACAAATTTAAATTGTAAAAAAGGACTGACGTGAAGTTACATTTCTAAACAATATTCTCACCTCAAATGTCATTCACAGTGCTAAATTTAGCAATGCATAATAATGGTCATGTTTTATTTGTGTGTGAAAGTTTTTGTGAATATAGCTTTCAAGTTCATCAGGCGCTGTTTCCAAATTACCAGTGTCGTGGAAAAAACTTCAACAAAAAAGTTTCTTGCACTTCACTAGAGTCAAATTGATTACTTTTAATTGGCATCTGCGACAGTTACTGCTTGACACAAGTAGGCGCTGAAATATGATGCGTTAGAGTTTTTTGCGTGTTTACATCGTTTTCAGATGAGGACAACATCTCTGATGATTCTCACCATGTGAGAAAACAGTTGGGCTGTTTACTATGTCGCAATACTTAGATTTTAAATATTTTAATATACAACAATTTTTAAAATACTCACCAGCTGATCAATTAAGAATCAGAGCTAATCAGTTTACTTTAAGCTCAAACTTTTCTTTGCAGCTATATATAGCAATAAATTCATTTGAAAAACTGTGCAATTATGAAGAGAGTGACCGAATGACCGGTGATCACAGCGGCGAACATATGTGCGGTGGTTAGGGTGCTCTCCGCCACTGAGCACCTCTGAACGGTGCTGTATTGTTCGGTTGACCGTAGCAGTGGACAGTGAGTGCAGGGGAGGCTATCCAGCCCGCCAATTACTGACAATGGCACACAATGGCTCTATTTGTTTGTTTGTTGTGCCATCGATTGCTTTTGCTCTTGCGGTGCCTATATTAGGCAGTCTCAGTATACTTTCTATTCTTATGGCCAGTTCTCCTAATCCAGTCTTGCATAATTTTGGTTAGCTCGATTACAATCTTTTTGGGTCACTTTCTCACCGAGACAGAAAGGACCACGGGGCCAGCAACCTAACTGGACGCAGCAGCAGCAGCAGCAGAGCTGCTCTTTGATTGATTGGACGTCGGATCCAAACGCTCTCAGCACTTACCTTTCAGTGAGAGTGGTTTTTCGCCTCCTACTGCCCTAGTCATTAATCTCAATTGTTTGCTTTAAAGCTCCGGTAATTTGTCTCGAGATTTTTAGCAGATTGCTGAAATGTGCACCTAAACTGCATCTCAACGGACTGTCCACTGCATCTATTGTGCGTTTGAGGTACTTTTTTATTTATTTGGTAAATCACTGGCCAGTAAACGTTAGGAAAACTTTAAAACAGTATGTTTAAGCAGTTTTGATTTAAAACTTTGTGTTTTAATGGTTGTTAAAAGTCTGAGAGTGTGTGTTTGTATTATTTTTGCAGTCGTTTGGCAACTGTCAGGGCAGTGTCTGCCAAACATCATTACACCATTTGACTGTTTAGCTGTAAATGTATTCTTTTTAACATTTGAACTTAACAGATTTCAACTTTTTAGCATGGGTGTGATTCAGTTGGACACGATTTGCTCAACTACTCTGTGTAAAGGCATCTGTGCAGGAGGCTGCACTCGCTACGCGTTGTTCACTCTGTGTGCCGCATCAATTTTTATTTGCGTCCGGTGGCAATAATCGACTGATGAACAAGCTCCGAGTTGAGAGTGCCATTTTAGATTTAAAATTTACATCTGCCTCCAAGTGCATCTGTTATATCGCTGGGCATTTTTGTCTGTTCCACTAGGTGCTTTTTCTCTCCAATGTGGTGGACACAATTCGGGATTCGTGATATGTCTGTTCTCAGAAAACAGCAGTTTTCCTTTCTAATATCGATTTTGATTTAAAATTGCTTTTTTATTCTTTAGTTTGTTAATTGGAAAATGGGAATATCTATTTATCCGCCATACTCTCTTGTTGTCTAGTTGAAATAAAGTTGGCCTTCTTCAAGTTGTCAAACTTAACCAACGCTGTCACTACTTTCTAAAGTGCAATTAATTACCTTTGCCTTTAATTAGACTTTGTTTATTCTTGTCGTTTCTGGTCGGCACTGCTTCGATCGCATTTAGATTCTGTCTGTTCACCGAAGCTGACAGAGGCATTTGCATTAAGCCACTCTTCAAACCAAATGGTTATTGTTTGATCAATAAGTTTATTATTAATTTTCTGTAAACTTTGTATTTTTTTTGACTTGCTATTTTGGCCACCGCTTTAGAGTTTTCATTTTATTAAATTATTTTCTCAGAAAGAAAACATTCTCGTAATGCGAATAAAAAGTATCATTTAATAAAAAGTGCACATTTTATTGTAATGGACAGGAGGAGTATTGTTTGTTGTTTGTTTTTGTCGTACTTGTTTGATTTAAAGTTTTATTTTCAAGTAAATACAATTGCATTTGCACTATTCACTACTTCCACCCCCTCTCCTCATGTTCTGTGAGGAGAGGTCGACTACTTGACTTTAAATTCCCCCCAACTCTCCAATATATCAATTGAATATTCTCTGTGCACCGGTGAATTACACTGGAAAAGCACATGGCGTGATGAGGGGGAACCGGCTGGGCACTGAGGCTGGAGCACGAGCATTCGCCTCGTTCATCGAGTGTTGCCGTGAGCACTGTGTTGGCCCCTACTGCATGGGACACTGACACTGCGACAACACAAACAAGACAATAACGATTATTGCAAATGCGACGTGTGCTCAGGAGGACAAAATATCGATATCTATAACGATAATGAGATGAATTGCATAAATTAAAATACACAAATGCTCAGGCCAACAAACGCCGTCTTGCGCAAACATATCGTGATTCAGAAACGTCATTCGCCTAGAATCGCCCATCAGCCTGCTATCATTCAGGGCGACTTTTTGGCCATTTAGTGCGGATGACTAATTTAGCCATGTTTCATCTAAACTGTCTCAGGCCAACAACAAATAGTAAATGTAGTAGCGGAAGACTTTCGACAGACAACTAGATGACAGGTAACAGTAAAAGAAAAATGCACTTCAAAGCAAATCTATTACTCATGAATTAGCTGAGATTACAGTTACAAACATTAAAGTATTTGATTTTTGCAGTTTGACTACCGTTTGGCAGCACTCTGTGCTTTCAAATGTCTTGGCCAGCTGACGACATGGCGGAAACAAATAAATCAAAAGATGGCACGCTGTTTACTTGCCTATCCAAGCTGGCAATTACTTCCATTAACAGACAGAGCATTTCAATTATTGCCCATCAAACAGTCTGCGTGCTATACTGTTTTGAATTATTGACTTCAAACACAAGCACATTTACAGGGCACAGGCGGCATCTTTCTTCCAAATAAATCTCTGTAAAGTTTTTGCTTATTTGAAAAATAGCAAAGGGCAACTTTTATTTAGTCACTGCCAGAACAGTGAGTTTGTCTGTTTATGAGCATTTAAAATTTGTTTAAATTGAAATAATCGCATCGATCGAGCACTGCTTTGGAGAGGGGGCTCTGCTGGCTGGTATTTATGAATGTTATTAATAAGTTGGCGAATTAGCAAACAGTTTGATTAGTTGTGAGTGACTTAGTTTGCTGCTGCTGCTGCTTTCAGTCGTGTATGTGTCCCTTCGACTTTAGTGTGCCGATGCCTCACGCAGCAGGCTTTCTTTCCTTTCCTTGACACCGTTGCCGTCGCCGCATCGGCGGCAATCACATCTGCCCCAATTGACGTTGGGCACTGTGCGTAGCCTGCTTTCTTTTCCCAAGTTGCATTATTGCCTCTCCACTAGATTAACCCTTCTTTTTCTTTTTTTCAAAGCGGTAAATGCCTGTGTGTACTGTATGGTTGTGCTTATTTATAACTAAAACACAAAAAACTTTGACTAGCACGTCTTTTTTCATTCGCACTCTGCCGTAAACTAGCAGAACCATTTTTCTTCCCTCAACGCCTATTCTCACTTGATGCCATTTGTTTGCTATTGGTATTTAAATTTTAAATTATTCTAATTGAAAGTAAATTGCTTCTATTTGTTTTTGCTACATCAGTCTTTTTGCAGCACCATCAGCAGGAGAAACACTCGCACCATTTGCGCTTACCACCAAAACTTAAAGTCCTTCAATAATACAGTTCATTTTACTTTCTTCTGAACTCCTTTACATTCAATTTCAATTTAATTAAAAAACACACACAGCCAAACCGGGTATACACTTTTTGGTGACAGTTTGTGTTCGTGCTCAAATTATTTATTGCTTAAATATTTTTATTTTTAATTAAAAATTTGTATTTTATGCTGAATGTTTATAAATAATTGATTTTTACCTAGCAGTAATCATCGCACAGTTGTGTACCACTACGTTTCTGTCTTATAATTGTATGAAAAGTCTTTGGGAGATTAGCGACACTGGCATTGATGCTAGCAAGAAGGTGGAAGAAGGCTAGAAAAGTTATAGACGCAAATGTATTATTGATTACGTGCCTGGGCCAAGCTTAAAAATTTTAAAATGCAAAGTCGACATGTCAGACAGAGGGCATCAATAACTAGAAAATGCATTTTTAAATAAGCAAACTCAGAACACCCAAAAAACTTTATTAGTTTCAAAATAACAGTGGCAGTTATAAATATTAAGTTTCACTTTGTTTGGTTGTTATTTAGAGATGGATTAGAAAAAACATCGTATGGTGAAAACTATTTTTTTACACTAATCTGAATTAAGTTGCCGGCCAGTTGCTCAGGCACTCTACCAAGTGACAGTACAAATCTCTCTTTTTCTTAAATCTATCGCAACGTTTTGCCTTTAGATATCCTCTTTTGGCCAATACTGTCCATTTCCCAATTGGTTTTAAAGAGCGCACCCGTTTTTTGTGTTAATTTTATCTGGCAACTAATTATTATTTATGTAAATGGACTTTAAAGCTGTGGAGATTAAAAAACTAGGGGAGATCTGAACGGCACAATTACTGCAGAGCACCTTGTCGGCTGTGAGTTGTTTGTTATCACCCAGTGCTTGTCGGCATAGTAAAATCAAATCAAATAGAGGCACTTCCACCAAACTGCCTTCCGCTGCTTTTGTAAGCACAATCAAATGCGATAATCGGTGGATTATGCCTTCTGGATCGATTTGTCAAAGCGCATTTGTCCTCTGTTGTTCTGTTTGTTCTCAACTGTGCATCTCACCCAACGATCAGGGACAAATATGACAGAAGCATAAACAGCAAAACAGTTTGCCCAATTTAGGATTTCTTGCGATTCGAGTCCAGAGATCTAGATCCCAAAGTCAAAGTGTGAAAATAAATCAATCAGTTTACGAGTGAATTCACTTGTCCTTTAACATTTTCGAACGTTTTATTTTTTAGTAGGTTGGTGTTTACATGGTCCAGTTCTTGCGCTATGAAATCGATTAGAGGCATTGTTGATTTTTTCAGATCTGCCCTTGCCAGGCTATGGGCTCCTAACGCGATTATGCCACTGTGAAATTGGATTGGCTGCTTGTTTGTTGCCTGAAGCGGGTCAGCAAAAACGGTGCGTCCACCGTTCGACTTGCCATGGACTCGTTTGTGTGGATTGCACTGGGCCCTTTTCCGCACAGCCACCGAGTCCATAAATAACCACTGTCTGACATTGCTTGCTGAAAGTCTCCAGTGTGCACACTGCTTCACTTGCACTGTTCATTGCCACCTTTCTTTCTCTCTTTTTTTCTCTCTCTCTCTCTCTCCTTCATTGACCCTTCATTCACCCACTGTGGTCAGCTCCAAAGTTGTCGCCTGCGTAATGGTGTGAGCATGGCAATTTGTTTACTTCGCGCGTCCTTTGTGTCTGCCCTGGCAGCCTTTAGACGCACTGACCTCTGACCTGCGCTGAATAACGCCTGACCTTTTACATAACAGGCGCACAGGCTTTTTTTTCTAAAGTTGCCCGTAGATTGTGAGTCTTCTCTCACGAGCAAGTCTTTGAACTAACCTTTTAGTAATTTTAACAATTAGAGATTTATTTTTTCCGGTTTCCGCTTTAAAAGATGGCTCGATTTATAGCGGATTTACTCGTCTAAATCTGGGCTTGATTGTAAACAAGAACATAAATCTTGCTACTGAATCAGGTTGTATTGGCTTTGTTGAAAAAACTTGCCCTCAAAGATGTCGTCAATATTGGCCAACTCGCGACCTGTGGAACTGGCCGTTGTCAGTGCTGCTGCAAAAATGTGTTTACGTTTCTGGAATCTATCATCGCATTGCATTTGTCACATCAGGGCATAGATAATTCTAACAAATGAGTCTGCTGCCGATTCACTGCTATTTACCTGTTCCATTGTGTGGTATAATCTTTCTATTATACTACATTTTTCGTTTTTCGCGATCCAACTGCCCCGTCATACAGCGAGACATCACACTGCCGAACCAAACTTGAAACCCCCACTGATGCACTTCGTGACTGCTCTCCCTCTCTTTTACTCATACTCTAAAAGCACTTTTAGGTGTCTTGTCTGTGCCATATGGTAGCCTCAAATTAGCCACCTATTTGGCACCGCAAAGCAGCTTTTTTTATCTAAAATGGGCAAACATCGCACGGTCACAGTTTAGAAGCGTCAATTACTTACTGTGCAAACGCTCCTTTCCTTTCCTTCTCTCACACACTGGGACCCTTCTCTTTTGGCCGTTCTTTTTGTTTGGACGCGCGGTCCTACTTTCAAACAGTCCCCATCAACAACACAATGCTTGCTGTTTATTCAAAAGCAGGTAGCATGGCCAGCTTTCAGCAAAATAAGTTTTCCAATTTTTGCTTAGCAAACTAATTATGCAATTAAATCAAACGACGTTAGACAATGATCATCGCTGCTTATCACTTTATCACTTAATCAAGCCAATTTTATTTCCAATTTGAAGGACCCAGTTTTGACAGCAACAACAGCAAGATGCCTTTTAGGTCCATGTCACAAATTTGCCCTGTGACACTTTTACGGTCAGCCGTTACGTGCTTTCTATTAATAGGCACGTTGTTGGGTCATTGAGTAGACTAGACTAGGCCTGTAATGGTAGTGCTACCATATTGGCCAAAGCGTCACTCTGTCCCATTTGTGTATCTTGGCCAGATAACAGATAATGCATCTTCATGGTCATAATTTGACTACTATCTATCATATTTCACGGTTTGCGTCACATTTACAGTTGGTTTTGTTCACGCAGGCAATGTAAGTCAGACACGGCTGCAAATGTTTTGATGTGCACAGAGGAAAACTAAAATTATAAGATACTGAAACTAAAACTAAAAGTTGACTAAAAAGTACTCATCAGTTGCGGAAGAGTAAAGTTTAATGGAAACTTATTTGACAGAACAAAACACTGTTTTGAACTCACTGGCGATGCACTTCTTACCCAACAACTTGGCAAACAATTCCTGCATCAGCCACACAAAGAAACTAATTATCAATACGTAGTGAATTGTCTGTCTGCCTGTGTGCCTGTTTGCCTGGCACGTTATGAGTTTTGATTAATTGGCGGCATTGTGCGCCCCGATGGAACCAGTTATACTTCACTTGCTGAATGCACAAATGCTGCTCGTGTTTGATATTTTTTAATTCACTCAAACAAATTGACACTTTTACAAGAGGCAGTACAATTGACTTGGAGTACACGAAATCATTTGCCAATTTCAATTCCCCAGTGTTGTTCACTTCCCCTTTCTGGTTTGCCTCATCTCGATCATCAGCACTTTCTCCTGGCTGGCAACACTCTTCATCCTTTCCTCGTTCTACTGATGCAGTCGCCTCACCTTTTTTAGCGCGAAGTCACTTCTATTTTGGTACAATTTTTTGCCTGACTCTAATTGAATTGCCCAGAGTTGCGGTTTCCAATCCGATCACTCCTCCGTTTGCTCTCTCTCTCTCTCTCTCTCTCTCTCTCTCTCTCTCCTCTCTCTCTCTCTCCTCCTCCTCTCTCTCTCTCTCTCTCTCTCTCTCTCTCTCTCTCTCTTTCTCCATTGCTTCTGCACCCTTTACTCAGTTACGCCAGCCGCGACAATTCCCAGTCGGCTAAATACTAAAGGCGTGATAAAGCACTACCAAAGTTAGTCAGTCTCCATTCTCTTCACCATTTGAAAAAACTAGCGTTTTGTTGTGCAAAAGCAAACGAGGTAATCTTTAGTTTTCCCGCTCGCACATGTCTCATTCAATCGTTCTTGGTCTCCGGTCTTTGAGCTCTCGTTCTCCTTCAACTGAAAAACTCACTGGTGCACTAAATACATTTTGTTTTGTTTACGCTGTAGCGTCCCGAAGCAACTTGCAACGATGAACAGACAGTTTGACTGCAGTGTTTCAAATATAGCCGAGCATTTGCAACTTCAAGTCACTTTTGTCACATTGCCGAGATTTTCAATGTCAGCTTTAGTGGGTCAAGTTGATTGATTGTCTGATTGATCGCTGTTTGTATCCATCGCTCTCAATGCTGCAACTGTGTCTTGCCACTGTGCCATTCGATCACACACACTTTTTAATCCACAACCTCTGGAAAAAAGTGCACAAATGAAATTTGCATGCGTTAGCTGCCTGTAGAACGTTGGCACTTTACCTAATTGCTCAAAATCACTGCCCAGTCCCCAGACAGACTGTCTGAAAGTTCGATGGTGTGTGGTGGTAGTTGCAGCGACCAAGACAGTGGTGCAAAAAAACGGCCGTTTGTATATAGTGCAGCAAGTGATGCATCGAATGTTAGATCTGTGTGCTCTGTCCACTGTGACGGCAGCACTTCGATTGAGCAACGAACAGATGGCTTCCGAAGCGAAGATGCTACCGTTTAAGCGGTACAGCGGCAGCAGCAGCAGCAGAAGCACTGACAGGCGGCCCGGTGGGTGAGCGAATGAGCAAACAACAACAACAACCAGAACGGGAGAGAGAGAGGGAGACAACAAAGGGCCGGTGCAGTGGGCTGCTGAAGTGCCGCTGCCGAAGCCGTTGTCTCGATACCTCTCTGGCAGGCACTCTCTTCCCACTTCTGGCGTCACCCATCCTCTTTTCCCGGCATTCCTCGCGGCATCTCCAAGCTATAGAGTTGTTGCTGATGTTTAGTTGCAAGCTGCATCCGTCCGTCTCCATCCCTTCCCTTTTTTGCTGCTGCTGCTGCTGGTGATCGACTAAACTTGACCTACAATATTAATGCAGACCCACTCACTCACTCACTGGCCAAACAAGCTCTCCACTGTTGCTGCTGTTGCTGCTGCTTTGGCCTTGATGCGGCCCAACTGTCACGGTAGCTTGCTTGGTGTTTGTCCTCACCACCAGTAGCTACCGTTGTCACCACTGCCGATTGCAAACAGGCTAGCTTGCGCAGTGCCAGTTCTGCTGCTGCTGCTGCTGTTTCTGCTCGTGGTGCTTTAGCAATTTGCATTCGATCGTAACGGCACATGTCAGCACCGCGTGTTAGCCACCACTGTCACACACTGCCATTTGTCTGCAAACCAATGCAAATAGAGAATCAATTTGAATTTCATTGATGCCACCACGACCGACGACTCTCTGTCTGTGTTTATTGCTGCCAGCCTGCCGATCACCAACGACAGCACCGACTGGCACATTGTCTCCTCGGACGCTTCACTTTCATGTTTGCTCATGAGTTGTGTTGTGCATTTGCAGTGCTTCCATAATTTAAGCCAAGAAAAACAAGTTACTGTCACTGAAAAAGTAAATAAATCGTAAATTAGCCACTTTGTGCCACATAGAAAGATGCTGCTGAATGCAGTGCGGTGACAGTGCGGCCATATGGGCCAAATGAGAAAGATGTGGCCCATCAAATTTTTCAGCTAGGACAATATTTTGCCGGAGATATCATCAACTTTCAGCACAATCAATAATTAGAGCTGGCAATGCTTTCAGTGCTTTTCTGCATTTTAAAATAAATCCGCACTGTGAAGAAAAGAGACCAGCAGAGGACATACTGGGAAATACGTTAAATATAGAAGCATCGATTAGTAGACTCTCTCTCCCCTCGGGCTGGCTTTTTTTGTTTGTCCATACTTTTTCTATTGACCCACTGGGCCAGCTGAATGGTATTCTCTCTGATTATAAACTGAACGCTCAAATACACTCTGGAGTGCATGCGCTCGCGTTGTTGATCTTGAAAACTCCACTTTTTACTGGCAATGCATGCAGAATTCTGGTGTCGTTTTAATTTGTTCTCTATACTTGTGCGCTCGAGCAGCGTCGTTTGCCACAGTTTGCTTCGCATTATCTTTGAATGAAACACTTGCACGCGCAAACTGGGTGACATGTCTGCCCAAAAAGGTCCCAGCACAGATGACTGAACCACTCAGAGTTTGCTGTATTGATTTTCTATTTTAATAAACAAAATTTGAAAGACATTTTATATGTAGGCCACTAGGTTTTTATTTTTAGACCAAGTTACTGGACGTTTCAGTCCACTGGGAACTGACCAACGCGACAAAATAATCATTATTTTTTTAAAAGTTAAACTTTTTAGTGATTAGTGATGGAAAACAGCGTTTTTTGTTTTGTTTGATCGATATTGAAGCATTCCCTGAACGCGAATCTAACTTCAATCTGTCATTCAGTCTAAAAAATGGACAACTCATCCATTTATTAGCATTTGGCAGTTAATTACTTTTCAATTATATTTCAAAATTGCTTTTTTTAAAGTTCATTTTTGCCCAGAGAATATGTTGCTCGAGACCGTTGGCACGAGTGTAATGAGATTATGCCAAATTGATTTTAAAACGACCTCCATCGTTTTTAATGGCGCCATTAAAATGACACTCGTCGCTTCTCAAGTTGGATCACAATTAATTGCCGCCATTTGGCGATTCTTCCTCGGCTTTTCTCAGTATGTCAACATAAATTTGCCATTTTGGCGGCAATTCAAGCTGCTCGTGGTGTATGGAATAAATAACAATAATAAGCACCATTGTCGACTTGCATCTCTGGCTTTCAATTGCTCGGCACTCAGCAATTGCTGACTCGCCACCGGACAGTGCAGTGATCAGTGCTACTGCAGGCAGTGTAATGCTACGTAGGAAACACGTGGCTCGGGTGTCGAGGCCAGCATTTCAGCTGGCCCACTCTCCAGTGCCACTGTCGGCTTGAATGATTTATCTATTATAAATTAAGTTTAGCCTTACCGTAGTGTGTTTCCAGCGTTGCACTACGTTTTTTAGTGCACAACATTTCACGCAAACACCACTACGAGAAAGAGAGAGATATTTCTTTGTCCGAGCTTTAATTTAATTTAAATGATCCAATGAAAAAGCACATGTGCAGTCTTTCTGTTTCTCATCAAAACTGTAAAGTGTTCTACACATCCTAATCTTTAAGCTTTCAATATTATTCTGTACCATTAATTGTTTATGTTCAAAAAATATTTTTACAAAATGCATTTTTTAATATACAAAAAACAATTTTCAATACAGTCACAAAAATAATGCCGGCAAGTCTTCTTGATGATTTCTTGTTATTTTAATTACTTCATCGACTTTTCAAAGTATTTGATAGTTTTGTTTAACATTTTTTTTAGAAAAGTGATTATCATTACAATTTACTTTTCATTTTACTAGTTCAGCATTTAAACTTTTTATATTTTGTTTTCAGTGTTTTTTATAAATTAGAAACCGTGTGAGTCAAAGTCTCACATTAAATCTTCAAAGCACGTTACCGTTAGCCAGAAACCTATAATTTGATTTTTTTGTTGCAATACTAATTTGTGACCAAAAAGGAAAGCAAAGACATACAACTGTGTGTTCGTTTGTGTGTTTATAATTAGACTTTTTGTGTGTTTGGTCAAATTGATTTGCAGATAGATATACCCAATTTGATTTAATGACCAGAAAAGTGAAACTGGGCGTTCAATTTGAAATCAAATCCTCCATTTAGCTATTGATCCAGTTGAGACTAGGCGTAATTTCCTTTAACTTTGTAAAAAGCTTTCGTTTTACAAACTGAAAAGGGCGACCCGTTCAAAATTGTTTTCATTTATCAGTTTTAGCATTTTGCATTTTAACTTATCTTGATTTGCCCTGAAATTAACTCATAACAAATTATTGTGACTGCCATCTGCAGTGTTTGTCGGTGCTGTAATCAGCTCCATGTTTTACTTTGTTTCTATAACTTTTTCCAATTTGATCAATACTTTTGGCATTTGCATTGAACTACAGCCTGCTTTCACTTGTAGTTGTTGTATGCTGGTTGTCGTATTGCCTCCTGGTTTGTGTGTCACTTAGAGTTTGCAACTTTCTAACAATTTTAATAAATGCAGTCAACTTTTAATTGGATAATTTAATCTAATTCAATGCCTGGTAAAGGAATTGCCAACGACTTGGTGTCACCCGCCAGACATGGGTCTGCTTTTCCTTGTTTTACAATAAGGTTCACAGGCATGAGAGTTTTAAATAAAACTCACAATGCTACAAAAGTTGCCAGAAATGTTAAATGTCTAGCAGTGCCGCTGCCAATTGGAAGATGTGTTGCGATTTGCTACTCAATCCCGTTATCACTATACGTTGGCAAGACAGTGCTAGTGCTTTCACATCTTTGCCAAATGGAGCCGCAACTCGTTCTCTAATGGCAGACCGAGCCACATTGGTTCAGCACTCTAATTATTAGCAGTCTAATGTTCCACTTGCAAAACAGTTGAAACATGTACCGCAGCCTGCAACAACTGCTGCCTGAAATGCATTCAAACACGCGTTTTGGTGACACTGCTTAAAGCATGAAGGCAACCATTTTCTGCAAAAAAACTTTTAATTGAATTTTTTTCTTTCTTTTAAACTCTTTTTACACCTAACAGCTATCTGCAGTCATTTCTTTTAGGCATCACTTTAAATTTTGCAGACCTCTCTACAACACTTACGCACGCCAAGTTTTAGCATATTCAACAGTTCAGTAAAACAAAACACTTTTGCAATTAATTAGCAGTTTGCCATTACTGTGTTTTGAGTGTACCCATTTCTCCTTTACTTGCACAAAATAATACATCGTTTACTTTTCAGCTCAGTACCATCACTGTTGTCGCCAATAGATATTTAGGTTTCTGCAAAAAAATTTACTTTTTTGTCAAAAACATTCTCTGTGTAGAGCCATTAGAAGAAAAGTATTGGTAATTGGAAGGACTCGTAGCCGACTCGTACGTGTGAGTGGCAAACTTCATTTAGTGCCCCCATCTTATTGCTATTTATTATTTGGCAAGAGTTCTTTTCTAGTCCGCTCTTCTGTTTGCTTCTAATTAAAATTTATCTCGAGGCAATAATTTGCATGTTTCAGTGCAAGCATTAAAAAAGTGAAAGTAAGTTTTTGTCTTAGTTTTGTCTTGTTCTTCTGGGCGCACTTTTGACGGGCGTGCTTAGAATTGAGCCAAATTTGGATGCCTTTCTCGGCACGCACACATGAAAATGTCCTTTGTTTGTATTGCTGTCAATGAAAAAAAGTAATTTATTTAGGAAATGAGAAAGGCCCAAAAAATTAATTTTATTGATAGACGGTGGGAGACACACACACTCTACCAAATTTGAAAGTTTTTAGATATCGTTTTTATCAACATTTTATTTTTTAATGCCAATTTTGTAATAAAATTGTTTTTTTATAAAAAAGCAACCAAGCTTTTTGATTAATTAAATTACAAAAATGCTAATTGACTTTCATGATATACTTTCACATAAAGTATTTATTTGCAAGTCAAACTAAACAACTTCCCAACACAATGTAATTACCGTACTGTGTTTCAGAGGGTAATTGAAATTCTCTGTTTATACGTTATGGTTAATTCTTTCAGGTTAACTTTGTTTATGGTTCATTTTTTGTTTTTGCAATAACAGACAGTTTTTACCTACCTAGCTACAACAACCTCAATGCTCCCTTGAGAGTGAAAGTGACAGCGAGGTGGCTTTATTAGCGGTCGCAAGACAACAACTTTTTCCCTCACAGCTTCCTTTTTTGCCAGGCAAGGAAAGCTCAGATCTAAATTGATCAAACAAACAAACAAAGTCAGTAAAGTGAAGCCTGTCACAGAATGAACAATGAACACTGAATTGAAGGTGCTCACTGCTTCCCTCTAACACAGGTTGCCAGGGTATCTAGCGCTGTTGTGGCCCGTCGTCGATCATTCTGCCCGAATCTTGCGGCTTTTGGCTAATCTCACTCCCGCCACCGCATGTACGGCAGTTGAAGCACTGCCGAATGCAGATTGCACACACCAACTGACGGCAACATTTTCGCCGAGAGATAGTACACGCCCACTAAATATATTGCTCTAGTCAGCCAGTTAGACATGTAGTGTGTGCTTATGTGTGTATTTTTGATGTGCATTCTTTACAAGAACTAATAAGATACCAAGATTTAGATTTAGTGTTTTGCCATTATTATTGATAGAAAAATAATTTTAAAATAATGCAAAATTAAGCAGAAATATTTGATCGAAAATTGCCATTTGTCAGGAAATAGTAATCATTGTTTTTCTTTGTGTTCTCTTGTAAAAAAACTCATATTATTGTTGTACTTTAGGGAAGCACATCAACTGAATTTGAAAATTTGATTGATTGGCGGGAATGCTCTCGGGAAAATGGCATTAAATCGGCAATTGTTTTGTTTGCCAACCTGGTGGCCTTCCCCCCTTTGTGGTTGTGGCTGCCAACCAATTGACTGGGCTTTGTAAATTAGTCCAATGAGCAGACAATTGGGGGGTAAAATGAACATGATGAGCCTTTGTTTGCCACCAAAACTCGGCCCCTTTTGGTGATGACCAGAAATGCATTTTGCATGTGCCTGTGTGTGTGTGAAAAAGAGAACTTTACAACGGAAACCAGTTATTAGCCATCAAATTAATATAATACAATTATTCTGATTAGTTGTACGGCAGACTGTTGGATGGCTAATTAAATCTATTACGCGCGGGTGTCATCGCGCCAGCGCCTTTCTGACGACTGCTCCTTTTCAAGTTCCACGGTAGCACTCGTATGCACTTCCTCTTCAGTAGGGCTCAGTAATTAGGAGCACACACAAAGTGAAGTAGTACCTAGGACCAAATAAATAACCAATTGCACGGTGAGTCAGACCGGCGTAGCAAAGGAAGAGTGCAGTGTGAGCAACAAATAACCGCAACCTATCGAGCCAGCGTCGTTGTCATTCTTTTTGTCAATTTCTCGCGTTGTCCGAACGTGTTTTGAATATTCTCCAGCCCATTCTCCCAGTGCGTGTCTGCACTCTCTTTTTTCTCGGTTGTGCTGTCGCCAAACAATGGGACTTGCTTTTTCTTAGTCCTCTCACCGCTACTCTCTTTTTCCTGGTCGCCAATTAAAGGCAAATTTAATTTGTTTTCACTATCACGAGCATTTGTCATATGCACTATTTTTATTTATTTACTTCATTGTTATATATAGATCGTATTTTTGCTTTTGATATTTTTGCGTTCAGGCGGTAATAAAATCCTTTCTATGCTGATCAGAAAAAGTAATGATGGACAGTTTTATTCTCCATCAGTTTGAGCTGTCAAGTAGCGCACTGTTTTCATTTCAGCAAACAATTGTCCTTTATTTCAGCTGTAAGGCAATTCAGGTGCATGAGCTTTTGCGTAGAAAAAAATGAATTTGGCTAATTACCAGGTTGATTTGCAAGTGACCACCACTCGATATGAGTGCCCACCATTCAGTAATGTCCCTGTGCTTGTGTTTTATATTATTATTATGTTTGTGGTGTGTGGAAATCTAATTTGGTAGCATTGTTTTTGGTACCTCCGTCACAAAAGAAGAGGTGTACCAACTGAAAAACTACAAATAAATACGGCACTAGAAAAAGGGAGCAAGGCAGTTGTTGTGCAGGCATTAATTAGATCGTCGCCTAATGAACACATTTGAGCTGTTTGCCTTTGAACAGTTCAGTTTGCAAAAGTTGCATGTTGTCCACTCGGCGGAAGGAGCACTGAAAAGACATTACGACATTGCTTACTATAATTATTGACTTATTGACTGGTCAGCACAGCTCTTAATGGCAGTTAGCTTTTCTATTGTGATGAAACCGCTAATTAAATTTAACTCAATTTACCAAAATTTATTATTACCAAAATGATCGACCATTATTGTGCGACTTGCAGTTATGATAGCCATAACGTTTGCCTATTGCTGCCTCCTTCTGTACCTAGGGCTGATTCCGCTACATGATACTTGAGGGCTATTCTGGCGCAGGTAAATAGACTGTGTGCTCGGCGGTGAGCACGTTTATTTGCCGATTTCGTTGGCCGATATTTGCCGGACACCGTACCGCTGTGTTCTACGCTAGTTTAATTGTTTTTTGGCACGGTCGTATTTACCGTCGCACACACAGTAATTAATTGTGCCTCGTTGATGGTTATGACAAACCAAATTAGCCTTTCATTGCCCTTTAACGTCAAGCACACAGACATTAAACTCTTCTATCTCCTTTATTCACTGAAATTGAAGAAAGCTAATTGTGTTTTGGAACCAAGCCTCTCTTTTCTGACTGTAATTGCAAGTTCGATTTTGCTGCTAGAATTTTGAATTTTTTGTTTTTTATACCAACATTGCCAGATCAAACTTTAATTTTAACTGACTTGATTGACTTCAATCAGACTTTTTGTATTCTGTAAGCAGATTTAATTATTGTATCAGTATTGGTGAAACGCCCAGCCAAAATATTTTACTTGACTCTAAAAAGGCCGATCATCCAATGATTTATGTCACATTTGAAACTGGACTTTTGATTGGGAGCATTGTTGATTCTGTAAATGCTTTTATAATGACAATTTTGTGTAATCGATGATTATTTTTAGAGCCAGAAAAAATATTTGCTGTTGTTTATTACCTTTAAATGTTAATTCATTCTTGTGGCTTAGGTGAGAAAGATAAAAAGAGATTTGTTTAGCAATATACAATCAACCAATCGAACGCCTATAAATTATCTGTAAAAGACAGTACATGTTGATGACTGTTTTATGTAAATTCACACTATTGCACATTTCGATAATGTCAAATTGTTGTTGTTTAGCCTGTTAGTAAGAATGTGCACTATCGTTTTCCAAAGACACAACTGACTAAAGATTCACTTTCATTTATGGTTGTTTGCAAATAACAGCACCACTCCAAACACATTTAAGGTGTGTCACTGAAATTCACTCGGGTACAACCATTTCCAATTATTGGGTTTTCCAATTTTAACTAGGGACTGATTACAACTGTTATTATTAATAAAGTATTGACTAAAACAGCAACTTGCAAACAAAAACGATTTTTACCAGAACAATTAGACAATTTATAACCATTAGATTATGCACTTAAAATACCATATTAGAAAAATACTAATCAAGCAAAGATAGTAATTACTAGAAAAATAGTTCATTTACAAATGTGTTTTTGTTTTGTAAAGCATATTTTTTGCAAAACGACTTTCTAAATTTTTAATAAATTTTTTCTTAATTATTTTGAAATCATATTTTTTAAAACGGTTTTGTTGTCACGCACATTTTGAATTTGTATGATGCATTTGTTTTATTTGTATTTTTTGTGCTTTTCAAATATAAAATGATTTTGACGTTTTGACTTGCTTTCGTGTTGTGGTGCAAATATTTAATTAACAAATGTGAATGCTACGCTTAGACAAACAAAAGTTTTAAACTAAACACGCCTCTGTTGGCTGAATCAATCCCTGATGTACAGATCGATTTATTCGTTATCCACAATTCATTTTTGGGTAATTTAGGAGAAATTCAGTTTTCTATTGTGACGCCCAACTTAGTTTTTTTCACAGCATGTGTTTAGACACTTTTTGTATCTTAAAATGGTAACATTGACATTTTTTGCTTCTAAATTCAGCAGTGTTCAGCAGTGCCAAAGTGGGCCTTTGAATGTGCTACTTTGGCAATTGACAATTAATTGTGATTAGTGTCCCTCACCAGTGACGCATATTTGTTTGCCTAAAATATGTTTGAATGTTGGTTTCTCTGTATCTCTTCTCGCACCTTGATTTTGTTGACTTAATTTTTCATAATAATAATAATTGGCAAGTGTCAATAAAAATGAATGGTGAATGGCAAGCAGTCAGCACCTTTTGCCAGCAAATATTGACAAAATAAATATATGTATAAATATAAATATATACAGATATATAGAAATGAAATGAATGATAATTGAATGAAACGGTAGGAAAAGAGGAAACAGAGGCAGTGGCGGCGGCAGCAGCAGCAGCCCAGACCATCTACTGATTATTTGTTTTGCCGCGCGAAAACTTGCACTTTCTTAGTCTGCCAACAATCATGGCAATTGGACAGGACAACACATTCACACATGCCTGAGGACGATGCACTATGCCTCAGCAGCTGGCACACACCTAGGCACACTGTCGCCGTCACTGTCACCGTCACTCAATGAATTCTTCTTTCATTCAACTCAGTAGCTTGTTTTTATTTGTCCGGCAACATTTTTCTCCTTTATTTGCTCCCCTTTCCCTACTGCACTTTCTCTACTGACTCTTTGAAACGCTTTTTCTGCAGTACTCACTTTGAACTGACTCGTTGACTCAACTGTTCCTCTTTGCTTCTGTTTGCTCTGAACCTACTGTATCTGTTGCCAAAATATTTATTTTTCTTTGTATTGCTGCCTAATTACGATGAATCAGAAAAAGTAGTACAGTAGTAATTAGCATATAATAAAATCAACAATTTCATTAGGCGACAACTTGCAATAGCATGTTTTAATTTGGGCAACAACTTTGAACATTGCAGCAAAATGCAATTAGTCAAAGTTTGTTGTTTAATGAATTTAATAAATGCTAACATGCTTGTTTGGCTAGTGACTTTTGCTGAAATCGGTTGCTAGTTCTTTGATCACTAAAAGAGTTAAATTTTTTGTTGAGAAAAATATGGCAACAGCAATAATTTTGGCAGAATACAAGTAGCATCTTCTTATTTTTTGTTTGCTAAAAGTATTTTTTAAGTCAAAATTAAACTTTACAAAATTGTTTGGTTATTGAATGAAATACTAAAATTTATTTTGTTATTGTTATTTCACACTGCAGTGATTGATTGCAGTTTTGTTCAGAAACTGGAGCTGGTTTGCATCAAAGCAAAGCTAATTAACAAATTGTGTTTTTATATATTTGTTCTAAACATTTAAAAAAAATTACTTTTGATTTTATACGTTTTCAAAACAATTTTTTAGAGCTAACTTATGACTTATTGTTATCAAATCACTCTTTATTGATCCAATTCACTTGTTGTGTGATCATGTTAATAAGTCAAACAACACACAAACTTTGAAAAATGTGTTGTTTTTGAGCTGTCACATTTTTACTTGCAAAACATACTAGCAATAAATGTCTAAACAATCAAACAAAACTTAAACTTTTAAAAAGTACACCCTAGACGTGCATTTTTAATTTCCAAGTAAATAGATTTTAAAACGCAAATATGATAAATTCCGCATAATAAATGAATAGCTGCCAGTTAGATTAATAGCCTGGCAAATATTGTCGATATTAGATTTAAATATATTAGATTAAATTAATTTGATGATTAATTGTTCGGCAAATGGTGCTTTCTTTTTTCAGTGACGCACTGTCTGGGCAAAAAGTATAAAAAATAGTGCCATACTTGCTGCTGCATTGAGTGGAGTGCACTAATATCTGAGTCTTGGAGAAAACGGTGGTAAACTCAAAGTGAGTGAATCGACAAACTGGCGACAGATACACACACACGCTGTCTGGATGCTCCTTGCCAAATTTGCAAGTGCTTTGTGAGATTCTCTTGGTGCAGAGTTAAAAGTCAATTCGCCCAATCGACTGTGCCTTTGCCAACTCGATTGCTTTGTTTGCTGATTACTTTTTCATAAGACATTTTAATATATCTATATCTATCCAAATATATAAGTTTTGTTGAAAAACAGTTTACTTTAATCAAAATTGACTTCGCTCCAGTGACGATGCCGGGTGATGCGGGGAGCAATGCTGGGCGCGGGTGAATGAAATTAGAAACTGCCACTTGATTGATGCTCAATCGGGTCCAAATTGACATTGTGCGCCCCTCGTTTGGATGCGCTCATCTGCTGCTGATTGTTGCTTTTTTATTGTTTACACTCACTAGACACAGGCTACTTAAGGGCTGGGGTTAATCGAAACACTGGCCACAGCCACCGTCGCCACCGTCATTGGACGGCGCACTTCGATTATGTGATTTGCACACCAAATTCGACTCCTTGAGACAATGCTCTCTAGCAAATTGTCGAGTTGTTGAATGTGCTGGTGTTATAATAGACTAATCGAATGCTCCTTCCGTCCATCGAACGTAGCCAATAAAGGTGTCTGTTCGTTCACTCTTCCAGCCTGCTGCTTCGATAATGTGGCAAATTAATTGATTGAATTGATAATTGGCAGGGAAATGTTTACAAGCAGCGACGAATGGTCCACATGGCCACTGTGCAATACTGATGCCCACTTAGTTGCACTTTCCACTTGACTGAGCGGGCACGATTTGGCGCATCAAAACTCGCTGTTCACCCTCTTTAGCCTGGGCATTCTGGTGAACCTTGCCGAAGCGCGAAGCCTTGTTTACCGAATCGTACACTCCGCCTGAACTTATTTGTATTTATCGTTGCACGCCTTGTCACCCTCTGCTTGAAAGGCCATTTCTTACTTGAGGATTTACTTGGATTTGGTTGTCGCCATTCGGCACCGTTACTCTACATTTTCTACTCTTTCTCTTTCACTCCATTACCGGGTAATCTGATTGCAGCGATTCGGACCGTTCCAACAATTTATCCATTTATTTACTACTGTCATGGCTGTTTGCAAATCAATATAAGGTCTAAAAGCACTTTTCTTAATATCAGTACTCTTTTTTGCAGTTTTTTCCAACACATATTTACTTCTTTACTTATTAGTCAAATCAACAGAAACGAAAGAGTAATTTTCATTTCACTTTTTGCGCCATTTCAAATCCCAGAGTACTCCCCTTGTCATTATGGTGCGCTTAATTAAATCGGATCTAAACTACTATCCACATTGTTTGCAGTTTGAATTGATTTTAGCATTTTTTCCTACCAAATTCTCTGCTTAAAAATAAAACCGAAACCTTTTGAAGTAGCTGCAGTAATACTCCTTCTAGACGATTACGCGCCCATTGCCTAATTGAATTTGTCACCGAGCCCTGCTGCTGCTGCTGCTGACACACACCGTCAGCCAACCCTGCACACTGTGTTAGTCTTCTCTGTCTTTCTGTTTGTCTGTTTGTCTGTTTGGTGCCTGCCACTGTTCTCGCCGCAAACACCTTGGTCGGAAGAGCCGTCACCGGCTGTCCACTGTGGCGACTGCCCTTCAACTGCGTCCTTCACCGTGTCCTTCACCACAGTGCCCCGTAACCTTTTCCCCTGACCACCCTGACGCTAGCCGATGACCTTTCCGACCGCAAGACACTACTCTGCAGACCAAAGAGGGCAGCCACTACCACAGAACCCAGCACTGGCCTAATGACCTTTTAGCTTTGTTGCGCTACTGCAGCAACAGCAGCAGCAGCACGGGCACCACTGGCCTAGAGAAGGCAGATGCAAGTGCTTCTTCATTTTCTTTTTTTTGCAACTCCACTCAAGTACCTTTACTGTTTACCGGCGTCCAGTGATACTGCTACTGCTGAGACTAGCGCGCACCGTCAACGGGCACTGAATGGGCAACAAGCAGAAAATGACGAGTCAAAAACCGATCAGACACACGCCACAAGTCAGCCTATTGACCGGAAATAGTCACTTTTGTTTGTTTGTCGGTGAGCTGCTGCTGCTGCTGCCTATTATCGTCGGTGTGCCAATCGCCCCTGTGCACAATGCAATTGATGGTGATACAGTGTGCAGCAGTGTCCACTGCAACGGCGATGCAGCCAAACACCTTGTCCGGAAAGCATTGCAAGCAAAAGTGAAAGTGAACTACACAGACAATACAGAACATGCAGTTGGCAAGCTACAGGACTTTACTTTCAAACTGCTCTTTTCTCTTTAATACTTGAGCTTTTTTGTTTTGCGCTAATAATAACATTATTATTATTATTTTGCCTTCTGGAGGAACTAATCACCTACCGACTGTCTCACTGACTGCCAAACTACTTCTTGTGACATTTTCTGGACGGAAATAACACTTACGAGGGGTCAAACAAACAAAATTTAGATAGGAATAACTGCCGACACTTTGTGGCTGTGTATCTAAATTAAATGTACTTTTGGCGTTCAGCACAGCAATTGACAATGCTCAACTCAGAATAAACACGCCAACAGGACATTTCAGATATCCCATTCAGCCACTAATGCGCTCGTCTCCGTTCACTTCATTTAGATGTGTCTTTTTATCAACTGTCTATAAATACAAAACTCTTCTTTAGTTCATTAAACGTGTCAATAACTTATTGTGTGCCGACGTCAACAGGCTAATCTCAATTGAAATCTAATTGCTAAAACAATAACGCACCTTTTTATTGACCCAACAACTGTGGAAAGGTGCAACTGAAGAAGAGAGGCATTAAAAGCTAAAAATAATTTTTTGTTGACTTTTATTTGCAATAAAAGCCACAAATTCCAATCGTTGACTCTGAATTCCAGGAAAAATATTCTATATTGGATCACCTTTATTTTGAGCAAACTGTATTTTTATGTGTTTGTTTTCTGCAGTTTGTTTTTTGAAAAAAATATTAGGCAGCATTTTCTAGCTCAATCTTAGCTGTTTTGTGCAATAATTTATTCAGTAGTTGGGCACAAGCCACATCATAATTAGCAATCGGATAAATATATAGGACACGTGTCAGTCCGGTTAGGCTCAGTTATTTATTTGGCGTTGAGTAAGACTGTTTTTAAAACGATTTTGCGGCTTGCGGTATTACGCTTAATAATGCCCAATAAATAAAATCTGTTTTACAGATGCGATTCAGAGAAAATAAGATAGTTTTTAGAATTACAAATGACCGGTTACAAAACGTAAATCCTGCGTAAACTGTATGCACCACTTACCTACTAAAGATATTTACCATACTGCCATAAATACCTGCTTTGTGCTCGTCGGCCAGTCTAAATCGTGTTTGATTGGGCAACTTTATTTACTCTATCGGCGAGACAAACGGAAAGACACGCGTCAGTGGAGTTAGGGAGAGGGAGGGAGAGTGTCAGGTGGAAACCATATGCAGGAACCATGAGTAAACCAACTGACGAGCCAGCACAGAAGACGTCTAGTCTGTAGAGTTGTTGCAGTATTGATTGGCAAGAGAAGACGAGCTTCAGAAGCTCAGTCATCTGGTGGCGACGGAGGGTGGCCATTATCATTAGGCTGGGCATTGCTACATTACACAGCACAGCACATCACTGCTGATAATTAAACAGGAGGACACAGTCACAGACTGGCTGACTGGCTGACTAACTGACAGTGCCTTTTGCAGCCTTCTGATTCCGTGGCGCCACTCGATTCTCCTGGTTGGCCATTTGCACCCTCTCACTATCGTCGTCATTCTCGATGATGTCTTTGTTAGTTGTCTCACTTTTGCATTCTGTCCCTTATGAGCTAATCGCCATCATCATCACCGGCTGATTGTTATTGCCGGTTTTTGTTGTGCCTCCCAGCGCCCAGGCATGCACTTTGTTGCCGTGCCTAATTGTGATCAATTTGATTCACTGCCACGCACGGACATGGGCAAAAAGAGGGAGAGAAAAAACGGAGTAAACGATGCAAGAGCCGCTTCAAACTAGCCCATTTGTCATTGTTTGACTTGCTGCAGCTAGCACCAGCACTACTGAACCGTTCTGGTGCTTCACTCAACACTGGTGCCTCGATTTACAAAGTAGCACATCATCATTACCATTTGCATTATTGTTATTGTTATAATTAAGAATATTCTTAATTGCATCCACACTCTTTGATTTCTTTCATCGTATTTTTTATTCTGTTTCTTATTTTCAATTTACGCACAGACAACAGACATGCCATGAGAAAAGGAGAAACAGCCAAGCCGCCGATGAAACATTGCAGCAGAGAAAACAAATGGAAGCCAATTGTCGCTATTTGCATTTGTGTCTCTGGTGCATCCATTCACTTCCACTGAGGCTTTTCTCTCTCTTTCTCCTTTCTGCGCATTAAAAGCTGGCATCCACTGAGGTGGTAGAGGCTCTTAATAACTTATTTATATATTTATTCTATTTATTCACTTGCTGCATCAATCGACAACGAATTAATTGAATTTGCGTCCTCTTTGTCTTTTCATTGCTGCACCTTGCCACTATTTACTTTCAGTTGTGAAAGCCTTCTTCTTCTTTCTCTTCCTCTTCTTCTCAGCCCCTTAACTAACGGCTGGCACATTTTGCCCTAGCTTTTTGGAGCCCGTATCATTGCCACTATTTGTTTATCATTTCCATAAAAATATTATTAATTTTATGGCATTTTGCAATTGGAATTTTGTGTATTTACTGCTTGCAAGCTCATATTAAAATTTGTTTTCACTGAAACAGAAAACTCCAGAAACCAAGCAAAGATGCACGGAAGACTTTTAATTTAAATTCAAAGAACACACTGATCTGAAGAATACAGTTGAATGAAAAAAACAATTAAGAGCAAGTGCCACTGCCGATAATGTCAATTGGAGTCAGTGAGTGTGCCGACAATGAAGGACGATGAATATCTCCTTCCGTCCTTTACTGTCTTAGAACGTTCACTATCGTAAATACGGTCTCTCTGTTGGCATGTTTCATTTAGATGGTGCGTTCCATTTATCATGTGTTCCTCTTCGGGCCTCACTCGGGCAACCTCACTCGGTCGCATCAACTCTTTCAATTTTTTTCCTGTTGTAATTTAATTTAATTATTTGCCAATTGTAATCATCCTCTCACTCTGCCCGTGCCTAGCACCCTACTGTCAGTTGGGATGTTCAGTCTTTTGTCGATCCATTTGCTGCATTGGGTTGTTGTTGTTTTTTAATTAAACCCGACACCCTTGCAGCATCGCATTCGCATCGCTTGCCATTCAGTGAGAACCGTCTTACTGCGACAGCAGCATCAGCAGCACTTCGATGTATTTATGCGAAGACACGAATTTGCACTGGCAATTAATCCCTCACTCTCACGTTTGCATCTCCACTGCTAATTGCAAACTAATGACTGTACTTAGATCACTTTGCACACTCTCTCACTACCACTGCCATTCTTAATTATTATTCCGTTTGTTTTAATTTTATTATTGTACTTTTTTTAAAATTAAAATTCTTTTACTCAAACAGCAAAAAGTGTTGCCGTCACTGTTTTGCTGAATGGGTAACAATGCCCACTCTCTGAACGGCTCAGCAAACTCTGCTGAAAAGAGTAAATTTTTTTAAATTGAGTCAGTTTATTAATTTTGGAACGCTCTTTAAAATTGGCTCGAACCGAAACCGTTCTTGAGCAGTTGCTGGTTTTGCAAGTTCTGCTTTCATTCGTCGATGGCACTCGGCAGATGGCCACAGCAGGCAGTTCACTGCGGACTACTGCAGCACTGTCAATAGAGGAGACGTTGTGGCGGGAGAGTTTGAATGTGGTCGGGAGAGCAGCAGCAGCGGCAGCACTTTGCTTGCGCCCACGTTGTTTGCCACAATGTCGCCGCTCACAGAGGGCCTCTCTCCTCCACTACTGTCGAGAGATTGGTTCACTTTCATAAAAGAGAGTCACACTGCCGAAGCCAAGTCAGTCTACCTCAGGCAGGCAGTGTGGTACGAGCGTTCACATCGCCTCTCTGCGCTGCTCCTCGCAGCTGCCCTCACTCTTCCTACCGGCTACTGTGTCGCAATCGACATCTCCTCATCACTTACACCACCACTATTACCATCATCATCATCACCACCATCAGCAGCATCGTCGTCGGTGTTGTCATCGTCGCTCTCCCCCGCACTCTCAGCAATAGCATCTGCAACCTGCTCCCCACCCCGTCACCAGCAATTGTTGCGCCCTTGACCCTCTGACCCTTGACTTCCATTTGAGGGGCCTAGCCTGCTTCCTATCAATTAACTGATTAATGTCCCCAGTACATTGACTGCCTGATCACCCTCGTCCTCCAGCCAGCGTGAACCGGTGTTCACTGGTTCGGATCGGCGTTCTGGTCAACCTAAGGGGTTAGCGTCCACTCTCCGTCAGCTGCACTGGCTTGATTCGCGCCACTCGTGACTTGTTCAACTTCACACTTGATCGCTTCCTCAGTCAATCAGTTGATTGTTAAGCGGCCATTTCTCGTCGTCGTACGGCAATTGTCCTGCTTCTCTGTCACTCTACTCACCCCTCAATTAGTGTGTCTCTTCCTTGCATCTCAATTCTCTCTTTTCCTTACGCCTTCATCTTGATATACTGCTCTAAAGTGCTCTACCAGATCTCATTTCTTGGAATTTCATTGTTGTGCTCACAACAAACTGCAGGCGCTACTACAAACAACCTCGACAGACAACAGTGTTTTTTCAAATCAGACAGAGTATGCTTTAAATTAGTTTTTTTGTTTTGTTCACTCTGTGTTCTACTTTAGTTTATCGCATGACATCAATTTCACTACTAAAGTTCTGTTTCTCATCCACACAGAACCAGACCGGGCATCTGATCTCAAGTTGAAATTTATTACACCTTGCTTTTTCGGTAAGTGTTTTTTCTTTAAAATTTTTGTTTAGACTGATTACAACTCAATTAGTAAATTAAAGTCAAAACAGTAGCGATTTCACTGATGCTCATTTAATTGAAAAAGGAAAAAATAAGTTTACCGTTATACCTTCATTATAATTAGCACCTCATTAGCAGTGGTGGTATCAGTGGCATGACACTCTATTAGTTGGACGTCTTTGTTGCCGCTTATATGACCACTTTCACTCTCGGGTGCGATGCGCCGAGTATGCGCCGACCACAATAGCACAGTGGCTGGCTGGCCAGTGGTCAACTGGTGGTGGCGGCAGTTGAAGGCTGGCGCCGCACTGCCACTCAAACTGTTGCAAGTACGGGCCGTCAGGGCGCCATGCCTGTCATCACTGACATTTGAGCACCTCTGTTCAGTTTAATAATCTGCAGCTCTGTGAGCACTGTGCTGTACTGTCAGTCGCGCAAGACCTACTTCTGGCGCCTACTTCCCCGTTTGCCTGTATGTTGCACCTTATCGCAATCTAACGGCAATTGAAAATTTTGCCACCACAGAGCCACTTTTTTTGTTGTTTATTTGTACCTCTATTTGCCTTTTATTGCATTGTTCTTCACCAGAAAACACATTTCTCTAGGCCGAATGCAATGTTTTGCACGTTTATTGGAAAATTGCGTGTGCAATGGCACTAACAAATGAAAGTGCTTACCTGTCCTCTCTCCCCCTCCCGCCTGTCTGTCTCTTCACTCCGGAATCAGTAGTTGTTGTTTTCCACTTCTTTTTCTTTCCTTTGTTGTTGTTGTTGTTGACGTCGTCTTCGCCTTTGCCGTCTTTGCCGTAGTTCGTTGTTGTTGTTGTTGCGTTATTAATTATTTCGGGACTTGTTTGTGTGCTTTGCCGTGTGAGGCAAGACAGCGTGTGTACCTTTCTCTGTCGATTTGCATTCCCGCTGCACTCTTTCTCCCGTGTGCCGGTTTGGCTAATTTGCTTTATCGCTCGGTGGTTGCCGTCTCCGTGAGGCCGTTTGTGATGTGCTCGATAAGGGCAATATGGTCAGTCGATATATAGCGCGTGGAAGGCGACAGCAGCAGCAGCACCGATTGCCGCCGAGCCAGGTTGTTCCCGACAGCAGACTGACTGGTCGTCCTTATGATTTCTCTTGGTTCTCCCTGGTTGTCTGCCGTCTCCTGCCGGCACTGTCCTCTGCTGAACGTGTGCACCGTACACCGTCAGCCGAGTGTCTTCACTGCCGACGCCGAGTCAATGTGTGAGCTTGTTTGTGCGGAGAGCCACCGAAGAGCGCTAATTATTATGCTAATGTTGCCTAATAGAAGTTGATGTAATTAGTGTGCACTCGCCGACGTCGTCGTCGTCGTTGAGGACTACGACGGTGGCACTGGTGCTGCACTTTGCCAGACACTTGCTAGACACACTGCTGCTGCTCCAGCTCGGGCTAATTTTCCTGTCTGTTGTTTGTTTGTTGTACCATGCTCTGACGGTAGCCTGCCCGTCTTCCTCCAGAAATGCCCACCTTCTGTTTTTCCTCTTCTTCTTTCCCTTTGTCATCCTCTCTCTTGCTGTTCTGCACCACTTTGACGCGCTGCTGTTGTGTCAAAATTATTTTCCGAACAAAAGTTGTTTTCAGACGCAGGATTTTGTATGGAATATTTATGTTTATCAATGTTAATATTATTAACACCACCTTGCCGCCGCCGTTTGGCAATCTTTACTTCTTTTTCAAACAGCTCTTTTTATCATCTCCCTTTTCCTTTTTCCCCTCTATTTCTCGCTCTTTTTTGCCTCTTCTCCCCTGTCGTTTGATTACCGCCACTGGGTCGCACTAATTCACCCAACTTACTTACTTTCACTTCCTCCGTTTTGATAATGAGCTCGATTAGACCGGTACCCTCGGTGCCCCTGCCGGCGATGCTCACCCACCACCACCACAGACGCTGTCTGGTGATGGGCAGCACGGTGAGGCCAATTAAAGTGAAACTGGCCTCATCACACCACCACAGCACAGCGACCAGTCCCATTGAAGAGTGGACAACTGCGCTCGAGGAGCCTACTTTCAGTTTTTCTTCTTTTTTGTTGCTCTGACAATTTGTCGCATTAGACTGCCATGAATTTAGCTTGTTTATTCGTGAATCGGCACTCAACAGCAGAGCTCACCACGAGCCATAGCACCAGCAACAACAGCAGCAGTCACTGTGTCGCCGCTTTTGTCAGCATCACTGGCCAACTGTGACCACGACGCCAATTTGGAACTGCAAACTTCTCTCCAGTGTTATGTATATTCCTCCTTCCTACACTCTCCTGCTCTCACTTGCCTTGTCATTTACATAATTTCAACGAATGGACAACTGCTGCTGCTGCTGGTAGTGCTGGGGCTTGTTTTGTTGGGTTGCTCTGCGACAATTTGCTCTCTCTCTCTCTCTGTGCCGGCGGCTATCTTCTCACTGGCTAATCTACACACAGCGACGAGCATGCGGTCGTTTCTAGTGCAGCGTTTGTTTACGCTGGCCACCCTTCAGTGCGTTTTGTTGCTACCTGGCTTACCGCTGCTTCTGATGCTGATTAACGAGCACCAGCACTCGGCGAGGACAGCAGCACCAGGCGCACAGAGCACTGCACACAGTGGCACAGTGCGCAGGTAATAGCTAGTCAGCAGTGGTAGTGCACTCCACTCTGCACTTGCCTTATGTGGTAATTGCGAACTTGAAATACTGACTTTACAGTTTTAGTTCGGGCACCACTGGCTCCGATTGTCGCCCACTCTACGGAGCAGTGTGCACGCTGTCATTGTTGGTTTTATTTTTTTCTCTAAACAACAAATGCGATTGTTTGCTCATGCTCTGGTCGATGCATATCAGCAGTGATCATGAAGCAGGCTGTCTAGGTCTGGGAACTGCCTCAAAACAGCAGACGGGGGACATCTGCTGATTGACAGTGAGTGAGATTCACTTCTTCGCTGCTGGCCCTTGCCATCAGCTTGCTAGCGCTCGGTCCGTTTGAACCGGGTGACATACCATTTGACAGTTTTGTCCTCGTTGTGTGTTCAGTCGGTGTGCGCAATGCATCTCTCCAGACCGTCACCGGCCATGGCAGACATTGCAGCGGTGTTCATTTCGTGGTGTGACAATCTAAAATTACCGTCTGCGGTGCATTGTTTTCTCTCGATGACTTGTTCTGTGCAGCCCTCAAACTGACTGAGACCATGACTGCAACGACTTGGCCCACACAAACAACATAAGAAGAACGCGCGGAAGATCTCTGCTCTCACCGAGGGATTGATTCCAATCTGATGACGTGCTCAAAGACGTCTTTGCTGTCTTTGCTGTCTGTTTGCCGTCTTTTCTTCCTCTGAACCGTCGTCGTCTCGATGATTGTCAGACTCTTTCTTTCTCTTTTCCACTGCTTCACTTGGTTATTTTTGCTTCAACTAGTCTGCACTTGTTTGTTAGTCACTTGCAAAATCATCCTCACTGCGTAGACTAAACTGCAACTTTGGCTGCTTCCAATCTGCTGCTGTTTGTGTTTCCTCGCTTTTGCAATCGACTACAGCGGCAGTAGATTGACAAACAAACAAAACGAAAAGTCCTCGATAAAGTGATAGCTGGTGATTGGAATGGCCACTGAAGCAGGCATACCGGTCAGAAGACACACACAGAGACAGAGAGAGGCACTAGTGCTCGAAAGACAGCACACTGCATTGACATATCAATAATTTGCACTTCATTCGTCTCCTTAGCTGGCGGCAGTGATGGCAGTTGTGCATCGACGAACGCTTCAGCACGGCATCAAGTGACAAGTGTGTGTGTTTTTTCTGCACTCCTTTTGAAGAAAACGCGGAGAAAGCAGTAAGCAAACAATCAGGCAGACGGACGCTTTGAATGGCAATTTGCGTAGAACAAAGAGCGGATTGAGCTGTGTGTGTGAGAGTGCTAATCGAGTGTCGATAAGATGACAATCGAACTGGACTGCCAACTGCAGCTGCAGGCTCACACTTCACTGATTGCACAATCTTCGGCGCTGTTCTTTTTTCTAACTTGTTCAATTGTCTCGTGAGTACTTCCTCCACCTGTCCTCCTTCTCCTCCTCCTTCTCCTTTCCTCACTGCTAATTTGCTTACTTCAGCTCATAATTAGCATCTTGTTACACTTTTTTTGCCATCCATGACAGTGACTCTTTTGCCTAACCTCGACATTGAATTTTTGAGACATTGTCTTTCTCCCATTTATTAAACTTTTTTTGTTTGAAAATTCTCGCACTTTTTAGTTGCTATGCGGCAGGTGTGTCGTGTTGCGGGTGGACAATGTCCCTTTGCGTAATGACTCAAATTGTGCCAATTTGAGAAGTGTTATCTGGTAAATATTTATTTTGACATAATGTGTCAACGTTAAATGTGTTACCGTTGGCACGAAAACACAAACACCAATTCAATTCTACCGAAAAGTGTGCCCAGCAGTAGTAATTGTTTGTTCTGCCCCTTAATTGGGTTTGTTGATCATTGTCTTTTAATTGGCCAGGTTTCATTGGGCGGTAAACGACATTGCAGTCATAATTTGTGGACCAGAAAACCAGTTATTTATAAAAGTTGTATTTATTTTTTATACCAAAAATACTATTTTTGCATCAAAAATAATGTATAATTTCAAATGAATCGGCACTTTTTCAAGGTTTTTGAGCACCTTTTTGGGTGCAGTACTGCCTTACTTTTTGTTGCAACTGTCGAATCTGTGAATACTCAAACCGACTCTGACTCGGACTTGGACAGTTGTGTCCAGTGTTGTTGTCGGCAAATCACTTGGACGCCAAACCCTACTGTCAATTAGAGTGATTGCCATCATCGGCACACAAACACAAACACGCACACACACATAGTCAACTGGCAATCTAAATTAAAGCTGGCAATTTTACTGGCCTGTTTTTCTGTTTTGCTGTGTCAGACCACAGAGCGTAAACAAGTGCAGTGCCTGTCAAGGCTGACAAACAGTGGCGCAGAGTGCTCACCAGCAGAGTCAATAGATTAATTAATTTTCACAATTATATTCTCCTAGTTGCTTCTTTGGCTGCTGCTGTTTCCGTTGTTGTTGATGCTGTTTTCCCCAACGCGGCTGCATTTGATTGTGCTCCCACTGACACTCACAATTGTTGTTTGCTGCTTTTCAGATATATTGCAGAGCAGGTAAAAATACCAGTGCAGTAAAAAAGAGCCTAGTGTTCTGGTGTGGATGGATGCGTTCAGAAGGGCTTTTCACCAGGAGAATGGCAACTTCAACTTTTGCAGCATGCCGACTGGTTATGAAAGTGCACCAGTGCCACCAGTGCTGCTTCATCTGCAGTGGCAGTAGTGCATTGTTTTCTTTGATCATGTTGCGCATTGTTTTGAAGCGCATTTCAATTAGACTGAAACATGCTATGGTCGGTTTGCTGCGGCTACGGCAAACATACTGTCACCAGTATGTTTGGGGACTGCAGAACCGGTGACTGCTTCTTCTTCTTCTTCTGCGACACAACATTCTCTCACCTTGACGTGCTCAATTAATCCACTGACGATTGGTAGGCTTGATTCTCTCGCCTTCCAGTGCATCATTAGCTCCACTTTCTCTTGGCACGGAAACTGTCTGCTGGGTGATAGCTGGTTGCCGGCTCAACTTTAAAATAACTCCTATGTGTAAATGTGCCGTTTATTCTTTCACCATCACCATCACCACCAGACACGCATTGTCTGATTTATCAAACCTGCATCTTGGAGAATCTGTGCCAGTCGGTGTGTGTGTGTGTTTGTGTGCACGCCAATTACCCACTCATTGCGACAGTGCTGTCTCTTACTCTGCTTATTGCCGAATCCCTTCTGCTTCCCCTTCTGCTGGTGTCAGTCTGGCGGGTGCATCGTGTTTGCCTGAATATTCCTCTGTTTATTCTGGTCGATATCAATTGGCCAAATCGAGCTTGTCAGCAGTGGCAGACATGCACGAGGCACAGGAACTTGCTCTGGTCTGTACACGGCTCAACCGAGTGGCAATGTGCTGCTCAAGCTGCTGTTTTCGAGTGCCAGGGATGCAAAGGATGCATCATCACCAGCAGATTTGCCTTGTTTACGACTCTTTCGCCTCTTCATCTATCTCTCTTTCTCTCTGACGGCATTCTGTTTACAAGAAAATGATCGCCTTAGTTTGCCTCTTTGTTTTGTGGCGTCTTTTTTTATATGCAACTCTCTTTCTCTTACTCTTATACTTGCATATTCTTTCCCCTCTTTTTCTTGCCACTCTTCACAGCTCCCCTCGGCAATGTGCTTTCTCCCAAGTGGCACTGAGCTCCATTTACATCATCTCTCACTCTTCTTCTGCAAACGAATGGCACTTTTTTATATTGCTTCTGATCGCTTATCTCACAGGCAAAGTAGTCCACTTCATAAATAGACACCTGCATTTAAAAAAAGTTCAACTGCTGTTGAGAACCACTGGCAGTGGAAGGAAGTGAAAGGCAGTTGCAAGTAGTAGTAATCGTCTTCTTCACTTGCAAGTTCTCTTCAAATTACTCATTTGTGTGCTTTCTCAACTGACTGTTATATAACGTGCTAGTGCAGCAGAAGCAGAAGCAGTGACAATGGCAGCAGCACTGGCACTGGCACTGACAATTGTCCACTGGTGGTGGATGCGTCCATCAGCTGCACTCCACTGCTTGTCACTCTCTATCATCTCTCTCTCTCTCTCCCTTGCTCTTTCCCTCCGTTGTTGTTCTGTCTCCTTGTTTATTCCTGTTCCATTCTCTTTCACTCGCTTCCTCTCTTGCTGTCGCTGAAGCAGCGGAGAAGCACCCGCGCGGCAACAACAACATCATCGGCGGCAATGGCAATAGCAATAGCAGCGGCAGTAATGGCCGGACAACAACAAGGGCAGAGAACGAGCCAATCTGCTCAATCTAATCTACAAATTGCCTTTATTATTTCATCCTGTCTCTGTCTCTCTTTCGTTGTTTGTCTTGTCCTGCTGTTTGCCTGTCCCATTCGGTGCAATTCTCGATTCTGTAGCAGTAGCTGCTGTAGCAGCAGTAGTGAGCTGAATTTGTCCTCTTGTTTATGTCTCCCTTGTTGTATGTTCGATGTTTTCATTAGCGCAAATGTGGCCAGTGGCCAGTGGTATTTGTTGGCTGGCAGTTGTTGTTGGTAGCACGGTGGGCCATTCCACGTTTGGCGCGGCGGCGACGACGACGGCCACTGCTGCATCGATGGCTCACTGCCGCATCCGCATCCATTGCAGTAACTGGCTGTCCCCCTGACCGTCCCTGCCGCCGTCCCTACCACCACCACCACCACCACCACCCTCCCCTCCCCTCCCCTCGTCATCATCACCATTATCATTTGTCTCGATGTTGCCCCAAACTTAGCCTCCCATTGTTGATTCTATTAGTCCGAGCACACGGATAGAGATGGCGAGATAAATTGGCCTGGCAGCGTAGCAGCAGCTTCACTCACAAACACACACACTCTCATTCTCTCTCTGGCTTCTCGGCAATCGCCCGAAAGTGAAATGACATTCGCTGTTCGTTTTGTTTTCTCGCTCTTGTTTGCCTTTGTTTCGCTGTTGTGCTTGCTGGTGATGCTCCCCTGTTTGTTTGCCCAAGTGATGCGTCCATGTTTTGTCTGTCTGACTGTCTCTAATGTCTCTGTTTGTTGTGTTGTCCAACTCATCGCTCGTTATGGCTTGAATTGTCCATTGTCCTCCTGTCCTGTCCCTCTCTTTTTTCTTCTTTCTCCCTTGTTTGTCGCTTGTTTGCTGTTCGTCTTGTTGTTGTCAAGCCATGAAAAATATCGTTTTCCTCCCTTCTTGCCCAGTTCCTTTGCTCTTTCATTTGTGCTCTCACTTTGTTTCCTCCCCTTCCCTTCCATTCCCCTTGCCTTACCATCCCTTGCCTCCGTTTCCACTGCCCTTCTCGTGTCCCCCTTTCCCCTTCCTGTGCACCCCATCGCCCCACTAACTGTGTCCATCTCAATTTATTTAATTATTTATTTATTTATTTGCTACTTGTATTGCTCTTTGGACTCCATGTAATCGCACGATTCGTACCACTTGTCCACGGCCATGGCAATAACGGCCGAGACGCACAGCAGAGTAGGCAGAATGGCCGACGCTGATTTTTGTTCCCCCAAGCTCCTCAGCACTGAAACACTGTTTTTTTCAGTTAGTCAGCAGCAAGGAAGCAGTGCAGTGTTTTGCATTATCCTTACGTTGCCATTTCACTAGACCGGACTGGTCGACAACAAAGACAACTAAGCCTAAGACGGTTGAGGACAGTGTTTCCCCTTCTGGTTCGGGAGGACTGTTTCACTTGATTATTTTCTCAGATATATCGCCTTGTGCTGCTGCTGCTGCAATGCTAATAATTACCACAATCGGAGACTGTTGTTTAGCTATGCAAAAAGGGGGCGATGATGTGAGATTACGTCAGCGACGACGACAACGACGATACTCGGTGTCGCTGGGTGAGTTGTTGTTTTTTGTTTGTCGGGCGCATCACCACCATCACCACCACCACCGTTGCCAACAATGACATGTTTCTAAGGAAATACACGCAGTCCGCTATTCCGTTGGCTATTTATATCACTTGACACGCGCTAATTCTGCATCATGGCGTACAGCACTGCACTGCTAAGGCTGTGGTGTGGCAGTCAGCAACGACAACGGCACCATCAGCATCAGCACTCTCTCAGCATTGCCGCATCATCGGTTATATTGTGCCTGATCGGCTTCTCTTCTCTCCTTTCCTCTTCCTCCATTGGATTGCGCAATAGTACCGAGCTGAGTTGGGCAATTTGCATCGGACTGAGTTTGAAGGCGCACAGCGCAATGACACTATTCTCTCGCTCTCTCTTCTTTTGTCCAGACTGCCTTTAGTCACCAAACAAATCTGTACTCGGTATGCATTCTCATGCAAATCCATTATTTGCTTGTTGTTTTGTTCGCGTCCAGTTGGCAATGCTTTGCCAGTTTCTCCCTCCCTCCCTCTCTTTTCTGCTATGCTATTTACCATTCGTCTAGGTTGCAGAGAGAGCGAGCATTGCAGAGTCTGTATTTAATATTTGCACTTGGACAGACACTCACTGCACAACACGGTAAACAAGAAGGGACAAATTTATGGATTGGGAGTGAGCGGGCAAATGCAAACGAGCAAACAAATGGGAAATGGCGATGAGGAGAAGGAAGGAGAAGAAGAAGGAGAAGGGGGCAGACAGGCGTCGTTCAGGCGGCGTTTGGTCAGCGCATTTGGTGGCCACTGCTGAGGCGATGACTGCCGCCACACAGTGTCCTGGTGGTGGTGAATGCGGCCAGCAGCAGCAACAATTAATCAAGACATCCGATTCCTGCGTCAATGTGACTCACCAGTTGTGTTGTGTGTTTGTGTCTCTGCCTGTGCTTTGTTTGTTCTGATGTTGGCGCCAAACAAATGTGCCAAGACAAAGCAAAGCAAACACCGATGCAGAGATGCCAGTGCCTGCAACTCTGTCCAAACACAACAGCCCAGGACTTCAGTGCAGTGCACGGCTGATGCTGATGCTGTTGTTCTGTTCCCTCTTCCGATCAGGCAACTGTGCTTTTGCAACAGTGATGCACCGACTGTTTATCGGCATTATTTATTAATATTTGGCCATGATTCATGCAGTTATTGAAATTTATTTTATTGCCAGCAATGTTTGTGCGTGTGTGTCTCTGTCTGTGTGCATCTTCTTTTTCTTCTTCGATGCGAACGAGTGGCCAAACAGAGAGCTGCACCGAACAGCAATTGAACTTCTCTCGGTCTCGCACTCTCTGTCCTTGTCTCTTTCTCCCTTTCCCTTCTAGCACCACAGTGGCTCTCGTCAATTGGCACCGTTGGCTTGTCTCTGTTTGTATGTGTGTTTGTCCCTCTGTTTACAATTAGGATTTATTTCGGTGTTTATGTGAAATTGTCTTGTTTGCCCATGTTTGTCCGGGCGCTGTTGTGCCAATTTATTTTGCTGCACCATTCTCCGGCAGAGCCCTATCTTCGTCGCTGTACTGTTCAATTTATTATTATTGCGCTCTCATTATTAGGCAAAGTGTTTTGATTCGGTTCAATTTGAATCTTTACCCACACACAAAGTAGCAGTGCCACTGCTGCACTACCACACACACACATACTCACACAGTGCCATGACGCCGAACCCATTTAATTTATTTCCTCTTTGCCGCATCTCCAAATGTAAACAAGTTATCTGTTTTCGGCATGCTCCTCCACTCTTTACATTATTTTTACCTTTTCTTTCTTAACTCTACATACACTGGGCAACACTTGGTCAAACTTTGCACTGCCAAAAAACAGTTGCAGGTGACTAAATCTTTCTCTGAAAAAAATATCAAGTCAATGCTACTTGGTGGTCCTGCTTTTTACTGACTGATTCGCAATTTATCTATTAGCCAGTGAATTTGTAGACAACAAGTCATCTCGTTTTGACACAATTTTGTGTGCCATAATCCAGAACACTCTCCTAGCCAGTGAAAATATTACACCTGACAGCCTGAATTGATCCAATTAGCTATTGACCAGGTTGTTTGTTGCCGTTCGGTACTGTTTGTAGACAGTAAGCCTAGTAAAGTTTGATTGCTCTATTTTGTTGTTTGCGTTTTGAATATGGCAGCCTTAGTCGGCAAAAAGAAAGGACATGGAAATTAATTAAACTTGTTCAATGGTTGCAATGGGCATTACATTTACCAGTTCAGTGACTTTCAGTGTACGCTGTAAAGCAGGCAATGTCGCGCTAATTAAATCACAGTCAATTAATTCTCAGGCTACTGTTCTGCCGACCGAGTGACGCTTGACAACTGAAAGAAAAACGCAACATGAAAGTGTGCTTTTTATATTTTTTAATACATTGACTCGGTTATTTGTGCTTCAAATAAAAATATTTTTTAAATTAACTAAAAACAAAATTATTTACTGTTCTACATAAGATGCCCCCCATTCTGGGCACTGCTGCCTGCCATGAAAACGACCAGTTGGACTTTTGGCGGTGTTGCTGAGCGTGTCTAATTGCAGCCACAGCCAGTGCACTGTTGTTCCACTGTTGATGTACTACTGCAATACAGAGTTACTGTTTAATTAACCGGCAACAAATTACCGGTATTCAGCAATTGCTGCTCTGTGGACTGGCGCCACCAAAAGTAGCGCACATAAAATTGGTTGGGAATTTGGTCCGCTGGTAAAAGTTGTTGTTCGCTTGTTGTTGTGCGAAAGCACTGACTGCTGCCACCACCAGCACCACCAGCTCCACCAGCTCCACCAACTCCACTACCATCAGCAACAGCAGCAACGCCGACGTCAATATTGGCCGAGACCAATTTTGTTGCCTCAATCAACGTCTAGCAGTAATGGTCAATAACAAATCAAATGGCACTGTGGAGGCTGATTCATTTCTGCAGTGTTGTTTGTTTGTGGCCGTACTTTATTGGCTGTTCGGTCGCTTTTTCCGTTCTTTTCTTTGTAAGGAAATGACAGCTTAGAGACGCACGCGGACCTGTCAGTCTCTCGCACTCTCTCTCCCTCTCGCCCTCCCTCACTTGGCCCTTTGCTGTCTAATTAGCAGTGGCAGTAAATATGGCCACTTGCTCAATAATTCATCGATTCCGAGACAGTGGTGCAATAAACAAACAACAACAAATATATGAATAATTGACGAGTGGCCAATAAATAATCGATGAAGGCAGTGCTCTGTGTGCTGTGTCGCTGCTACCGAACCGCATCGCTTCAGCGGCAATAGATTCAGTGGCAGCCGGCATGCTGTTTACTTATTCATTTGTTCATTTATTTATTTGTACCACTCAGCTCGAATGCACCTACCACGGAGAGAAGATCAAATAGCGGCAAATGTAAAGTTTCAAAACACACTGCACCGTTCAAACTGAGCTTGATTCTTATTTTGGAATTTTTCATCAGCCTTCTCGGTGCACTTGTTTACCGTTTACTTGCCTACCTCTCATTCAGCTTATGGCTGACTCTCTTTCTGTTTTAATTTGGAACTAAATACGAAGTCATAAACAAACACCGGTGGGTATCGAGGAGTGCGGGGCAGCAGCACTCATATTGCACTTCACTTTTTCAGCAGTGCCTGCCTGCTTGCTATTTAGTGTTAAGTGGGTATGATATTATTAATAAGTAAAAAGTACAACTAGCGCAAATAAATAGGCACTCTTTTCTTGAATACATTTGATCGATTTCAATTGCATTTGCTAGTGCACCAGTCTTATTTATTACTGATGCTGCTGCTGCTGCAACGGTGATGTGTCAGGTCCACACTGTGCGGACAGAGAGGTCTTTTACTGTCATTTTGCCATCACAGTGTGTCTCCGCTACACAATTGTTGTTTGCCGAATCGACTTTACCAAGTGGCTGCTCTTGCTAACTGCATCCCACTGGATTTGTTTACACATTCGAGCAGTGTGGTGGTGGTGGTGGCGGTGGGTCAAATGAAGCAAACTAAATCGAAACCGGCCATCAGCCTCCTGACGGAGGCTTAGGTTGAAGCAGCGAAGGAGAAAAAGGAGAGTCACCGTTAAGCAACAGCGCAAACAGCATTGGACTCGGTCGGTCTATGTGTGTTCGTTGTTTGTTGTCTGCCTCGCCACTCGGTGAATGCCTTCCCTTCGCTTCTCCCTAAGCATACTACTGCTTGTTTACTTGGCCAGTCTGCCTAAATTAAATTTGGCGTCGATTTTGACGTTGACGCTTGCGAGAAGCATCTTTACGCGCTCACTTGCCGAGATGATCGAACTTGGGGAACCGCTGGCGCGCACTTTGTGCCCCTCTTCTTCCCCTCCTCTCTCTCTTTCTCTCTCACTCACTTTTCGCCCTTCAAAGTGTACACTCGTCAAATAGCTGCAACTTTCCACCGAGTATACTGTGCACTTTTTTGTTTGTTTGAATTGTTGTGAACACTGCAACAAATAAACAAGCTTCGGCAGTGGAGATGCGAGGAAGTAGAGAGAGTCTCAGAAAGGGAGACGCCAGAGAAGCGACGGCGTGAATGTGAATGTGAATGGTGTGTGTGTGTTTGTGATGATCAACAATACAGCCATGGCAGTCCTCGTCCAAATAATGGCTGACTGGTGGTGGCTGGCAGTGCAGTGAGACTGCACCAGCACCAGCAGCACCAACACCAAGAGCAGCATCTCCATCTCCTCGCCACCATCTCTGCCCCCAGTTGCCTTCAACTCATTTGACCGGCCGCGAGCATACCAACATCCATTCGGCAAGAATGTGTAAACAAAATCCGGATATTACCAGTCTCTTCTGTTCGTAAGCACTGTGTGTCCATATAGAGAGGAAACGGCAGTGTGCTTCCACGGAACGGCTTCTCTTTGCCTCTCTCTCTCTCTCCCTTCTCCCACTCTTTTACCCGGACGCTCTACCCCACTTTGTTTTCTTGTTGTTTGTTGTTTATTTGCTGGCTCATTTTTGTTCGCTCCCTCAAATCCCCTGAGTGCGAGAGCGCCATGGTCGAGAGATCTGAAGCTTCTGCTTCTGTTTTTGGTGCCGCTTCTGTTGCTGCTGTTGTTGTTGATGATGCATCTGCAGCTGCTACTCTTCTACGCTTGCCCCCTCTTTCTCTCTCACATACACAAATCATCGCGCCTCGTCAGAAATCATTTTCACTTTCTGCCGAAAGCAGTGGTGGCGGCGGTAGTGCCACTGTACGCCACTTTTCTTCTTCTCCGACACACTGTCAGCGCTAAAGAAGAAAAGTGCCTCCAATTACCACAAAGTTGAAGATAATATTTGTGGAATATTCGGATTAGTAAATAAAAAAAGAGAGGCAATAAATAGAATTTTTAAAAGCTGAATTGTATTTTGTTTTTATAACAATCAATATTTTGCTGTTGTTTAACTGTAAAGACGAACAGTGCAAAACTTTCACTGCCTGTGGCTTCTTTGGCGTAAGCACACCATTACTGTGCAGTACAATCACTCTTCCAAGAGCCTTTTCTACACTGTCTTTTATTATTATTGGTTGTTTACTTGAATTGCACTTTTTTCCGACGCTGTTTAATATCCCCCTTCCAAGGACATTTGATCGGCGCTAAGTAGCCCTTACTGCATGAAAACTCCAACATGCTCTCTCTCCTTTGCCAACAGTGGACAGTCAGTTAGTCATTAGAAAGCTGAGAAAGCGGTGCAAAGTTTAGAGTAGTGTTTGTGTGTGTTTGTGTCGTTGAACAATCTGCAGCTGATTACTAGCTAAGACAGGCACTGGATTCGTGCATTCTCGAGGCACTGGTGGTGGGAAGGTTGGCTTAGCACCATCTCCATTACTGAATGACAACTACGATGGGCGCCGCCAAGTTAGAGTCAAAGTCGGTGTTGGCGTTAGTGCTGGTGTTGGTGATGGTGGTGTTGGTGGTGGTGTGGTGTTGGTGTTTTGCCCACTTGTTCTCACTGGTCCACTCCAGTGCTAGTCTGTCTCTCTGTCTAAGCCTTGTCAGCGCTGATGTTGGTGTCCGCTATGATGGCGTAGTAGTAGCTGTAGTTGTAGTTTCCTGGCGCGATCACCGTTGTTTGTTGTTTGTTCTCCTCTTACTCCTCTTGCACAGACTGCCGCTGATGATGCTGTTGATGCTGTTGATGCTGCTGCAGAACAAACAGACTTTCTACGACGATGCTGTCGATCTGCTTTTCTGGCACTTGCACTTGCACCAGTGTGCACTGTTCAGAGCCAGTGATGTGTCGATGCGCTCGGCCAATCAATCACAGACACTGCGTGATTATTATTAGTTGTGAGTTCCAAAATATCCGCTAGATAAAAACTGGTGCAAGTAGCATCTTCACCCCTTTGAGCAATGTGCCTCTACGGTGCGATAAGTAGCACAATCTGCCAGCATCGGTGTCTGTGTGTGTGTACGGTGAGCATTGTTTGCTCAGTTCGCATCAGTTTCCTACATTTGTGCGACTTCTTGCGTAATGCCTCCTAATCTGTACGGCAGAGAAAAACAAAGCCACGACGACAACAAGCTCAATTGTGTGACTATCACCCGGAGCAATCTCCAGCTATATAGCTAGTACAAATGAAACAACTCTGGTCCTTGTTGTTTGCTCTATCTTTCTCTCCCTAATCACAATGTGCATCATTTGCAACCGACAGAATTAGCAATTGTTTATGGAGTCAATTCGCAATGTGGTGAGGAGAGAGAGAGACACAAGTTGAGATTCAGAAAAACTAAAGCTTATGGCAAATGTCACTGGCACTGGGCTCGACAAGACAAAGTGTGCGACCTCTCTTCTGTTGCTCCAGTTTGGCTTCTTCTGACTGCATTAATATTGCCTTAATTGTCCTCAGTGGCCACGTTCCAGGTGCAAATATAGTCAGTGTAGCCTTTTGTTGTTTACGCTGTGGTGGAACTGTCATCGGCGGACGGTGTGCCATTGTTGGTGGTGGTGCAGTGCACTACCAAATAGGTCGCCCTTTCACAGGCAAATGTGCACCTAATGATCAGTCGGTTAATCATCATCTAATTTCTTTAATTGCCGCCGCTGTTGCTGTTAGGAAGCAGCAGCCCCCTTTGACAGTGCTTCAGTGAAGTGATGAGTGCTCTACGATAAGACAGATGTGAGAAATGCTCAAGTCTCTTCCAGAGCTAGCGGATAAGGCGCTGGGAAGAGGTGCACTCTCTTTGTACAGTACAGTGCTGTGCTGTGTTTGAGGTTTTACCACTCACCGCACACGTCGATGACAATCGCTGTGATGCTACAAAAAGCAAGTGAAAGAGAGTGAGGAACAGAAGACATCGATCAGATGCGCTGATAGGCTTCACTGGATATATCTCACAGACACCGGTTTTACTGCCTACCACCTCCATCGTCACATCTGACTGCTCTTTACTCTTTACTCACTCTGTATCAGTCGATTCACTTTTATTACCTCCCTTTCACCGCCACCACAGAAGGGTGTACTTCTGTGCCTTTCTTGAGATGCCAGCGTAGTTGAATCGATTCTAATTATACTAATTGACTTGATTGCAACTTTGTAACTTGTCGCACTGCACTGTCCTACGCAAACAACTGTTACTCTGTCGCCTGTGCAGAGGGGCAACCTGCGTTTATCATCAATCTCCGCGAGCAGTTTTTTGTTTTGTTGCTTCCTTTTACACACACACTCTCATGCGGCGCTGACAAGCTCGTTCGGAGTTCACTAGATGTCGCGAAACGAAGCGAATCTTTGAAATCTTTGAAGCACCTGAGCACTGAGCATCACTACAGCCTGACTTTCACCTCTTTGAGCTGGATTATTATTATAAATTGGTATATCATTGAGCTGCTTAATTGGGCAGTCAAATCCAAACATAAGCTGCCTCAGACGACCATGTTTAAATGCAATCATTTTGGGGTTAGCAGTGATGTGTGGCAAAAAGGTTCTCAGAAAGTGATTGCACTGGGCAACCCTCTGCACGATTACCAGTTAATCTCCCTTTTTATGATGTTGTTTCAATCTAAAAAATATTGACAAGTGCTGATTGGCCTACTTTCCAGCAGATGACAATTGCCCGTTTCTACACGGCTGTTGCGGATTCTGTAACAATAAATTAACTGTGAGCAGCGAGTAGAGAGTGTCTACCAGAGAATCAAGTGCAATTGTTTCTGATAAAAAGCATTTTGGGGTCTCTACTATCACTGTTGAGATAGTGCAACAAGCACTAGAAGAGAACACACACAACCTGTTGTGGAGAGAGTGAGGTGACACCGCCTGCAGGATGTGCGACCCTCTGCTGCTCATCTCTGCTTTGCATTGTCAGGCTAATTGGGTCAGCAGTTTGGGTATCATTGTGACAGTCAATGTGACTACTGTCAGTTACTGCCAGTGCTTCCGCTTGCCTCGAGGGTGCTCGTCTGATGAGGATGCTCGTCGACAAACTGCCGACTTGCCCTGCCACGGGAAAGTGCTCAAATCTACTGCTGCTAATTTGCACTGATTGCACTGACTCAACCGTCACTGCTGCGAAGACCTTGAAATGAACATTAAACACTTGCTCACAGTTTACATACATTGTCACATCACTAACATTTTTATTAAAAGTAAAAAGTGCATTGTAGTTTAGAAAAAAAATGTTTTTGATATAAAAAATGGTTTACACTAGATTGATCACTTTTCAGCTGACCAGTCAGGTGGTACCTGAAGACTCTTAAGAGTCAACTTACTCTACTAACCCCGTGCCCCAGAAAGAAGCCTTCAATGCACGCTTCTAATTAGCATACCTGACCAAATGATCAGATTGACTTTTTCTCCCTTTCGTTGCAACACTGGCGATACAGACGAAACAATAAAAAGGCAGCAGCTACTAGCATTGACTATTTACAGCTATGAGCATTTTTATGGCTTCTGTTTTGTTAGTTGTATTGATGATGATGTTCGACGACTGCTTTCGACGACGACGTCGACGACAACGACTCTTGCACTCGGTGATTGGGTTGTCCTTACACGTACGTATTTGCGAGTCACGTCGATGATGACTGCTTTCAAACTGCTTACACAGACACACACACACTTTATGTTTGTGTCTGTGCACTTTTTGCTGCTGCTGTTCATGGATCCTCTGGTTGTTTGCGACGCTACACAACGTAAATCGAGACTACATTTAAATAATGCAAAACATTTCAAGGTTCCTTCGTTTGAATAGCAACGCTTATTATTATTATTATTATAGCCAAAGCCACGAGCTCCTTCTTCTCCTCGACGACTTGTCAGCTGTCCTGCCAGTGGCACTGTTTTTTCTTACGCAGAGTAAAGCTACAAAGTCACAAAGTCCCTTACTCCGATGCGGACTGTCTGTGTGTGTGTCTATCCCTTCTCTTGGATTATAATTTGACATTTTGTCTTTCTCTCTTTCCCTCTCCCCTTTGCCGGTGAGCAGACGGTGTTTGTGTTGTCGTTGTTGATTTGTTCTCACCTCAACTGACTCTTGTGCTTGTCTTTTATTCGTTCCGGGCAATCTAACTTGATAATTCGCAATTTTCCTATGATTGATTGGTCGACTGCTGCACTGAACAAGTTGATTTTGGTTCCAACTCTTACTGACAACACACACACACACACAACTGGCTGTCTGTCATGTTGGCCAATCGATTGGTCTGACGGTTATTTAATTGACAGCTTGTAAACAATTAGATTTCAATTACCGATGATATAACCTCGCCAGTGCATTGCTGTACACACACGCACACAATTGAGCATGCATTGAAATCGATCGTCTCCTGGCCAACTTGCCACTCAGGATGGGTTTTTCTGAAGCAACAACAACGACGTCGGCACTAGTACTCATTGCTGCTTCCTCTCCTCCCCCTCGACCGGTAATCATGATGTGAAAGTCTGTAGTACAACAACAACATCAACAACAACAACAACGACGTCCACAACAAGTCAGACTGTTTGTCAGACTGCCGTATCCTGTCTTGGCAGCAAAAGAGACACACACGTGCTCACAGCCAGCTAATAGTTCAGTTGCCATTCTCGGCGGCAACACGGTGGTGATTACCTCGATTGTTGTTGGTGCACTTGTGCCCACCACTAAGGTATCCTTTCACTCTGATCCGCTCGGCACTGCATTTGCATTGTTTATTGCTGCACTTTTGACCACTGAACTGATGATGAGGCGGTTGATGGTGGTGGAGATGGTGGTGACGATGATGAGTGTCTGTCCACTGTGCACTGGCCACACAATCACCATTACCTAGTGTCGCCTTCTTCACCCCCTTCTTCACTTTGTGCTTCAGTGTTTCTTTGTTACCACGGTGCACACTGTGCTGCTCCAATCGATCTCCACCATCAGCACTTACCTCCCCTCTGCCTGCCAGTCTGCTGCTTAAAATACTTTCCCCACATTTTTGTTATTTTCACCTTCTTTTCCACCAAACTGAGCGGGACAATTTGTCATCCTCACTAAAATTCATGTATTTTTTGGTTGTTTATTTACTCGTCGTCGTTTCCCTCAACACGTTTGATGGTTCTATTTTTTCCTGCTATTTTTTCTGCTACCTCTACCTGTCTGCACCGCAATACTGTCTTCCATCGATGGTCCGCCCCTGTACACGTAATCGCGGGCGCACTGTTACGTTTCTTTTTCTTTCTTTCTTTCGTTTCGTCTGACTTTGCACAAGTGGCCCACGCTGACACTCACACCGACACTACTTGCCGCACATTTGTACAAGTGATCGTCTTCATCTTGTTTAGTGTTTCTAAGCACCATGCCTGACTTTGCATATATCTCATTAGTGCGAACTGCAACACAGTAACTGTTCACCCCACTTGTAACTGAGAGAGCCATCATGTCGCCTCTATCGATGCCAGTAATCGATTTGGCAAGTGCACCTTGTTTAAATGCTGCATTCCATCTTCAATTTGTTTACTGTGATTTGTTTTTATTCTAAAAAATTGTAAAAAACTTTTTAAATTAGTGAAGTTAAGTTTAAAAATATTGTTCCCATCATCATATCCTGCGTAAGTGGCGGTTCAAGTTTTTCACAAATAAAAAGTGACTTTGAAAATACTGAAATGCAACTTTATTTTTTTCAAATAAACAAATCCAAACATTTGTTTTTTAATAAAAACAACGGTTTGACAAAAACATTTTTTCAATTTTGGTAAAAGAAAAGTAGCTAGTAGAATCGTTTCTACTGAATGAATTATCGATTGGAAATGCTTTTAGTCATGCCAAGTTTGGAAATGCCAATTGCGTGGTTAACTTCAGTTACAGGATACTATTGCTCAATTTCAAGTTAATGAATGTCGCAATCTGACGACCCCTCATGTCAATCATCACACAACGGGTTAACTTTTTTTTAAAGCAAATTGTGATGATAGTTTCAGCATCACGCTTTACTGGTTCTTTATGTTCTTGTCTGAAAAGTGCTCCAACTTTGTCTAACAATTCAGTAGTTGGAACAACAACATTCCCAAATGGACACAGTTGAAATTAGTGTTGACTATTTAAATTTTCGTTCCTGGTAATCGCTCAAGATACACTCGTCTGTCTATCAGTCGATCGACAAAAGTGATAGCACAGCGAGCTGATTGGCATTCTCGGTGAACGAGCTTGAACTGTCTTGCGCTTGTGATAACACACAGCGAGGAATATAAATTTGAGCCTTGAGCAAACAGGGCCTGCAAAGGAAAAGTGTCACTGGCAGAATAATAAATATTACAAAAAACACGTGCCCGTGGAGAGGGGACAGAGAAAGGAAAGGGTAGAGAAAAGGGTGATCTTGTGGCAAGCTGATCGAAGCAGTGTATGTTGACTCGACACACTCTCTCTCTCTCTCTCTCTCTCTCTCTCCGACCCTGGGCACAGGCAGTACATGGCAGAATGCACTTGCATGCGCGTGTCCCCGGGCACCCACGGGCAGTATGCAAACACATTCACCGCGGCCACCACCATAGCCACCCTATCCCTATCCCCATTGCCCGGTGATCACTCTCGCACACGACATCAGCCTTTACTTGCTCCTTCAACTCTTTATTCATTTTTTCAACCCTTTTTCCTTCTTTACAACAGATTATACTGCCGAGCAAGGACACAATTGAATGCGAAGCACCAGCAGAAGTGAAGAGTAAAAGCCAGAAAAGCCCAGCAGCAGCAGCAGTGCAATGCAGCCACCCCTCGATCTGGTAAATATTTGACTTTATCCTTACTCCTTTTTGCCCTTTGCCGCTTCGACCACTTATCTTCTTGGCTGGCCGAGCAAACGGGCTCTTAGGTGGTGTTTGAAACCAGCACCTTCATCCAAGAGCTGCATCAGCAGCGTGAGCCTCAATCTGCGCGCTCGATCAACTGCGATCGTGCCCAAGAGCGACTCTATCACTTTCTCATTCAATGCCCGTATCTAAGGCTGCCATTGTGATGTAAAACAAATATCCGTGATAGATTTGTTTATTTATTATTTATAAGTGCATGAGAAAGAAAGACAGAGAGAAAGGGTGAAAATAAATTCACCAAAATGTGACAATAATGCGGGCTACCGTTTTATTATTTGGTGAATGCAAATCCATTAATAGTTATTCGATACAACTGGCGACGTTCCCAGTTCAACTTTTTTAGCCATCAAAAAAGTTCCACTTGTTTTCACGAGAAACACGCGATATGTTTGCATTAGAGCCAGCATAAGATTATTCGCAGTGCATCTCTTCAACCCCATTCCTCCTCTCTTCAACCCCTTAACTGAATTAAATTGATCGATTTATCAAATTGTGCTTGTCGCTTATATGATTCGATTGTTGTATGCAAACGACTTCTAAGAGTGAATTTGCCTTTGGATTCGCTTTGTATCTCCTCGGGCAATGGAGATGCACTCACCCGTTCTGGCCGAATTCTGCGGTGACTGTCGATGACTTGTCGGTGGCTTTACAAAATTGAACTAGTTTGTGTATACAATTCTTAAAGTCAACCTAAGTACTTTTGCTACTAATTTAATTGCATTTTAGGGAAAAATCTTTAGGCGGCATATCTAAAAAATCGAACAAATACAGTTTGACTTATTGAAGCATTTAATTTCACCTGAATGTCACCTATTAATTTACGTTTATAAGAGAGTCGTTATTATTTGGCTGACAAAAATGAATTACTCAGTAAGCAATTTTTATTTATAAGAAATGAATGGCAAAACTGGCGATTCTCGGCAGCAACAGCAGCTGCAGCGGTGGCGGCAGCATCAGCCAATGACTCGCTGTTTGCACATTCAATTCTGTCATCGCTCGACGGTTCAGCACTCATTGTTTGAGTGTACTCTGCGCGTGCTTATTTGCCCAGAAGAATTCTCAACCATGCAATTGCTCCCTAGCTCTCTAGTGATAATTATCATAATACCCAGCTCCTTCTCGTCTACACAAACTTTGTATTCCTTAGATTGTTGTCGAATAATTTAGATAGCTCACTGGCAAACACACACACACTTGGGCGCACGTAGAAGTGCTTCTGTGCATGTTTGCATTTATCTCGATAATAATTAATAATTTTAATGATATAATCAAAGAGGGAGCCAGCCAAACTGAATAAATTGTGTATGAGTGTAGTTGAGTGTGCCTGCCTGTCTGAATGATGCCTCGAGTGCGCGCTCGTTTTCATCTTTATTTGGTTTCACTTTCCTGCATCTTTGCCTCTACACTCTGCCTTCTGTATGAATTGATGAATCGAATTAGAGCAATTCAAACAAAAGTTTTCCAACGCAAACGGCTTGATTGATTTTGTTTCTGTGCCTTGTTTCTCGCTCTCTCCCTTTCCCTTTCTCTGTCTCTGCGATGCTGTCCCCGTTGGTCTCATTCTCGTTTTTATTCTTATTCTCATTCTCTCTCTCTCATTTCTCTTATCGCGTCGTTAGATTTATGAAGCGCTGCGCGTTCTTTCTTTCTCTCTCTCTCTTGCGTTGTGTGTGCTCAGTGTCAGTCTGGCAGGCTCAGTGTCCGTATTAATTATTGCATTCGACCAACCCTTTGGTCTGCAGCTTTTTTGTCCGCCACCAGCGCACTGCCTTACCCCTCACCTCTTACCCCTTTCCCTTTCTCTTGGTTGTCGGTCTGGCGCACATCGCCCCACACCCACGGGGAAACCGGTGGCGTATTTTTTGTCGTCAGTCCCCTTGCACGTTCTTTTTGTCTCTTGCGTTTCACCAACTTTATTAGGCCATTGTTTTTCCGCACACACTGATGTCAGTGAATGAGTGTGTGCAGTAGTAGTAGTTTTTTTGCGCACTACCGCCAGCTAGTCTCGGGCATCGGCGAAGGCGAATGGCCTTGAATTAATAACCGCGTGCGTCGCGCAATTTGCAACCTAACCCTCTCTCTCTCTCCGCAGTAGGACTATCCGGGCTTTTGTTTATGGCCTGGCTTCCTCGCTGCCCGTGCCGCTTCTGTTCACTTAAGCACCATTGCCAAGTGATTAGAGTCAGTGGTGCCGAGTGGAGGTTGTGTCTTGTTGTCTCATCTGGCCCTACCACCGGGTAGTACCGAGGCATCAGTGGGTGAATTTATAAAAAACAATTGACTTGCTGCAGAAAAAAGTTCAGTAACCTAGGCCTGTGGGGTAGGGTTGAGGTTGAGGCCATGCTGTCTAATCAGCACGCCGAGCAATGTCATCAGTCTGTGTGTGTCTGTGTGTGTTCAGTGTGCCGAAGCAGGCAGTGTGTGCAGCAGGCCATCGATTGCCCGTGTGAGCCTGGTTCGCTTAGTGAGCAAAGGTTGGCTCGCATCGGTGGCCTTGCCAGTATCTTCTACTACCGTCACCACTACTGGCCTGCCTAATCATCGCTGTGTTGCCTTCTCTGCGTCTCAATAAAAGCGCCATTTGTTATTGCCTAATAGAACCGATCTCTTTCACATCGACAAACACTCAGCCACTGCCAGTGCCCAAATTCATCTTCCTGGCACTTGCACCCAAACTTGTAGCAGCAGCAACAGCAGCCTTTGAGATGCACACTTTTTGTCGCATTTTGTTGTCTTCTCTTTTTGGCAGCTAATTTTGCGCCCGTGTAAACGATGAAACAAGTACCGCTAATTTTAAATGCGACCAAAAAGGAAAGGGTGATGCGTGTGCTGAAAAAGGGATGCAAAAATGTGGCCATAAGCAATAAGGCAGTGATGGGGTGAGAGAGTGAGGAAGTAAGAGGAGGAGGAGGAGGAGAAGGTGATGCAAAGTCAGTGCCGTTGTGCCATATTGCATTAATTGCATTATAATGGCTCGCTCTATTATGTCATTAATAATTTTTTTAATATTTGTCTGCTGTAATAAGGTTTTCAACTTAGAGTGCAGAAGAGAATGGTTCCCGTCCGCCAGCACTTGACTAAAGTGATAGTGATGCTCATAGTGGTGCTCATTTCACTCTGCCGTCAACGACGAACATTTTTTCTGCACTTGTGAATAGTGAACTTATTTTTTTTGGCGAATTTGTTGCTGTATTACAAGGCAACTCAATCTCCCCTTTTGCTTGTTTGTTGCTAAATTTATACGCTTTTCTCTATCCGTGCCTTGTTGGTCTTGTTCGTCACCAGCCTCAATGGTTGCCACACTGGTTTAGTGAAACAGTGAGAATATTCTTTGTTTGTGTCTTGCCAAGCTTGTTTTGCAGAGTACATATTGTAAAATTATGTCAGAAGCAACAATCCAAGTGCTCTGTGCAACAACAGTGATGAGTTTCTGCTGATAATCGATGTCTTTATGGAAATTGATGCAGAAGTTATTTTTACTGTAAAATTCAAGTTTATTAACTAACTAGGACCAACCTTACTTTATGGTGATGCGTAACGGCAGTGAGTGATATTCAAACTATTTTAGCCCACAAACAAAAAATGCCAGACATTTTCTGGCTTCTTTCATCATCATCATCTCCAACGCCTTTCCATCTCCACTGGTTTGTTTATTGGCAATTCATATCGCGAGCTATAAAAGCAACTCTGCTGCCTCATTCAATCAATCAAACAGTATAGTTTTGCAAATTATCAATTGGTTATTACCATTTACTACTGTTGTTTTGATTGATTATTATAGGATTGCTTTATGCACTCTTTTTCTGGATGAAATGAAATGATGCACTGCCAAAAATTGAAGATTTTCAATTTCACCGTTCTTTCCGTTGTTGTCAATTAGGGCACAGAAAATGTGGGCTTGTTCAGTGTGCATTCTTTTAATTGATTCAACAACTCTGCAGTGATAAAATTGATTTTCATTCACTCGCTTGCGTTTGTAAATATCTTACTAGTGATTGTCTGTGAGCCGGAGATTAGAAACGACTGTCTTCAATTTGTCGGCAATATTTTCCCCTTCGCTGACAGTCTTGTTTATTGAATCTGTCAAGAAGCCGACTCAGGTTTGGCTTTAGGCTGTTGTTGAACCTGCCAGTGTCTACGAGCAAATCACTCCATTACCGATCGGTGCATAGTTTTGCATTCAAATGTTTTGCTAAATCAGCCTTATTCTCTCTCCCCCTCTTTTTTTGCTTTCCCCAGCATATCATTGCATGGTCACAGATCAATCATTCGATATCTGTGCCGAGTGGGCGAAGAAAGGAGAAAACAAGTTGTTTACTATTTTGGGGTTGCCATTTAGCTGCAGTTGTTGTTTACTGCACCATGCATGCACTGGCCATTAGCCACAACAGCAGAGATTGCTTTTGTCCACTGGCCGTGCAGTGCATTTCAGCACCTTCGCCAGGCAGCATCACTTTGCACCTGACTGATCGAGCCTATCGATTCATCGATATGCTTTCGACGTACAATGGAAATGCTAATTGTTTACTAGAGAGAGAGAGAGAGAGAGAGAGAGAGGAGGAGAGAGAGAGAGAGCAATTTTCAGGTGCTGCAGGAAGCAGGAGGAGGAAAAGGAGGTAGTGGCGGTGGTGGAAGTGTTTCCCCTTCTGCTTACTATCTGCATCACTCTCCCACTCACTACCACCCCCACCAGCACCACTCAAACCAATTGCCATTACCTGCCATGCACACAGACAGCAAGACAGTCTGTCATGTCCGCTCTCAACAAACAACATCACATTGACCTTGACAGTGAAACTCTTTCGCTTGTTTAGCTGGAACTTGTTGTTTTGTGCTAACTGCCGTTCTTGTATTGTGTGCTTACAAGCCATCTAATTAGTGTCTCCCTTTCGCGGCAAACTGCCCTTCGTCTGCCTTTGTCTGCGCTGCTCTCTCTCTCTCCCTCACTGTTTGTGTCGGTGTGCATCGGCATCAGTCGCACACTCTTTTGCTTCTGCTCTCTGGAGTAGCTCGACTTGGACTCTCTGACTTGCACTTAGCACATTAATCGCGCCTTCCTAATGGTCGCGTAATTGCTCAATAGAGCGCCCAAATGGCAGTGCGGCTGTCGAGTGACCACTTTGTGTGACCACCACTGGTCACAAGTGGACAATCAGAAGACGACACCAAAGTGACAGTGACTGACTGAGTGAGTGACTGAGGCTCGCTGCGCCTACTCCGCATTTTGATGCTCCACCAGGCGCCAACTTGTTCCCCTTTGAACTTGTTGTGTGCTCTGGTGCTCGCAGTAGTGGCAATCAGCCCCAAATCAGCCAATGTGTACCTTGGCAGTAATTTGCCTGCTCTCTCCATTTGGAGACTACTCTCCCTAATCTCTGGGCTTGATCTTGTCAGTTTGATCTGTTCTTTTGCACTTCAAAAATGTTATGAGTTTAATTGCAAAAGAGAACATCAGTTTGCAGAATGTGTTTGCGTGTTTGCTTAAATTTAGAAAAGAAGGTAAAAATCGGAACTAGGTGGATGACAAGTCCATGATGAGAAAAAAAGTATAAAAAGGGGGAATGTGTGTTTGCGTTAGGAGCAATTAAGCAAATGATTTGCTGGCAGCACCCCTTGATGGTCACACTGTTTCAACTTGTACCGATTGCACAAGTGGAGGCATCTCTAGCTGGAAATCAATCTGATGCTACAGCCACTAAACACACTAAACAGCTCGCTCACATGGTCAGAGAAACTGTAAGACGCAAAGATGCCAATGTAACATTAATGACAGCATTAATTTATGGATAAAATTGTTTTTCTTTTCTTTTTCTTTTCTTTTGTCTTTTTGAGTGCCTTGAGTGTGTTTTCACGTATCACTGGACTGCTTTCTATGCAGCTGTTGTGATCTTCCAAACGACGCTACAAAATAACAGTCACATTGGATGAAGGCGGCATTTGCATTTTACTGATGTTTTGTGGTTTCAAGATAAATTAGCGATTACCGCTGTCGAATTTCGACACTTTGTAACCGTTTGTTTTTTAATCGTTTCTCGTACTTGTGCTCTCTGGTTAGTGTGCATCAAAGGTAGTGGTGGTGCCTGCTTTCTGCTGAAAGCCGATACCATCACAAGAGTGGGGAAAGGGAACGTGCAGAAAGGCACACAGTGCTTTGGTGAGGGTAAGCCTTGAACATGAAAGAGGAGACAGAGGGGAAAGCACTCTTCAGCATCTCACACAGTTGCCTTTTGTCCAATCAAAAGTCGATCTGTTTTCTTTTTTCTCACTTTCTCCTCATCGTCACCTCTAGGCTATTTTTGGCTGCATTTTCACGCGCAACTGCCGTGTGTGTGTGTGTGTGTTTGTTTCCCACTTGCCAATAAACTAAAGCTGTCCCTCACCTGTACCCGGTCGATCAGATAAAGGCACTGTGCTGCTGCTTATGACAGCTCTAGGAAAAGACGACAACAACAACAACAAAACAACAACAGCATCAACAACAGCAAAAAAATTGTTTTTTTTGCTGCTTGAACCTTATCAAAATTGCAATTAATTTGCCAGTAAACAAGTGCGCTAGTATAATTGCTTTGTTTGTGTTGACTACTTGTGATTGAATGGCACTGCTAAACTGCTCGTGACAAATCGGCAAAGCACTTCTTCTTCTTCTTCTTCTTCTTGTGGCACTCACAAGGCATTGTGTTTCTCTTGACACTTGGCTGTCTAGTGCACTTGTTTACCTGTTTATGATCTATTGTGTTGTTGTTGTTGTGACGTTTCGAACAAAACGGAATCATTACCTCCAAATGACTCACCAAAAAAATTACCCAACCAAGGCCGTGCCTCAAAGTGTCTTGCTGCTCTGGCAAATGATTATTGCTGTGTAGCTCAACGACATTTTTAATGTAATGAGTAGAAAGTGGTTTTTCTCGTAAGAAGATACAAAATGTTTCACAACTGATGGGTTTTTTTGCGCACTGCAAATCGACTCTAATTAGCCAGTTTTTTGCCATTTTTTCCTATCAACCACTGCTACTGAGCTTCACTTCCGGCACTCCATCGACGGTCTGTGGAGTTGCATCCTCGATTATAGGCCAAAATGAGCAATTTTAAAATGAGCATCATTTCAATTTGGCAGTCAGTCGCCATTAAAGTCATCCAGTGCTGTTACTTGACAAACTAGGGCCTATCTTGTGCTCTTGATTTATGAACTCATCTCTCACTTGACTAATAACCGTTATTAGAAACTTCTCAATCTTTTTTTACAATTAATTATTTTTAAAATTTAAAAAGTTACTTGAGCCTGATTTTACATTTGAATAAACTCGTTCAGATTGTTTTTAGTGACAGTTGCTGCACTGCAGACTACAAATTGCAAACTATAGTCAAATTAATTAGATTAATATTGTCGATGATGGCGCATGAACGTGCTGATAAATATGACAAATTAAATTATTTCAATGGATTAGATATTGCAGTCAATAAACTCTTGGTTTTTGGTTCACAATATCGATTTTAAACGACATCAACGACAAAAATATTTTTAATTAACAGTTTGTGCATCATTATTACATTTATCAAAAGTTATTTTAACAAAAGATTATTTTTTACTAAATACAAATAACTTTTTTAAATTGATGCAGTGAAGTCGTCACGGAAGGTTTGCTTTTTATCAATTTTTGTGATAAGTTTAAATTACTTTTTGATTTAAAATAAAAAGTTTTTGAGGTATCAGGTAAAACTATTTGTTAAAAATTTTTACATTAGAAACCTTTAATTGCAAATTTTTAAAATATGAATGAAAGTGTCTGTATTTAAATGGCACAAATTAATTTCCATTTGACTTTTTTTACACATTGGTCCAGACGATGCTAAAAAACTCCCAAGGAAACAACTGAAATGGAAAAAGTTGTCACATAAATTTAAATTTCAATCAAACTCATCAACTTTCCTACTGTCAGTTAATAAGAAAACTACATTCAAATTATGAAAAATGTTTTTCATTATTGTGCCAAATCCAAGCGTTCAGCACGAGTTGTTTTTCAAATATTAATTGTTACTTTTATTTAAATTTTGTGTTTTATAAAAACTTTAACTAAAGCATTTTAATTTTTTCAATTAGTTTATTTGATTTCTAATTGTTGGCTGATCATTTTAGTTTTATAACAAAACATGTTTTTGCTGGTTGGAAGTTATTAGTGTTTTGATGATCAATTCGGGCGTCAAAAGGCTTTTATAGGACTTGAATTTATCAGCAGAATTTGTCTGCAAATGGATGAGTGTAGCAGACCATCAGTCAGAATGCTAAGTGAGTGAGTGAGTGCAGTCAGTGCGACATTGAGCCATCCATTTGTCACCATCGAAGGCATCTGAGAACAATACAAAGTGGCCTATAACTAGATGGCACAAATGGATGCACAAGTACCGCTAGGAATCAGTGTTGTTGTTGTCTCATTACCGTTTCACCCCTCATGTTGACGTGGTGAACGTCGTGTGCGCCCACTTTGTGCGGCATTACAACTCCAACTCGACTGCACACTCTTTCACTTGTCATTCCAACTGGTGCCAATCCCCGAACCGCAAACCAATTTTAGGCATAAAAAAGCGACAATTGAAACGGCTATTGCTGCTTTTACATACAGTCGGTTATTTTTTATAAACTAGCTACTGTTAGATGCTAATTTGGTTTCCGTATCCAAAAGCACTGTTTTGTGTTTCTTTTTAATTACACTTGAAATACACGAGTTTAACCCATATTTAGTTTTTTATTTAAAAATGCTAAAATGTTTTTATGTGCATTTATATTTACAAATAATTATTATTTATAGTCAAGATTATTGCAAAAAATTATAATAACATGGACTGAGGAAAATAATGAATATGCGTTTTTAGAGTTTGAACAAACTTCTGCCAGCACATCTGAATAGCAATTTATTTTGATTTATCATTAGCGCATTTATAAATCCTGTCGCTGCTTTTAATATGTTCTTGCTCTGGCAGCGCACTCTTTCATATCGCACTGAACATATCTCTGACATTTAAAGTAAATTTTTGCTTGCCAATTAAGCAGTTCGTGTTTGGGTGTCGTTCACTAATCACGACCATTGATGTTTTCCATATTCTTACCATGTTTATCTTAGACTCGTCCGTTCATTGCCGCCTTATCCGGGCTCTCTCTCACTTACTTGCTTGCTCAATGTTTCGTTTTGCATCCATTTAGATGAATTAATTCGTTTTGTCACTCTGGGCCTCACTCTCTTTCTTTCTCTCTCACTGCCCGACCCTAGGCTGTTTTGTTTTTTATGTCGCTCCACTGGTTCATTATCCTCGCTAGCGCGCGCTCACAAACCTTTCCGTTTTTTCTGCTCGCCCCAGTCCTCGGGCCACCCTTTGTGCACTTTAAATTTAAATTAACCCTAGCTGGTGCGCGTGCTGTACCATTGGCCTTTGCACTTTTTCTTTTGCACTCATTAACTGGGCCGTTCTCATTAACTTGCAGGACTCAGTAGTGATGTTGTTTTTCAGCGGCAGTCGCCAGCTCCAAATGGAGCAGACCATTACCAAAACATGTTTTCAGTGAGTACAGGAGAACCATATTTGCAAACTCAATCAGTCCTCAATAGTTTTATGTGTCGGCTTTGTAAATTCCATCTGTTTCATTTGGCTGATGCATTATTTATAATTGCTTTCCAAAATACATTTTTTCGTGTGCAAACAATGTGGTAGAAAGTTTACAAGTTGATCAAACTTTAATTGATTTGTTATATTTTATTTATTTGTGCAATTTTAATTAACATTTATTTACGCATACCATCAATAATAAATTGGTCAAACAAGTTAGGGCTATTTAATTATAAAAATTTAATAATGATTTCCATTAACAAAAATTATTAAAATCTTTTTAAAATTTGTTACATTGTATTTTGTTTTTTATTGCTAGTTGGCAAGTTGTTCTCAAAGCTTGAACCCACTTGATAACTATTACAAAATACTTTTTTTTGCTGCAATTAACAAAACCTGAGAAAACTGCTTTGAATGTATTTTAGTTGTTTTGTACATAAAAACTAGCAAGCATTTTTTGATGAAAAATTGAATCTACAGTTGTTTTAAAAAGCACTTCAATCAAATGAGACAGAAAAGCATAAAATTGAAACAAAATTGCCATTTTGTAGTTAGTCTGCAGCCTTCAAGTTATGAAACTCAAGTAAGTCTCAAGTTGTTTTGCGAATCTCTGAGTTTAGTCTCAAGTATTTGCTATCGTGATTATGAGTTTGGTGTCTTTTCATAAATTTTTTTATTTATATTTTTCATCTTACCCTTTCTTATTTTGTTAATTTGTAATTTTAAACAATTTTAAATACCTTTGAAAGCGGGGCACTTTTTTTGGGTGCAATTTGGATGAATAATTGTGCCCATGTAATGATTGACTAGCGGGCGAGGCAGTGAATGAAGTGTCTGATTGCGGCAACTTCACTCCACTTTTGAAGCAAGTACCAGCACTTGAGTAAGTCTGTTTGTGTCGCTCAATGGTCTTTAATTTTATTTTATTTCTTCGTTTCACTTATAAATTGTCAACTAAATTGATTACAGCCATTTAGTACCCGTTTTTTGCAGTCCTATTGGACTCCTTGTTGCCTTGTATATTGTCTCATGCTGTTTGTGCTTATTTTGAGGGTTAGCTGAAGTTTGCTGCTGCGTTGTTTTTTTTCTAATTTGACTCTTAATTTATTGACAAACTCTTTTTTCACTTTTCCAAGTTGAGTAGAGAGTACTCAATGCACAAGGAGAAACGAGTTGACAAACGAAGTCTTTGCCTTTTCCGATTAACTCTTTCGTCGACTCATTTTGCAGTGTTTTTGTTTGCGCCCTACACTCTGGAACTGTTTTTTTTCAATGTTTGAGCCAACGGCACATACACACACATAATCTAATTAGAAAGTTCAAATCAAATAAAACTTTTTTTTGCACCACACTTGAAAGTCTCTTCACTTCTTTTGGTGCTTTCTCTCGACGAGCTAGCGCGATCTAAAAGAAAAGTTTGTTTTCTAAAGCAGGCAAAATATTTAAATTAAAATTAATTGTTTTTACTTGTGCTAACCACTTTTTAATATTGAAATTTATTTAAAATTCTGCAGGCCAAATATTTTCAGTGAGACGATTGAGCTGTGAACAGGACACAGCACGCCACACTTGTTGTGGTCACAACATTTTCTTTCTTCAACTATGATTGACAGCTTTAACGTTGGTCAACGTGATCTCTTTCTGGTAAGTGTTCTTTTTTCTATTTTTGTTTTCTAGTTTCTTTGTGGCCGGTTTGGCTCAATCATTTTCACTCAATGTGAATCCTCTTACCAAAAACTTTTTTTGGTTACTAGCTCTTAATTTGTCTTAATTAACTAGCCGCTAAACAGTCAATTTCGCTTGCACTTTTCGGCGCCACTTGGGCTTCCATTATCCACTAAGCAGTTGACAGCTGCAGTGCACTGCTGAAATCCGGAACAGTGGTTTCACTGGTTGGTTTTTGTTTGTTTTAGTTGTCGCCAGTCGTTATCTATTTTTCACTGTTTTGAGCACAGTGAACTAAATAAAACAGCAATTCCGGCTCACAACAAGCAGCTCGTTTGTTGGCTGGCCGACCAGGCGGCAAATCTGGTGTCTGGGATTGTACTTTTGTCAATAATTAATGCCTTTATGATGCGTTACCTGTTTGATTTGTCAGTGTCTATCTCTTATTGTTGTACTTTATTATCCCACCCGAACGGTAAATAATATCGTTGCTTATGACTGTTCCCAGAGATGCCAACTGGGCGAAAAATAGGCTAAGCAAACTTTTCTCTTGACAAGTCCGTCGGTGCACTTTAATGGATTACAAAGTTTGCCTTAATTGGTGAAGCTTGCCTGTTTGTAAAATAAACAAACGCTAAAAATCCGATGTTTGATTACCTAGCCAGTGATGTCGTTTACCTGCTAAAATGTCACGAGTGTCGAGCAGGGGAGCTTACTTGATATTTAAATGGAGTGCGGACCGTCGGACATGCATCAATCAGCTCAGCCATTTTCCCTTGTGCTTTCCGCCAACACTGGGTATGTATCTCTCTTTAGTACTCCTGCTAACATGGCCAATTTTGTTCTGTTCTCTTTTTGTTCTCTTCAATTTTAAAACGACTTTGATTGCCAGTGTTGAATGTGCACTTATGCGACAGTGAGACATTGGTGCCGCCGCTGCTGCTGCTGCTGCAACTCAAATATCGCTCTTCTTTGGGTTCCTGTGCCTAATCGCTAATTGCCCGAACCAAGTGTGTGTGTGTGTGTGTGTGTGTGCAGTTTGCAGCAGCCACATATCGCGCCATCATTAGGGTGCTTCTGCTGGCAGCTTCATTTTCTCATTCAGCAGCAGCAGTTTTAGTGCTAGGAGATGCTGCGGCTGTTCTCATTGTCGCCGCAGCAGCATCTCGGCTGCATCGCCTTCATTTGTTGTTTGTGTGTGTACGCTTTTATGCAAATTACATTTTAATTTGCTTTTTTGCTTTCTCTGCGAATATTCTATTTTGATTCACAGCCGCTTTTTGCCTCTGCCCGTGCCTGCCTGTCTTGTCCCATCTTGTCGTTATCTATTGCCTCCTGCTCTACACTCTTGTCTTGACTGTGTTTGTTTGTCGCGCATCCCGTTTGTTCCTTCTCTTTTGTTCTTTGCACTTTTCACTGCTCATCTTCCCAACGACGCGCTGCAATTGCTCAAGAGACCAAACAACAAGAGGCCTGAGGACTCTCACTCAGCAGCTAACTAACAATGGCAGATTTTTTACTTAAGAGAACGAGGGGAAGAAGGGGCAAAGAAAGAAAAAACAAACAAAATGGCACACACAAACTGAAGAAATAGTACAAACTAATTTTATTATCAAAGTTAGGTAGCATCTTTCTGCACAACTCTTTGGTTTGGTTTGTTTTTCTCTTTTTATTTAGGCTCCTTTTTGTCGCTAATTCTTCCTGTTAATGGTATATTTATCAATGTCTAATGAAATTCTACACCTTTCCTTAGACAAATCAGCCCGCATAGAATGCAAATCACTTAGCACTGAAGCTGTGTGGGGGAGGGGAAGGGGATCAGAGTGGCTGCTGCTCAAGTTGCCTCCCGAGAGTACCCACTCTTTGCAGTCAGTTTGTTGTTTGTTGTTATTGCCGCTTGCGCCGAGTCTTGGAATCAGACCATCACGCCACCATGCTAAACTGTCATTATTGGCCTGCTGCTCATTTGCATTCACTTTTACTTGTGGGCTAAATGACGCTGCTGCTTCTGCTTCTGCTGCTCTCAACAACGGCGCCAGCATTGAAAGCGGGGCATTTTATTTGGCGCCAATAGCACTTATTCTCAGTTGGTGCACACTTCCTGCATGTTTACTTGCCTGCACTTTGTCTGATCAGCGAGGGAGAGAGGGAGGGGGGAGATGTGTGTTTGAGCTGGAAAACTTTTAGCAAATGCCTCTCACTAATAGTTTGTATCAAAACAACTTGCCAGATCTAATCAAAGGGCTTGCTGTTTGCTATAGATACCGATCGCTGCTGATCACACACTGCTGGCACACACAAGTTGTTGTACTGCCATGTCTTCCGCCGTACAGTGCAGCAGCAGCAGCAACTGCTGCAGTGCAGTGCAGAGGAGCGCGTTGTGAAAACAATCCGCCACTGCCGTTTTGCTTTAATTTAATTAACAAACTCGCATTGGTCCACGCTAACTCGAGACTCAAGACAATTTAGCCAAGTTTATGTAAACAGGCTGCACTTTTTGTGGTTGAAGAAGCCACTGCTGGCTAATGTTTTCTCTATTTTCCTGTACAGTCTGTACAGTGCTTCTCCTGCTGTTGATGTTGATGCTCCTTCAGATTGCTGCAATGTTGCCCTTTTTAAAGTGCCCTTCATATTAGCAGTGCGACATAATAGGCCTAGCTAGATAAGATGTTGCCCGATAAGATGAAGGCAAGTGGATTGCTGCTGCTGCTGCTGCACCACCAACAGCATTCACCAGGCCACTCGGCACATTGCCTGCTGATCGTTATTAGCACAACGAAAGAACACTGGCAGACTACTTTTTGGTGTGCTCGATTAATATTAGGCAATCGCTGCCATTGCTGCTGTTGCTGTTGCAGAAGCAGCAGCTTTTGTTTATTTTGCCGTCGCCGTTGATGTTGCTGCCGAGTCGATCGCACCCGATTCTGCATCGGTTTGATGCAGCCTTTGCCCCGGCAGTGCACCGAGATGGCGTCCTTTTCCCTTGCAGGTTTATATTTGCATTTTAATTTAATTTGCTCCAGCCAATATCCATCTCTCACATCAGGCCCGATGCTCGTTTTGTGTCGCAATTTGCCTCATTATAAATTGTTGCAACGTTTCGTTGGCAATTTGTTGTTTATTCTTCCAGTGCTGCTGCTGCTGCTGCTGCTTCTCCTCTTACCGTTACCCATTGTAGTCTATCACTCTAATTACAGTTATTATTATTGTTATTATTATTTGGATGCAGAAAAAAGGAACCAGGCCACGCTGCAGCAGAAGTTGCCAGTGAAGGGAACCAGTCTGTGTGTCTGTATGTGTGTTTGTGTGTGCTGGCACGCCGAGTCGCCCTGGTGGCTGTGCCAACTTTGCCGACTACGCCAATCAGTTAGGCAACAGCTCCAACACTTGGGTGGAAGCGTCGCCGTTCATTTATTAGATTTGTCCCGTGCCAGAGAAGACTGCTGATTCTCCACAACAGCAGAAGCAACAGAAGCATTAGATAATAATTTGCCTGCATAACACATTAATCCACTTGCCTTGTTGACACTGTCGTCGCCTTGTTGTTGTTGTTTGCTTTCATTGTGCTAGTTTTTTGTGCATTGTGCCTTGTTTACCAGTGTACCAGATTACAACTAAATTCAGCTTTGGGACAAGTTTGAAAAATATAAGAGGAGGAAAAAGCGGCAACTTTTTGTCAAAACACAAAAATAATTTCACTAAAAGGGGCATTAATGCAAAGTCAAACATGTTTTTGCCAAAAAAGTGTTCCAAGAAAAGCACTAGATACATTGTGCAATTGGCTAATTTAATTAAAGTGTCATTGCAATTATTTTTAAAATTGCACACTTTTATAAAAGGCTGATAATCGCCGTTTTGGAAACGGTAGTTTTATTCATGTGGCGCCATAATTTATCGCTTTGTGTTGATCGCCCAACCACTTGGTGATTTATACAATTTGTTTTTGCAGTTCTGTCTACTAATTATCGCAACCGCCTTACGGAGCTTTGATATTCCATTCCATAACTCGGTAATTATTGCTTTGCAACTGAATAGCAGTCAGAGAGTTTAGAGAGTGTAAAGCAAACAATAAATAGACTTGTGCTGGTAGTGCTTTTGGTGTTGGCAGCTGCTGTTGCTGCTGTGACTGCACCAGCTCCAGAACCAGCACCAGCATCACACCACTCGGAGCCACACATTTCACCCACATTCATCGATGCTAATTGCCATGTTTGTGCCAGTCGACGACCAGTGCTGTTAATTTCCATTGCTACCACCACCATAAATGTTTACTTTCTGGCAAAACTTTTCTATTTTTAATTGAATATTCAATTGTCTCTTTTCTCTTCCTCTTCTAGCTCGCCTGAAAAACTGCAGCCTTTTAGAGAATGCTTGTGCGCTGTGTTCAGTCATTGCTTGATTGACTTTTCATGACCACATCTGCATATTATCACTGGGATTTTTGCCATTCAAACATTTTTAAAAACTACATTAGACAAGTGATTTACTGTCAAGATGAGATGAAATGTTGCTAGTAAAAACAAAAGCATTTTAAATTGTATGTTTGATGTTTGAGAAATGCGGAACTTGAACTTGTGCACGAACAAACGTTTGTTTATCTTAAAGTTTTTCTAACAAGAGAAAAACACAACTAAAAATGAACTGGTAAACATGACAACCAATTATCAATGATCATTTTAGATCATTTTTTAATGTTTTATAAAAGTTGAAAATCTAGACGCAACTTTTAAATAAACTCTCAACTGCTACAGCCAATCACAAACTAACAAAAAGTTTTCAAATTGAAGTTTTATAGCTGGAAGGCAATTTAATAATGTTTGTGTGTTTCTTAAGTCAAGTTTTTAATTATTTCAGGATTGGTCACAATAAGTTTTAAATGGAGTTTGACCGGTGGTCAGGTTTTAAAAGTTGTTTTTAGCAAAAAAACTGTTTTTATAAAAACTTATTAAAAGTGTGTTGATTTTGCGGTTGTCTAAGGCGATTGACTTGATTATAAAAAAGCAGAGTTTACTTTAATTAATTCGGAATTAACCTGTAATCAGACTTTTTGCTTGGCATCACAAAGTAAACAGACGTAGCAGAGCACATTTTGGTTTCCATTTGTATTTTGAGCCACTTCCGACACTGCCTAGACTTTTGCTTATCACAGTATGAGTTTAGGTAAGCTATAATTGGCCTCATCGCACGGTGCCATTCACCTAATTGTGCAAATACGAGCAGTCCTCGGCGGGCACGGAAAAAAATTTGAAAATTCAACTTTGAGGATCCGCACGCCATCTGGGCGGCCGCTTTCAATACACTTCCCCCATTGAATCGGCTGTTTTCTGTTTTGCTTATCCGATTTGTTTGTTTCTTTGTTTTTCTGATAAGTTTGCTATTCTGTGATTTTGTTTCATAACAGTTTTCCCATCTTCTTTACTGTCTCTAGGCAAAGCGTTCCAACTTTAATCGTTTCACATCTAGCCACAACTCATCATCAAAAGAGAATCTGCATTCTTCTTCCTTCTCTAGTCTCGACTCAGATCGAGATAAGGAGCACCTGCTTTCCCTTGAAACGCCACCCGAATACTCCCACCTCTTTGCGACTTTTGGCAGCAAGGGCCGTAGCAGTAGTGCAGAAGGGCACTTCGCAGAGTCCGGCGAGGCCCAGCTTGCTGGACACCAGCAGCAAGTGGGCCACCAGTGCACCAGTGAGCCCGGGGAGCACTCTGCGCCATCATCGGCGATGCTCAATCATCTGCACCAACTCATTCAGTCGCAACTGCTAACCGGTGACCAGCTGAACACCTTACAACTGCTGCAGCAAGTAACTAGTCAGTCAAAGGTAAACTTTGTAGTCTTTTTAGATTTAAAAACAGAGAGGAAATAATGTCAACAGGACAACCACGCTGTACAACTACGCTTGTACGTTGTTGTTTATCGAGTAAACAGACACAGCAGTTTTACTTTGAATTTGTTAGATGACAGTGTATCTCGATTCTAAATAGTCCAACTTTGCCAATCACATAACTGAGCTCTCTGAGGAGTTGTGCAAATTATTAATTTGTGTTTGCCGAGGCAACCGACGCCAGTGCAAACTTGGTAAACTCACTTGTTGTTTGCCTTTTTATTTCCTTATTGTCTCAGATCGCTGTTGTTTACAGACAAAACTTGCTCTGTGTTTGATAGTCAGCCAGCACTCTTGTACTTGGCTGCTTCCGACTGTGAGCCTCATTAGCTGGTGAATTAACAGTTGATAATATTTTTTTCTCTATTTAATTTTTGTATTTAGAATTCGCCATCACATAGCAGCCTCTCAGAGTCATTGCCATCCTCGTCTGAGCAGATGAACCAGCTTGCCCAGCAGTCTCAACTGTTCCAGCAACTGTCAAACGCGGTCGCAGCAGCAGCGGCCAACTGCGAACTGTCCTCAAATCAGGTTCCTCCTTCCGGCGTTCCGGTTTCATTCTCAGCCAACAGCATTACCTCGACATTACTCAGCAAAGGGTCACAGCAGCACTGTTCATCACAGGAGCCCAGCTTTGCTTCCCACCTTCACAGTGCCGTCAATAGCACTGGCACAAACTCCAATCCTCGCATCTCCAGTCCGCTGTCGCAGTCCAACGCCAGCGCTGTGAACGGGTGCACTGCCAAGAGCGGATCACCCCTGTTGGGCGCCCTCTTTAGCAACTCTGGCGCCATGTCATCACTGGCATCAAGCATGGGTCCGTCGGGAAAGTCACTCTCTCCTCTGGCCGGCCAGAACTCCCCAAAGCGAGCCCACTCGCCGGTGTCTCGTCACCAGATTGAGCTGCAGCTCCGTCAGCTGCAACTGGAGCAGCAGCAAATAGTGCAGCAACTGCAGCTCTCCTCTCACCGACAATATTTGCTAAGTAAGTGTGTGTGTGTGTGTGTTTATTGATCAGCCGAACCAGCCGAAGTGCTCTCCTCTACTGTTTGTTAACCGGGTGTTTGTTTTTCCTTGCCCCACTCCCTCCCTCCTTTACTGTTGTTTTGTAGATTCTTTTCAGCCCATCATTAGTGAGTTTATGAAGTTAATTCCAAACGGCGCCAACCTCAGTCAAGACGAACTGCTCGACGCCATTCTTTCGAATATCTCTGCCAGTGGTAATGCACCGGGCAAGATGGCCAACGGCTTGTCGAACATTTCCGCCTCTCTAGGAGGCACACTGGCTGCTGCGGCCCTCTCAGCGGCGGCGGCCAACAGTCATCAGGGAAGCCCTTCCGCCGGCAGCATGCCACCGTCATCGAACTCCAGTGCTGCTCATGCAAACTCGCCCTTTGCAAGCAACTTCTTCCAGAATGGCCCTCTGGAGCAGCTAAACAACGAGTTGAACAACTCACTCTTTCCCATGGACGGCATGAACTCGGACGCCTACCCGAACGCCCTCTTCCACCACAACATGTGCAAGTGGCCTGGCTGCGAGACGTACTGCGATGACATGCAGAACTTTCTAAAGCATCTCAATGCAGAGCACGGTCTCGACGACCGCAACACTGCCCAGACGCGCATTCAAATGCAAGTCGTACAGCAGCTGGAGCAGCAGCTGATGAAGGAAAAGGAAATTCTCACCTCGATGTTGCATCATCTGTACTCTAAGCAGCGAGCTGCTGCCGTCGCTGCGGCTGCTGCCGTCAACGGATCACAGGCCAACTCATTGCGAATGGCCGCAGCTGCAGCCGCGGCCGCAGCCGCTGCAAGTGGCCATGCAAATGGCCTGAACAGTAGCGGAAACGGCAGCAACAGCGTCAGCGCCAACGGAAGCAACCTGCAGGCGATGATCAAACTACTTCAGGAGCACGAGGAGCTGAATGCAGCCATGGGCGGCGGCGGTGTGACGCCGTTGATGGCCGCCGCGGCAGCCAACAACTTTGCCGCCGAGCAGGGCAGTGTGCAGGGCAATCGATCTGCCAGTTCGCCCAGCAACCTGCGCTCCTCACTCTTTGGCGGTTCCTCTCTGGAGGTGAACAATCACGAGCGTTCTAGTCTTCCCTCACCGACGCACGTGGCACACCACCACCAACAGCAGCACCAGCAACAACAGCAGCACCACATGCACGCCCACCACCTTCACCTGCCGGGAAAGGGTGGCGCCCCACTGGGCTCACCCACCGGTGCCGGCGCCCTTCGAGAGCATTCCAGTCAGGCAGCCGCCGCCGCCGCCTATGACTCTCGATCTTCGCCGGTCATCTCCTCAAATGGAACCACCACCAGCGGCGGCCTCACTCGCCGTCGTCTGGAGAAGCACACCACCTCCATGTCGTCCACCCATTCCTCGCCGGTGTTGAACCTCTCAAACAACTCGGGGTCCAAGCACTCCTACACCAGCAGTCTCAGTCCTATTGGCTCGGCCAACTCAGGCTCGATCAAGTTTGGCATGGAGAATCTGTCGGTGAATCTGGAGGAGACGGGCAACGGCCTGGTCGTCCCTGGAGCGACGGCAAATGGCCATGGCGTGGGCAAGGCGGGCAAGACGCCCAAGGTGTGTGATCTCACGTCAAAGGGCGTCATTGACTTGGCCTCCATGCCCATTCAGTCAGAGTCTACGCGACGCCGAATTGCTGATCGCAACAATATCGACATTTCCGAAGGTTTGTTTTAGCGGTAAAAACTCGTGTTTTGGTTACTAATTTCCACCCAACAGAGATCTCGCGCAATCGGGAGTTTTACCGAAACAACGAAGTCAGACCGCCGTTTACTTACGCATCGCTCATCAGACAGGTAAGTTGTCCTTCTTTTCTATCAATATTTGTTTGCAAATGTAGCTAAATACAGAGGTCGATTTTGCGGTGTTTGTTTTTCCAAGGCCAGTAGCAAACAATTTATTTGTTTTATTCAGAGTACACCTGCCGCAGTAAAATGCTTCGCAAGACTGACAATCAATACTTTGACTATCAAAAAGTTTTACTAGTTAGGATACTGCTGGTGGGCAATTAAGTTAATGGCAATTAATGCAAACACCAAAGCATTTTTCAATTTTCCTAGATGATATTGATTTTTACATTTTCCCACTAAAGCATCAAATTTAATTGGATGCATATGAATTATTTTTAAATTGGCAAACTTTTTAATTGATTTAGCCAGTGCTGCCGGAGTGCTTTACATTTTTCTAAAAATGTATACTTGAAGAAAATCGAGCGAAAAGAGTTAGACAAAGATAAGCAAGCTAGGGTTGGCGACTTATAGGTCTGTTTTGATTGATCTGTGTAAATAGTGAGTGGGCCACAACTGAATTGGGCAACGGGGAAAACAACTTCTTCTTGCACTGGGCTCGATCAATCCTCCCTCCTCTTCCTCCTTCTTGCTGTGATTGATCGACTTTCAGTGCACTAAAGTTCCACAGTTTTGCAGATGAAATCAATGGGAAAGAAATCACTGCTGCTGCTGCTGCTGCGTTGTGTGTTTCTAACAACTTGGACGCAGTTTTTTTCCCGATGTGCTTGCTTAATTGAAAAGATCTATTTCCATTTATTATTTATTGTCGCTCTGTTTTTTAATTGAAAAGATGCCCCACTCTGGGGCTGTGTGTGTGCAGCTGAGAACAAATGCTCCCATTTGGAATGGTGGCAGTGCTTTCCCCGTCTCCACTGGTGCACAGAGGGACACATTGGTGGTGGTGGTAATGCTGTCTCTTACGACATTACTACTGCGGTGGCAGTTTTAATTTTAATTTTCTTTTCTATTCCTATTTTCTATTTTGTTTCACTCATTGGCCGCCGATTCTATTCCCCAGCACAGACGCTATTATGTGCTCTGTCTGTGCATGATTGCCTTAAAGCCCGTGTATTAAATGATTTATATTTTAATTTTATTTTGGTTGCTCGCTGTTCTTATTTGGTCTAAATTATCTTTCTCCATTTGCGTTTTGTTTTTGTCTTTTGCCTCTTTGTTTAACCCATTCTTTTCTGCAATGCAAACGACAGCCCAGCCACCGCTGGCACTCTCTTGTCTTGTCGTGTCTGCGTGCACACACACACAGAAAGCTCAATGATAATTTGAAATGCAGAAAAAATTAAGATATTAATTTGGTCTTGCTAGAAAAAAGAAAAAGAAGACATCATATGAATAGAGCGCACAAACAAAGAAACAGACCGTCAGACTGAGAGAAACAGGCCTCTTCTTTTGGCGGCTCTCTTCCCTGCACGGCAAAAGAAATGTTTCCCTGGTCTCTTTTCACTTTCTAGTTTTGAGAAATGCAAAGAAAATAATTAGTTTCACCCTTTCTAACGAAAAAAGTGTTTTTATTTGGCTGTTCCCAGTGCGTTTGTGTGTGAACTAGAGGGGAGGGGGAGAGAAAGAAGAAAGAGGGGGCTGAAGAGTGAACCGAAGGAAACCAATTGGAATGGGCTTGAGCGCATCTTGGCAATTGAAATTGAAATTGACACCATTCCAATTCAAATTGAATCAAACGCTGCTGCCCTTTAATTAATGCAACTTGCACGCACTGCAAGCCACAAATGCAATCGATTGTAGTGCTACCGTTTTCACTCTTTGTTGCTGTAAAGTGCACTGACAGTGTCTGTGTTGGCTGACTAAAGGCGATAAAAGATGCCAAATGGGCGCTCTGCTCTTCCTCTCGACAATCGATAGAGGAGACGATCCACTAAAACAATCGAGGCCCTGGTCTTGGCAACGGCGCCACAGTGAAGACTGTCAAATCAATAGCCCCTTTGTCGCGTAGATGTATATTTATTTAATTATTTGCCACTGTCGCCTTTCATTGCTCGTTCGTAATCAACGATGCAGCAGTGCAGTGCAAGTGTTGGGAGGCAGATCACAGAGAAAGTGCACTGAACTAGGCATTATTTTAAAGTTTTTTTAATTAAAAGTGTCACCCACAATCACTTGCAAGAATGAGTCCAGGCACAGTGTGCACAAAGTGTGCCCGGGAGAGAGAGTGGCAAAAGGAAGTGTTTCATTTGAGCGGAAATAAATTGAGATCGATACAGTGTGTGGCCTGGCCAACGGAGGCATCTTTCGGAGGCCTCTTCTTTTGCTAACGCCTACCGTCTCGGCGGTGGCTGCGGCAGTGGCCACTTTCTGCGTTTGTGTTGCGCTTATCTAAATTGCAAAACATTTTCTTATTTTTAATCTAAAATTTAATTAACAAATTTAGTGTCTGCTGGCTGAGACGAGATAAGGTGCCGGCAGCCTCCTCCTAATCGCTGTTTGCCTTGCCAAAGCCTAATTAGTGCAGCTTCTAATTGTTCAGTTGCTGTGTCTTGCGTTTGTGTGTTTCCCTTGTTGCCAGTTTATCTGTAAAGTTTTTTTTATAATAATCAATGTAACAATTATAATTAATGAACTATTGAATTTGGGAAATCAGGTCGATTAATAACTTTTTTTCTTTTTTGATAGGCCATCATTGAGTCACCTGAGAAGCAGCTCACCCTGAACGAAATTTACAACTGGTTCCAAGGGACGTTTTTCTACTTCCGTCGCAATGCTGCCACTTGGAAGGTTTGTTCTACTGTTTGGAGGGCATACAGATTGCTAACTTTCTTTTAACACTTTTCACAGAATGCTGTTCGGCACAATCTGAGCTTACACAAGTGCTTCATGCGCGTTGAAAATGTGAAAGGTGCCGTGTGGACTGTTGATGAGCTGGAGTTTTACAAGCGAAGACCACAGCGAAATGAAAAGGGGGGCTCGGGTTCGGGGTAAGTGTTGAGGCCAACAATTGAGATGGAATTTAAATCACACTGACACTGATGCTTTTTTTGTTGCACAGAATGGACGATGACTTTGGCGGCATGTGGCCTGATGGCAGCTCTGATCTCATTCAATCGCCAGCGACCACACCAAAGCGACACGTCGCTCGAGGACGTCCCAAGCGAAACTCTGCACCCACTAACAAGTAAGTTGCCCTGTTGACACATTCTGGTACTGAAATTGTAAAATATTAACTTGAATTGCGAAATGAGTTAGAGTTTAAATGGCAATAAAGCCATCATTTAAAGACGCTGTTGATTTGATAGCTTTCAACAACAATAGCGCCCATCTTAATGGGCAAACGCTGCGTTGAATTAGAAGCAGTTTGCAAAAGCAAAAGAAAAGGCGCTAGGCAATTACAAACCGGTCGTAATTTATAATCTGTAATTGATTTTTGACTGTAAAAGCTAACAATAGATGTTGAAAATTGTTTCAATTTGATAATTGCAGCTGTAGCTGAAATGTTATTGCCAAATTATGGCTCGTTTGTTCGGCTATAATGGCCATCACTGCAATAAACAGATGATGATGGCCGATTATACAGTGCTGCGGACATTCTTTCAATTGCCCAGAACATTTGCGCTCGTCAGCAGTTTTGAATTTTGAAAATGGCCCCTTCCTTTCAACTTTTAGTTGTAGGGTTGTGGGTGTTGTCAGATTATGCACTGCAGTGTCTGGTAAACAAGTAAATATGGGCGCCTATAAGGAAGGGGAAATCGAAAAGCAATCTTCAGGGCAATCTCCATTTTCTATATGATGGTAGTGGTAGAGTTCTTTTGGTTGTTGTTTGTTGTCGTCCAGCACATTGGGGGCCTTCCCTTATCGTGGCAGCATCTTCCTTGCAAGCGGCGGTCCACTCTGCGCCATCCTCCTTGAAGGCGCGAGTACTGAACGCCCAGCACATTGCACAAATACGGGTTGCGGACTCGAGCGGCACACCAGAGCGCGAAGAGTGCTGCCAGGAAAGGAAAGGAGGAAATAAGAAGGAAGGCCAGTGATGGTGGCAAAGTATGCGCCAAACAACAATAAACAGAACGAAGGCTTGCATATTGCATCGGGTGCGCCAGTGTCCCGCTATATAGGGCCAATATGGCTCTCAATTGGATAGCGCCGGCAAATGCGGGACGGCCTCTGTGGCCGAGACACAAACACAGTGGCAGGGCGCCATCCGAGCCAAAAGCAGATCTTGTTTTGCCTCTTTCAGTTGTGATCCAGCTGCCTTCTCAGCCAACACAGCGCCAGCACACGGACTGTTCTGATTGTTGTCTCCATTAGTCTAATGATTGCACTCTTTGCGCTCCCAGCGATTTGAGCTTTTTGACAGCGGGAGAGAGAGAGAGGAGTCGGTACCCGTTTCGATCGCATCGTTGTCACAATCGAAATGAAGTGTAGTGCCGCTAAGTAGTCAAACTGCTGCTGTCAGACTTGGCAACACAGACTGGAGCCGCTAAGTAAACAAGAGAAGGGACATATTTGACATGATGGTAGATCAACACACACACAACATTTGCGCATTGATTGCCCAAAATTAAAAGTATTGGAATTTTGTTAAAAAACTGAATAATTCATTTGTGGGCGCAAAGTTTTAAAGCCCTCTGCGCAAAGTCGAAAATGATTGCACTTGGAAGCTCAAATTAATAATATCTTGTAAGCATTTGTCGTGGAAATGGCAAAGCTCAAATTAATTATTCTGCAGTGGCAGCAGTTCCATCTGCCAATTCGTATATTGGAAAGTCTAGTCCTAGTGGTAAAAGTGATAGTGCTCATGTAGTGCTCATAATGTAAACAGGCACGACAAATGAATAAATAGGCAAATGTATTCAAATCAATTAATTTCCATCTATCTACTGCAGCAGCACCAGCAGCATTTACAGCCTGCCATAATTACACTGGAATATAGCATTTTTAATTTATAACCATTTTCAGACGTATTACAATCTTCTTTTGGGTAGAGGAGTAATTATAGAATCTGGGCAAATAGCATAACATCAGCTCGGCAAAGTAGTGGCTGCGGCAACAACATCAGCTAAGTTGCAATATGCGTGTCCTAATATGAATTAATAGCAGCAGGCGTACTAATAACAATTGTGTGTTTGACTTTAATAATCAGTTTTGTTTGGAGCATTTGCAAATGACATCAGCACACGAAAGAGGGGAGAGAACGGAGAGACTATCTAGGCAAACAAGCATCGCGCCAATGTTAATGTGTGCTGGAATTGTTGTAGAACTAATTCTGCTCGCCCAGCGATTTCCATTTCCTTGGGCTGCCTCTGCGTCTTGGCACTCGGGTGCGACAAGACAAACTGCCTTTTTGCTATGCGATGTAATTAATTATTATCATTAGTAATCATTAGAACACGAATCGGTTCCTGATTACATTGTGAGCTTGCTTGAATTGGCTGTTGCCGCAAATTTGAGCTTTTCCTTCTCGCAAATGACAACTTAGAATTTGTTCTTTTCAGTGTTTCATTAGACGTCTGGCAAGAAAGTGTAGCCATAAGTGATTAAAAGGTTTCCGAAAAATATTTTCAGTTTGAAATAAACACGCTTCAGTGCAACCGCGAACAACAATTGAGGATACATTAAGTTAAATTTTATCTTCTAACATGTTTTTTCTACTTTTCAACAGAACGTCTGACTCGGCTTCCAGCGGCGTCCTTTCTATTTCTCAGTCATTACCATTCGGAAACGGAAACGATTCAGTAACTGGCAGCTCGGCAGCCAGTGGTCTCAGCAGTTCGGCCAATGCGGCGCTCAAGTCATTCACCGATGCATCCTTGAATGCCTCACTGCAAGTAAGTACACTCTTTTCAAGAGAGTTTTTGCTTCTGCTACTCTGAGACTAACCAAGTTTTTGTTGCCCCTCTTTTTCAGGCTTTAAGCGAGTCGGGTTTGACTCCTTTTCTGCCCAACTTTGCCCTTCCCTCGCCACTTGATCTCATGCACGAGGAGTCGGTGAACTCCTTTCTCTCCAACGGACCGGCTGCCGCCTCCTTCTCTGCCGCGGCCGCTGCTGCACATCACAACTCAAACTCGGCGCGAAAGCGTCGCTTCTCTCAACAGGCCACTTCTCAGCACGAGCATCAGCCGCATCAGCAGCGGTCACCTCACTACTCGGAGGAGGACGAGGACGAGGAGCAGATGCTGACCAATGGACAGAAGCGAAAACTCCTCTCCGATCTACTTATCTCAGAGCAACATATCAAAATGGAGGACAGCAGTCAACGGCAACAGTTCAAGCAGGAAGGCTTTGAGGTGCAAGACCTCTCCATGACCAAACGAGATAAAGTGCCGAGTGATGACGATGATGAAATGGACAGCCAAAGTTTTGGCAAATCAGTGGACAACAGTTTGGCCACTGAAGATGATGACGATGAAGAGGAGGAGGAGAATGCAGGCGAATTGAATGGCAGGACAGTAGTGCAAATGATGAACGGCTTCAAGTCGGCGGGGAAGGTGGAAGAGGAGGAGGAGGGTGAAGAGGACGAAGCAAAGGCACTTGACTTGCCTAGAAATGATGAATGTGTTGTTGCCTCCCTGCCAACTGAGCACCAGCAACAGCCACAGCATCAGGCGACTGATAAGGAAGAGCAAGCAGCGGAGAATGGCCCAATTGATGGCATCTCTTTGGCCCAATAACCAGTCATTATCATGCAAATACATGCTTTCATTATATCACTGTATGGCATTAAACACTGTATGGCAGCATCATTATTTTTGCGTCGTTTCATCAGCACAGTCATTTTGTTCTCAAAAGGGTTTGCAGTACTCACTGGAAGCAAACCCACAATTCACTACTTTTGACCACCACCACTTTTGTCGACTAGGGTAACTAGTCTCTCTCCCTCTCTTTTTCATTTATTTGGCGCACACACATTCTTGTATTAACACTTGCAAGTATTTTCTAGACAAACTATATTTAAATTGCATTCACCCAGCATCATCATCATTTTTTCTGAGACGATTCCAACTTTTAATCGACAAGTCCTTAGGACACCTTACCTCTGCCACATGAGTCAGCTAAATAGAAGTTTTTTAGGCAATTTGTTTTTCAATGTAGATTTTATTACTGTAAATTTACAACCTTGTCTATTGGACATTTTAATTTTATTAAATAAAGTAATAATTAAAAACAAAATGAGTCATGATCATTTTTGCAAGTATGTCAATTGTCATGGTTAGCGATGACAGATTTGCTTTCCAGGTCAGTGGAATTACGTGCATTAAATTTAATAAAAACGCTGAATACATGATTTTGTTCAATATAAAATTTTGCAAAAATGAGCTGTTGTCATTTTTCTGTTTTAAAAATATTGGTACTTTTGGTACCTTTTACACAACATGCATTAGGTCAGAATTGGCTGATTCCTAGTTTACTTCCGCCCGACTACAATCGCACTGAAACTCCTACACGGAATCCTACTGGTAAGTACAGTACTCTATGTACTTTGGTAGTAACTTGTTAGATTTTTAGATTTTTTATCTGTTGGAGCAAGTATGACACTATTGAGGTTCGATGTGCCTTTTGAACAAAATGTAAGTTTTAAATTTATTTTATTAGCGAGATTTTTTTTAATACCAACAGTTTTATTTCTAGGCACTTGACGTTAACATGTTTTTCTGTCTGGAATGGAGAGATTATCGAGTTCAAAGTCTTCACTCAGTCCCAGTTGAACAGACAAACAATGAAACGTATCGATTGAATTATCCGTCAATAAAATTAACGGAGTTTGAAAACCATTTTTGGCTACCTAAGGTTGACTTTAGAAACGTTGAAACGCTCAATTATGTGCACTCACTTAATCAAGTACGTTATCTTGAAGTGTGGCCCGAATCAAAGCACATCAAGATGTGCAGTCACATATCGGCCATTTTCACCTGTTACATGAACCTTTCATCACTGCCATTTGATCAACAGTTTTGCAACTTTGAACTGCAAACAGTCCAAAATTCAATTCAACGATTGCAGTTGTCAGTACTAAGCATGAAAAATTACGTTGTGTATCAGCGATTTTTTCGAGTAAAGGAAACTTATATAAAAGAATGCGAGCCTGTAGAAGAAGGTGGAACCATAAACGAATCAGAAAACCAACAGTGTGTTCTCGGTGGAGTCAGGCTGGTTCGTCGACTGGCCTATTATGTTTTACGGTACTATTGCCCTACTTTTCTTACAGGTAAGTTATTGAAATCTTGCAAACAAAGACTGATAATTGATTAACATAATTAATTAATTTATTTATTAAAAATTTTAAAAGTGGCTATGAGTGCGCTGCAATTCTGGATTCCAGACAATGGTAAGTTGTTAACCAAACTTTATAAAATTTTAAAATTTCACTTTATTTAGGCTGGCCGGCTCGAATCATTTTAAATGCTACTGTTCTTCTTGGTCTGATTCGCATTAGCGTGAATGCCTACAACACCATTCCAGTGCGAGATATTTGCTCTTTGATTTGGTGGCTGTGGGGTCTGCAATTTATAATATACTGCAGTCTCTGTACATTTCCACTTTCTTTATCTTGGCTTTCGTTTGTTGTTGAAAAGAAAAAATACCATGCGTTAAACAAGCCAACTCCTGATGGGCACTATTTTGGAAAAAATGGCTGGTATAAACGATGTGGCCAGCGAATTGAAGCGTTTCTGCGCATCATTTACGGAAAAACAGACCATTTCCGGTAAGCAAACTTTTTATACTGTTCTACAACTTTAATAAAACTATTTTTAAAATTAGAACGCCTGAACAGAGAAACAAGGTAACTTAATAGTTTATATTTTTAGCAAATTAACTTTGATTGTTTTCTAGGTGGACTATGTGGCTAGACTTGTGTTTCCTACAACGATTCTCGTCTATACACTAGTGTACATCGTGACAACAAGTAAGTGTTGATATTTTTCATTTAAAAATAAAACCAAACAAACAATAGTGAGATATAGTTTGTTTGGTTTTATTACTTTTCATTGATTGTAACTTTTAACTCAAAATTTTGTTTACAGTTCCTGCTTGGAGTCCACGTTATCGTGAGTATAATTTTAAAATAACTACATCCACTTATTTTGCATTATTTAGGTTGGTAAACGCGAGCATTTTAAGTTTTTTTATTTTTCTATCAAACTGCAAATTTTTAAATCAAAATGTTAATGAAACAAAAATAGTTATAAAATCAAACTTTACTAAAAAATTATGTTTTTCCTTTTCAACGCGCTTTTTGTCTCTATAAATTACATTGTGTAAGATATTGCAAAACTGTTTTTACCTAAAAATTAAGCTTAATGACATTTTTCAAATGGTACTAAATTTGAGGTGATTTGAACACTATGTGAATTTTTAAACTCAGAAATTCAAACTTTTTGAATAAGTTTTATACGATTTGTTTATTTACAATTATGACTTTAAAAAGCTCACTGTAAAAGTTATCGAGTTGCGGTTTTTGCCTAAATACTAAATTAATAAAAACCTATTTACTGGCGTTAATTTTAAGGTGATCGGGTCAAAGAAAGTAATTTTACAGTCAGTTCAAAATTTTTAATATTCATTCTATATGTTTTTTTGTGTATACGTTTATGATTCTAGAAATTACATTGTTTAAAATTTTAAAGTGCAGTTTTAACTGAAAACAACGCAAACTAACATTTATTTATTGAACCTAAATTTAAATTGGTTTGTCCAACAAAAGTAATTATATCAACCGATTAATGTTTAGGTGCAAGTTTTTATATTAAAGGGGGACACCGCGCACTTTTTAACTGCTTTTTTGAATTTTGATTTTGGGGTGGCTATGATGTTCATGAAGAATGTACTTAATAAGGATTGTTAAGAATTTTATGTAGAACAATTTTGTGTTGATATTATGGTCATCCGATGAGTGGGTCGCTGTTGGTAACGACACTAATATTCTGACCATTTAGGTTCCATTATCTTCAAAACGAGTAAGACCAAAAAATTGATCGAGGTGTCAAATGAAAGGTGACTAAACTATCTAGATTTTGTCTGACTCGTAATATTTTTAAGTAGTGTGACGTCTCAGATAATGATTTTTAAATGATGGTGAAAAACGAAAAATTTTGAAAACTGACTTAACATAGAGTTTGTGCATATTTCAAAAAGGTTGCTGAATTGTTGAATCTTACACATTCGTTAACAATCTGTATCGGTGAAAATCGGCTTCCACTCGTCAGAACTGCCGTTTCTGGCAATGATATTGAAATGATTCCAAGCGTTATTTTGCAAGCAAACACAGACGGAACAACAAGATTTCCGGTGTCGCCAATTACTACAAACAATGTTATGTTTTTTTATTCAATTAAAGATGATACAGTCAAAAATCTGCTTGAGCTTTATCCTGATCTCATCAATCTAACATTCGTCAACTATGGTTCTAACCAAAACAACGTGTACCTTGAAAAACTGCTGACAAGTGCCACGCTAAAAAATCAACTTTATTCGTTTAAATTAATTGACAAACAACAAGAGCCTTACAACAGTTCAAGCCTGTTTAAGGCAATCAACGATCTTGCATTTCTCAAAAAACTCGACTTGGATTTATCAGCTATTTGAATGTATGATCTAAAAATACTCAAAACACTGAAAACGTTCAAGTACAACGGAATGATGCGGCATTGCCCCTCCTTGCTCAAATCATTTAAACAATATGCAATTTTTAATGTCAATAATCTGAAGATTGACATCGTAGACGGCCATACAAAAATTCGGACAATTTTGGAGCTTGGCGAAGTCCTTTGCACTCGGCTTGTGCGAATCAGTCAGAGCAAGATTGACTGTAGACGCAGTCTTATGACTAGAAGGTTTTGCGCTTTCAGAAACATCCGATCACTTTCAGTGAAGATTCTTGGATCAGATATTTGTACTACATTTTCGACGTTGGCAACACTGAAAAGACTGTCGCATTTAGGTCTATGACATTCGATACATGTTCAGTTTTGTCACAACACAAGCACTCACACTGGGTCTAAACGGCATCACACATTCGAAACTTAAACTCGTAGACCTTTCAAACACGTTCCCAAACGTTGAAGGCCTTCACATCACAAACTTGCATTGTAAGGATTGCTCGATTGATATCAGCAAGTTAGAAACTGCACAAAGCAAGTCAGAAGTTTACGTCAAAAAAACTCGAATTTGCATCAAAAACTTTACTGCTGAACACTTTCCCAACACTTCACCACTTCAGATTGCATTCGATTGGGAAAACTTTATTGGTACTGCGGATACGTGGATCAACTCAGTTATTTGAAGCTCTTTTGAATCATATTACTCGATTTCTGTTACTATTACTCAATAAAACATTTGTTCAATTCTGTTTTAAACGAGTTTGAGATTTACTTTTTGCTATTTACTGACAAATGAACTGAAACACATGGCCAGTTTTGTATGGTTTGTTTTAACAGTTTACTCGAGATTACTTTTATGCTTTCTGCTCTCTACAACACATTTTTACTGATACGTTATGCTAGAATGAACGATTTGTCTATGCACACCTTGGTGGTCTTGTTGAGTGCCATTTAATGACCAAGCTCATCGAATATGATGCTTTCCTTGAGAACTAAAACGGTTTAAATCACAAGTGTACAAAGCATCATTTTTTCACTGTACATACATAATATTAAAACTTTGTTGAGTGAAGTAATTAAAGTCTGAAGTATATCACATAAAGAACAAAATAAGTCTCAAAACAGACCACTACATTTTCTGACAATGTAAAGCTGATGTCTGAGTGTTTAGCCGACTGCCAATCAACCCAAGAGCCACTGGTGGCAAGGTCAAAGAAGGTGCTGCTGTTGCTACTTCTGTTGATGTTTGTTGTTTAGACTCGAGTTCTGGTGATTCTGTTGTTGCTGCTATTGCTTGTTGAAACTTATTTTACCGCCTCATCTGTCTGAGAGGGTGGTGTTTGTATCGACAAGTGCAAATGATCTCGATGTGTTGCTGTTTTTCACCTCATTGAATGGTCTTTTGTGAACGGTATTTCTCCGGTACAGAGCAGTCGAGAAAAGCAGAGGTTGAGCTGCTGTAGCTTCTGATCAGTAAAACTGTAGGTCTCCAACGGATTCCGTTGCTTTTCTCAGTCAATCACTATACATTCGCGAGTTTGTTGGTCCAAAATAAAAGACTAGACTTTCAGTGTAAAACAAAACATTTTGCTTGCTGATCTCTAAACAATGAGAGTACAGTTTGTGGTTTTCCATAGCAGCGCGTTTCAGTGGTGATGTTGCTGAAACCAACAATTGTCTTTCATAAAAAACTACTACTCGCTTTCCGCCATGAGATATAACGAGGTCGACAAGTGAGAGGATCCTCGTCTGCAGGAAAAAGTTTTCGCCCTAGCAGTTGGCCGACGAAGAAAAGTTGAAAAATTTTGTTCAAACACTAAGCACCCGTTATTTTAAGGCATTGTGTTTATTTTTTCCAGCGAGTGAAACTGATGTATATTGTCGTCTTCACCACCCACAACATTCGTTAATTAACTGTACAAGAAGTTATCGAATTGACAAAGATTTTGCCATAAATCAGATGGTTCAACACTTAAGTGCTGCACGTGAAATCAACAAAATAACCATGAACAAAAAAGACAAAGTTGTCGTAAACATGGAAACGATTTCACTCGTTGAAATGGTAATATATTTTAAGTCAAAACTAATTTTACTTATATTTTTTATCAATTTAACAGTCACTCGATATTCTTGTGTTTTATATGAACATGGTTAAATACGACAAGCAACCGATCAATATCCAACCGTCTGTGCCCAATGCACTCTCACCAACCATTAATTCGCCTATCATACCAGCTAAATGCACCAACGAACCTTCAGCAACAGTGGAGCTGTATCTGATCAAAATGCTCCCATCAGCATTTATAAAAATTGCTCATTTTGAAGCTTATCGACTCAAAATACTCGAACGTGCACACGAAATCCGTAAATTAATTGCGATGACATTGAAAAGATCACAGGGAAGTTTTGGGAAAAAGTGCATGGGAAAAAACTATGTCATTTCTACAACTCTAAAGAGCAATTCTATCTATGGTTTTTGCGATGCTATGGTTTATCATGGATTTACAGCTAATTAGAAAACAAACACTCGATTGTTAAACTACAAGGAGCAGACGCAATCGATGATAAACGAAAATGTTGTTGTTGCTAAAAACCAAAACATACCGCTAATTAGTCATTTGGCGCGTTCTTGGCAAGAAGGAAATGACATTTTCTTTAACTATGTCTCGGAAAACAGACTGTATTCACCAACAGAAGCTTGGTTTATGGAACATGCAACTATCATGGCAATGAAAGGATTGGCTAACAATTTTAACCGAAACCACGGGTCGACTGAATCATATACTCGAATATTAGAAAAGAACAACATAACCGAGGATGAAATTGTCAAAATTGGATTAGCAGAAATCATCACGCACTATAATCGACACAAATTTGACATCCATCTCTCCACACCATTACACTTAACTGGAAACCGTGTCGAGACGAAGTATAAAAACACACTGTTCGAGTCACAGTAAGACATTTTTCTTAATTATTTTTTAATAACGAATAATTTGATAAACAGGTCTTCAGAATTACTCGAAACGATGAAAGTGCCTTAATATTCACTGACATGTTCACTCGTATCCGAGCAGCTGGTAAAACTTTATGCTCATCACCTATTTTTTGCCCTTTTCAACATTCCGTTCAAAGACACTATGTGGTACATTTACCGAAACAGTAGCATTCAACGAATGAACGAGTTGAAAGACAAGTTTTTTCTAGAACAAATGAGCTCCATTAACATGGTTTTGTGGCGCCAGCCACAGCTGACGTTCACTCACGTTCAACCAACGTTGACCCAACGTACATTTGCACTCACACACACATCACATCTCACTCATGTCACACTCATACACATCACAGTTCACACTCTTGTCACCCCTCACACGACGGTATTTAAGACCTACCGTACGTAGCACACAGACGACGAGAACAGTCAGTCTTCACATCACCAGACTCTGTTACACTGTTACTCCGTCCACCACTCTCTCTCCTTCTCTGTGACTCCCCATCATCCTCACAATAAACTTCGATAGCTCATCCGCTACAGTTTTGAGATATCTTTCATTCGACCTAAAAAACTGTCTCAATTGGGCACAATCAATTTGGAAAACTTGTTTTGTTGATAACGTAAAAACAGCAGCAATCAAGCTACAAAGTTCTGGTGAAAAGCGACATCAAGCATCAAAAGTTACTAGTAAGCACAACTTCGATTTTATCCAAGCAGCCGCATTAATGTTAGCGAATTCAATTGGTCTAAAGTACAATGACAATGATATCAAAATACTCGACTTACAAATCGCATCTTTCTTAAATGATTCCACATCATACGAAGTCAAGCTCTTTCCTACGTACAGAAAAATTAAGCGTTTTACAGATTTAGCGCACATCAACATGCCTCCTTTGCAGAACAACATTCGGATGCATTCCGAGATAAACGGAACAAATATTCGACCAGTAAAGCCATCGAAAGCAAATCTAATGTTTTCACAATTCATCAAATCAACAGTGAATTTACGAATGTTTAATATTAGATTTAAAAATCAAAAGAAAAATGTCCGTGTACAGTGTTTCAAAGTTCCACGTTTTTTATGGGCATCCAGATTTTAGCATATCATTTAAATACTTTTAATATAATCATCATACTCGAGAAACAACATATTCATTTAATTATTAAATAAACATTTTGATCTTTTATTTTCAACTTTGTCACAAATTTGAAAATTGCTCAAAGTTTTGTGTGCCTGTCTACAATGTCAATTTTCAAATGATTATAATGCTGTGCGACAAATGATGTCAAACTTCTGATTACTGAAATTTTCACTTTTGGATTTTACTTATTCAAGTACTCTAAATCCGAATCTGTAATTAGTTTTTTTTCTGAAATCGCCGGAAGTACCCTAAATTTGACCCTGAAAATGCCAAAAAGGCTGTTTTTAACACTTTTCGGGCATTTTTAAAAAATACTTCTTGCGGTCAACTCAGTTTAAATAAAAAGAAATATTGTCACAAATTTTGTCTAGTTTAAAATGATAAAAGAATTTCTTTAGTAATCAATGTAATTTGATCAGGAGGCCGAATTTAGTAAGTCAAGATTTTGATTGTGAAATTTCAGCCACTTTATGTTAAAATAGACGCAGTAATTTTTATAATCAAAATCTTGACTTACTAAATTCGGCCTCCTGATCAAATTACATTGATTACTAAAGAAATTCTTTTATCATTTTAAACTAAACAAAATTTGTGACAATATTGCTTTTTACTTAAACTGAGTTGACCGCAAGAAGTATTTTTTAAAAATGCACGAAAAGTGTTAAAAACACCCTTTTTGACACCTTCCGGGTCACATTTAGGGTATTTCCGGCAATCCCAGAAAAAAACTATTTGCAGATTCGGATTCAGAGTACTCGAATTAGTAAAGTCTAAACGTGAAAATTATTGTATTTTTTTCGTGCCGCACAGTGTTAGCATTAAAAATAGAAAATTTTTATTAGTTTATGAAAAATTACAAAAAATTTGTACAATCACATCAGAGAATTTGGCTGTTTTTCGTGCGAAACCAGTCGTAGACAGATTTTCGATAGGTGTTTACCCAAACAATATTTTTGTCTATTGTCTCCAGTGCTTTGTTCAGATTTGTTGTTGAAATACCAGTGTCAGTATGATCAATGAAAAATTGTTGAAAATCAGCTTTTTGCTGTTTTGTTTTAAGGTAACGGGCAAAATAACCAGCAACAGTGCCGATTTGGCTGTCACTAAGTCGATTGGTGCGTATGGTTTTGTAGTTTGTGGTAAAGTAGTTCCAAGCCACTTCGTAGCCAGCTTGAGTTCGAACAACATAGCTGTACAATGAAAGATAGTCCTGACGCCTAACTAGTGACTGGTCGTTTGCCCGGTCAAACAATCTAAGAGAAAAAAATGTTATAAACATTATTAAACACAAATAAAAAACTTACAAAGTAAGAAGCTCTTTGTTAGAAGTTTGTGCCAGTGCTTGAAGGTAGTCTAGTTTTACGGATGTTTGCCAAGTTTTTGTGTACACATTCCACAGGTATTCCCAGTCAGATTTATCTGTTGACTCTTGAATAGCGTACCTAAGCACTGTTGCACGAATGTTAGCTGATATTGAAGAGCCCTGTGTTCGCCACTTTTTGTACTCGACTTGTGCTTCAAGCAGACACCTGTCTAGTCCATAAGCACATGCAAATGAGCTGACTTCGCTTCTTAACCGTTGTTCTTGAAACAGGCCTGGTTCAGCACTTTGCAGCCCATAATTGTTGTAGACGGTGCTCACCAAACTCTGCACATACGCTTTAAATGTGTTTTGCATCAGCGCGTTGATTCCAGTAGTTTCGTTGGTGCGGAAAATTGGCCAAAATTGGCTAAAAATGCTACTGCCTGTGTTCCAAACTGAAAAGTCTTCTTTGTGCTTCAGTACCGCAGTCAGCTCTAGTGGAATTGTAATAGGTAAATGCCCTGCACCTGCAAGTACAGATGAGTCATAGAGCAATTGTGAATAGTCCTGAGAAGTGAGCTTTGTGATTTTCGAAGCATCTTGAAATAATTTAATCCATTTGTTCCAATCTTCAAGTGGGTAAAGGACAATGTAGAATCCCTTAGAATCTACATTAAACTTTACAGGATCATCAGCATTTGTCACTTGAGCAACAATATTTTGAGTTTTTTTAGTAATAAACTCAATATTTTTGCTGTTATCGGTGTTGTAGTTTGTGTAGTAAGAAAGAGGAATCGTCCATTTTTGCCTAAAAATCAGCTGTTAAAAAAGTTCATTAAAATCAAAAATACATACGTATTGTTAGTGATGCGTCCAGTAGAGAGGAAACGTTCTTGAGTGGCAACGTATGAATTAGTTTTTCCATTATTAGCGTACGTCAAATTAATGTAAGGAAAACCAGCCTGCGTTGTCCAGTCATAAACAAATTGAGTTGAATTTAATTTATCAACTGGAATAGTTGAAAACGCGTCCAGAATCACTGAAGATGGGACAGAGGTGTATTGATTTTCATTTAAGTAGTTTGCGATGGAGTTGAAAAACGGATCAGTTCCAAACACAAATTCAAACATTCGTAAAATTGAAGATCCTTTTTGATAAGTTATGGCTGAAATATAAGGAATGCTGGCAGGAGAGTTGACCAGTATTCTAACAAGTGGGTGCGAAGTAAGGCTTGCATCAGCATTAAGAGCAGGAATTGAGTCTGTCACAAAGAATAATTGAGTATAATCCCACTTTGGTTGCAGAATGTTGACAGAAAACCATTCGAGAAAACTAGCAAAAGCTAAAATATAAAAGTTAATTTTTGATAAACAAAATTATAAATACTCTTACATTCATTTATCCAGAGGTCACTCCACCACTGGCAGGTCACCAAATTGCCTGTCCACATATGAGCCAGCTATTACAATAACAAAATAACATTAATTTTTTATCAATTTAATTTTTGCAGTTTGTACCTCATGAGCGACAACAGATGCTACCCTCATTTGGTCGTAGGCAGATGAAATTGTTTCTTTCCAAAGCAGTGCCGTTTCTCTAAAGGTCACTAAACCCCAGTTTTCCATTGCACCTTTTAATTAAGGTAAATTTAATAAATTAAAATAATTAATTACCTAATTAAAACAAAAATTTACCTGCAGAAAAATCTGGAATCGCCAAAATATCAATTTTTGGCAACATTTGGCTGTAGTTGTAGTTGAATTTTGTACCAAACGTATCGAGCAATCTGGGTGAAATGTCTAAAGCATATGAAGTCATATCTTTCATAGGTGGACTACTACAAACTTGGACATTTGTTCCACCAGATGAAGTTGTTTTTCCACAGTAAAAATCACTAACGACAAATGCAAGCAAGTAGGTAACCATTTTAGGAGACTTGTCAAAAGTAGTAGTAATTGTTCCATCACTATTTTCTTCTTTACTGAGGACTTTGTTGTTGGACATTGTTGAAATATACTCTTTTTTGTGCTTCAGTTTTACATTAAACACAGATTTGAATGACGGTTCATCAAAACTTGGAAAACATCGTCTGGCGGATGTGGCCTAAAAATTTATAAAATTAAAACTTGATTAAAAATTTCACTTTTCAATTTACCTGAAACTGCGTTGCGGCAAGTTTGACCATTTTTTGTGTGCTAGGATCATAGTACTCGCTAAGATAGAATCCAGCCATGTCAGTCGCCAGTTTGCTGTTGAACTCAAAATACAGTTCGACAGTGCTTTGTTTAACTTCTTGATCAAGCTCAACAACCCAAAAAGAAAATGGTTTGTAGGCAAAAGCTCTCTTTACAGTCAGCTCTGTTTTTGTAGCAGAATCAACCACTTTAGAAGATGTAATGTTTAGTGTAGAGGCTGCATGTACATTGATATAACGAAGGTTTTGTGCTGTTATGTTAGTTGTTATTTTGACAGAACCAGAAAACTGGTCATTTTCTAAATCAACATTCAAAAATAGGTCGTATGTTTCAGGATAAACTTGCGAGTTTAATCTAAAGTTGGTGAACGGGCAAAACTCATCTCCACACTGTAAAAAGTTTTCAACTTCTTTCATTCGGTTTTGAGTCCAGGCAATGTTACTGTTGATGGTGTTTATTGCACTGGTTCGTTGACTGTTGGTTAATCCTAAAGTAGGGTTTTGAGTAAAAAAGCTTTGAAGTTCTGACTTTCTGTCTGAGGTGAAAAAGTAATTGGCACAAATTGAGTTGAGTAAAGAGGACAATTGGACTTGTCGAAGAGGCGAAGTTGGGCCGGCCAGTTGTTTGTAGTTAGTTTTGTAAAATTGCCACAGCGTTTCAATGCTCTGTGTATTTTTACTGTTAGCCACTGCCGAGAGTACCAAGTTGACGTCCTGTGATCGAATGGCAGTAGTGTCAAGTGCCTGGTTTAGAAGCATTTTAATTGAATCTTGATTTTGAGTATTTGCCAATGCGCTCAAATAAGTAGATCGAAGGCTGGCAGATGTCTCTTTTAAATATTCAGACCACAAAAACTGCCAATTTTCAGTTGAGGCGTCATCCTGAATGCCGTACTTGAGAACAGTTGACAATAAATTTGGTTTTGGAGCGTTAGCATTGTTATTTGAAGTTTTGCTGTCTTTCCACTGTTTGAACAAAATTTTGCTATGACTCAAGCAATCTTTGAGATTGTTTGCGCAGGCAAAGTCTAGTATAGTTGCTCTCAAGCGACGCTTGACTTCATTTCCATCAGTGTCATTCCAGCCAAGCTTTGCATAAAATGGAGAAACAATATTTTGAATGTATTCCTGAAACTGTGCGCTATACGGACTGCCAAGTACTACATTGTTTCTGATTCCGTTAATACCACGAATTGCAATAGTCCACGGAGTAATGTGCTCCTCATTTTTCAAATATTGGGCCAGTTTAAGTGGAGTAGCATAGTTAAGAAGATTGGCCTTTGCAAGGTAAAAGGAATCCAGCAAAAGTCCAGCTTTGTCAGCAACTGGCAAGTTGGTTTCAGCGAAATTGTCAACTAACGCTTTGATCCAGGCTTTCCACAAATCTGGTGAGTAGTTTACTAAAAAAAAGCCATTGTGACCACTATTAAATTTGACCAATTCATTTTTCGGTGCATCAGTAATAATATCTTCAGATTTTGTCAAAAATTTAACTTTGTTGTCAGTCCAGCTGGTATTGGTGTAGTATGACAAAGGAATTTTCCAAATGGTGTTTGTGCTTCCTTCAGGAGAGAGCAAAAAGCGTTTCTGAACCACTTTGTAGCCATTGGCGTCTAGGCTGACATTCACATAAGGAAATCCTTTTTGTTTTATCCATTCTTGCAGATAATCAGTTGCATTGCTCACCCCCTCGTACTGAGGAAAGTTGACGTCAAGCTGTTTAAACAAGTCATCCTCTCGAACATTGCCATCTTTATTAACTTCCAAGTACTTGTTGATGGATTTGAAAAAGTTTTCGACTCCCATGACAAATGCTGTCTGTCTAAGTACTGTCGAACCTTTTGAGTAGACAATGCTTGAAGTAAATTGATCAATCTGTTGAGTGGTAGTGATTGGCCGAAGAATAGGGTGCACTGTGTCCACTGAATCAGTTCGGACTGCTGATTCATAGTCGTCCATCAAAAACATATCATGCACTTGCCACGTTGGTTCAACTTTTTCAACTGCATAATTTTGCATATAAGTTGCAAAAGCTTCGTTGAGAAACAAAACGTCCCACCACTGGCAAGTTACAAGGTTACCAAAAAAGAAGTGCGCCAGTTCATGAGCAACAATTGAAGCAATTCCCATTTTTGAAGCTGATGTAGTTTCGTCTTCTGAAAAGAGAAGAGCCGTTTCTCGAAAGGTGACCAGACCTGTGTTCTCCATCGCGCCATATCGAAAGTCGGGTATGGCTGCAAGATCAATTTTATCTAGTGTAATCTTAACACCAGTCCGGTCTTCCAAAGCTTTCAAAGTTTTTGATGCTATGGACAAAGCGTAGCCCATTTTGGATTGTTGAGGAGGTGCTGCACAAACGCCAAAACGTATATTATCAACGGTGTCTTGCACGCACACAAAATCAGAGATGAGCATCGCCACTAGATAAGTCGGCATAGCCGGGCTCAACTTGTATTTAGTTTTCATCCAATTGGGCATTCCTGGTACTGGCGCTGAACTGTCAATGTCCATGTTTGAAAGTGTGGCATTCATTTTTTTGTCGTGAGTTATCGTAACTGAAAAAGGTGTTTTAAAACCTGGCTGATCCATGGACACCATCACTTTCCGGGCGTCATAAAATTCAAACTGCGTCGCTCCAATGGTCGTTGTAGTAGACATGTCATTTGAAGAATAATTTGACAGGTACAAACCAGCAATACCAGCTTCAAGCATGCTTCCCTTGAAGTTAAATCTAAGCACATATTGAGCTGGTGGCTGTGCTTTGTTGAATCGAATCACCACATAGTCTTGTGGTTTGTAGCGAAACATTTCCCCGTTAACCGGCTCTTTGTTGGGGCCGGTGATAGAGACCAGATCTACTGAGAGCAGTGATGCAGCATTCAAAGTCACGAAATCCAGATCTTTTTGCGTGGTAAGGGTAACATCGATGGTGCCGTTGTAAATGAAGGTAGTTACATTGACTTGGATATCTAAATCATATTTAACCGGAAAAACCTCATTCTTATCAATTTGTAAGCGTCCCCAAGGACATGGTTCTGGGTTTGTTTGGCCGCACTGAAATAGGTTATTAGTTAAACTTTTTAGTGTTAAACTGAATCTACATACCGCATTCTGAGTAAACCATTCACCAACTTGAGTTTTTCGAGTTGTCATCCAAGCAAGATTGCTGTCGATAGTTTGTAAAACTGACTTTCGACCAGCTTCTGAACCAAGTTTAGGAGCTCCGTTTAAGAATGTGCTGATTTCCAGTTTACGATCACTTGTCACTGAATAAGTTGCAAATCGAGACAAAATGGAGTTCACTTGAGAGCTTGTTAACTTTCTTGCTAACATTGAGTAATTCTCCTTAAAGTAGTTCCAGGCCATCATTTCGTGAGAGTAGTTTTCAATAATGTAGTTTAAAAATGTGATAAAATCTCCCACAGGCATGACACTTTCGTTTAAGCTTAAATCGATGTAGCTTTTTAGTGTATCTTGATCAGTAATGAAACTGAGGGCTCGAAGATACACAGTTTTAAGTGGAGAATCACTCTTTGTAATTTTGTACTGATCCCAAACAAAACTGTAATCAGACTTGCTTTGACTAGCGCGTATTCCGTAACACAAAATGTTCCCACGTAAGTTAGGCGGCAGGTATTTAACATCAGCATTAGAGTTTTTCCAATCTGAAAACTTTTTATAGGCATCTTCCAGACACTGTTTGTTTCCGCTTCTGCAGGTAATTGTGATAAGCAGCATGCGGAAACTTTTCTCCAGATTGTGGCCAACACTGTCATCCCAAAAGTCAATTCCCGTGTAGTGCGGAGTGGTAAGGCGTCTTTCAAATTGCATCAGTGATTCCCGGTACTCTGTTCGATCGATGCGCAAGGCCAAGTAAGACAAAGTGTAGTCGTAGTAGTACCATGGCACAAAGTGCTTCTCGTTCACCAGGTAGTTGTACAAGCGAAAAGGCACCAAGTAATTTGTCAGTTTTGCTCGAGATAGTAAAAATGATGATATCAGTAGTTCAGCCCGATCGTTGACCATCAGCGAATTGATAAAGTCATCCTTATTAGCCAGCAATCGTTCCGACAGTTCAGTCCAATAGCTTTCAGGATAGTTTACAATGAAAAAGTTGTTGAATCCAGGATTAATTTTGATCGAGTTGGAAAATTGACTAGAAACTTTAGTGGTTTTTTCGGTTAAAAACTGTACAGCACTAGTTTGAAGTTTTTTGGTTTTTGCGTCAAAGCTGTAGTGTGAAAATGGAATGACATATAGATAATCTTCCTTTGGCCGAGCTCCATTCTGCAGAAACCGTTCTTGAGTGACAGTATAAGTGTTGTCGTCATTTAGAGTGATATTTAAATATGGGAAGCCAGGTTGAAAAGTCCATGATCGCATGAATTCTGTAATGTTCTGTTCTGGATAGACCCAATTTGCCGCAAACTGATCAAACAGGTAACTAGTAGTAACCGAAGTATACTGATTCACATCCAAGTACTTTTGAAGGGAAAGTTGGAATTTTTCTGGGCCCATCGTATTGTTGAACATGTTCAGAATGCTTGAACCTTTGTTGTACACGATGGCGCTAGAGTATGACATCAATGCCGGTGTACTGACATCGCGAACTATTTGCTGAGAGGTTTCCGAGGAGTCAGACAGCATTGCATTGAACTGATCATAGTAAGCCAGGGTGTCAAAGTAGTTCCACTCGGGATGAACACTTGCAACTGAGGAACAAAAAAGGAATGTAGTATAAACAAAAAGTGTGTTAGTTTTACCTGCAGAGTACTCAAAATAGGAAGCAAAAGCTTCGTTCAGCCACAGGTCACCCCTAAAAAATTGTATTGTTTAATTTTTTTGTCATTATTTTTATGATTAATTTTTTTACCAGAAGTCTGTCGTTACCAAATTTCCAAACCACTAAGGACCCACAGCCAACAAATTTTAAATAAGTACAAATGTTTATAAAGATAAAAATCGTTTACCATGTGAGCAAGTTCATGTGCAATAACTGCTACAACGGAACGCTGTTCTGCAGATGTTTCTTCAGCTTCTGTCCACAAAAGCATTTTCTCTCGGTATTTAACCAGGCCCCAATTTTCCATCGCTCCAGCGCTGAAGTTCGGCACGGCCAACAAATCCCCCGATCAAGAAACAAAATAGTGACCCAAATTTGGTTTGAAAAAAGTTGATAAAAATAAAATAAATGAAAAATTAGTTAACTTTTTTAAAAAAAATATATGTTACCTGAATTGTGGAATGGCTATTTGATCAACCTTATCTAGCTGATATTTAAAGTTTAAGAACTTTTCATAGTGCTGGATAATTTCTGGAGTGACTTCCAGTGAGTACTCATGCTTTTTTAGATGATGAACTTTAGACGCACAAGTAGAAACAATTAATTCTGCAGCAGAACCACTTCCACTGACAGAAGTAGAAGTGCATTGAAAGTCGGAGACAAGAATTGCAATCAGATAGGTAACCATTTTTACACTTCGCTCATAAGTAGTTTGCATCCATCCAAGGATTGGTGCGTAAGGCTCTGACTTTAAAGCTTTCATGTTTGACAACGTTGCATTTTTGCTTTTTTCATGAATGATTGTCATATCAATGGGACTTTTAAAATGCGGTTCATCTAGGCAAGGGAACATCTGCATATAAAATAATTAGAACAAACAGTAAATTATTAAAATAAAAAATTACTTTTCGAGCATGAGTTGACTCAAATTGAGTGGCGGCCAGATTGACTGTTTTAGCAGTTCCATTTTCATTGTCTTCGTAAAACCCTCGGTACAGCCCGACCTGCCCACCCAACAGCAAGTTTCCTTCAAATGAAACTTCCACAATGTACTTTCCAGTAGTCAAAGCCTGCTTTAGTGGAATGACATAAAACTCCAATGGATTGTAGCGGAAACCAGTGCTCGTAGAAAGGTCAGTGTTGTCTCGTTTTACTCCATTTGCACCCGCAGCGTACACACTCGGTTTGCTAGGAATCAAAATACTAGCGCAGTGCAGGATGATGTACTGGACTGGATCATCAACACTAATGTGAGCTTTAACTGAGCCATTGTACAAGAAGGTGTCGGTGTTCACTTGAATCGTTATTTCATAGAGATCAGGTGAGACTTTTGGGTTAAGGCGAAAGACGTTCCACGGCTATGTTTGAGTTCATTTTTAGCTTTTCATGACTGAGTGTAAAATGCTTTTAAAATGGCGTTATTAGTCAGGGACCATCTGCATAAAATACTTGAACAAACATAAAAAAAAAAAAATTTTTTGAGAAATGCAACAAATTATCACCATACTTTAGAGATCATTTTGAAAAACTGCGGCGCAACGCGTTCTTATGACGTCCACGAGTACAAGTAACGCAGCAGAATGAATAAAACTGCCAGATTGTGCGATCTGCCAAATCAGTGTTGTCTCGTTTTAAGTTTTACTCGGGTACGACTCGTTTGCTAGATCTAAACCGAGTCGGATGATGAATGGACGCACAAAAAGTAGTGTACTGAGGCCAGACAAATCGTCAGTGTATCAAAGAACTGGTTCAACAGAGTTTCAAGCAAGTTGAGTCAAACTAGCTACAGTGCCAGCAGTAAACGCATCTTCCTAAAGGTTTGCTTGTTGTGCTTTACGTCACTGACCGTAAAAAGAAATTTTTACATGTCATCAATTACATCTCATCGTGTGGAAGAGAAAACGTGCATTCTGGATCTGGACGAGTGTAAAAGCAAATCGATTAGACACTCGACCCATACTTGCCTGCACTATGCCCAAATCGGTTTGTTCGTTTCAAGTTTTCGTGATCTGCAATACTAAACCGACGGATGTCGAATCAATGTCGAAGTAGCAGTTGAGCTGAGAATCTCATTGCAGACTGGTTCCAGGCAGCAAGTTGGTCAAACGCTGCCAGTGTCGAGAAGCACTCGTGGTTGAGTATGCCTGGTCTTCGTATGGCAAAGTTCAAAAAGGAGATATTATGTCAGTCCAACGCTCATTTGAAAGAGGAAAACGTTGAGAATTGGACGGAGTGTAAGGGATCGCTGGGACGCCTTCCTGAGCGAGACATTGAAAAAGCATCGGATAGGAGGTTGTTTCGATCAAGCACGCTCAATTTTTGCCGAGCCAATGAAGAGTTATCACTGAGAAGATCAATAAACTGGTTCCAGTTTTTGGTTGGATAGTTGAGAATGTACACGCCCGTCTGATCCACATTGAACTTGATGACATTATCAGCGGAATACTCTGCAATGGTTGCATTTGCAGTGAGGCGATCAAATGCAATCCTGCCAATAGGGTTGTCCAGATCGGCGTTTTTCGGATCAAAAACTCGGTAAGTAAGAGGAATGTACCAGGTGTAAGAAGAGTTTGATCGATCAAAATCTTTGAGAAAACGTTCCTGTTTGAAGCTAACGGTGCCATCGCTGTTGGTTGAAACTGTCACCACAGGAATTCCCTCTTTACTGATCCACGTGTCCATCATGGCGCCTACGTCCAGTTTAGAAGCCACGACAACATCGGAAAACTCTGCCCAGAGCTGAGTAGACACTGTATTACTGTAAGAATATTTCTTCATGTAGTTTGAGACCGCTTTCCTGAAGTTATCTTCGCCGATTGTATTTTCAAGCATTCTAATAATACTGGCCCCCTTTGCGTAGGTGACTGGGTCAAAGATTGATTGCATGTCATTTTCATCTCTAACCGGCGTCAAAATGGGGTGTGTTGAGAGGGAGGTATCAATATCAAAGACGCGATTCAGCTCTTTTATGATAAAGTGATCATTGTACGACCATGTTGGCTCTACAGCAGCCGTCGCCTTGTACATCATAAACTCGGCAAATCCTTCATTGAGCCAAAGTTCACTCCACCAGTTTAAGCTGACTAAATTTCCGTACCAGCTGTGCGCCAGTTCGTGAGCAATTATGCTGCACACTTGCATTTTGCTAGATGAGGTTGATTCAGTTTCGTCGTACAAAATGTACACGTCTCGGAAGGTAACTATTTAAAGGAAAAGCATGAGTAGAGCCAAGCTGTTTGATCTTTTTATACATACCTAATCCTACGTTTTCCATGGCCCCAAGACTTTAAAAGTGGCGAAACAAAAGGTGGGTGTAACAAAAACGGGTGAAATACAAAAATAAATTAGTTTCAAAAATACTGATAAAGTACCCTAAATACCTGAAATCTGGAATCGAGATGAGATCAAATTTAGGAGTCAACTGTGCGACAGAAAGTTGAAAGTAATTTTCAAAGTAGTCCAGTATTCTAGGACCGTAGTTCAATGCTAAATCAACTTTAGGCAAGTTAATTTCCGGGTTGTAAGTATAAACAGAGAAATCAGGCGAGAGTGGGCTTTTCTTTGAAACAAAATCACTGACCACCATGGCAATAAGATATGTTGAGATTTTACTGGATTTCTTAAAAACTGTAGTCTGCTTGTCTTCTGAACTTGATCGAGTGTAGTCGACTGGCATGTTTGAAAGGGCATTGTACTTGCTGGCATGAGTTATCGAAATGGTAAATGTGGCTTTGAATGACGGTTCATCAAAGCTTGGAAATACTTTTCGAGCAAAACCCGCTTCCATTTGTGTTGTGGCCAGTTTTCGCTGTTCGCCGCTTGTGCTGTTATAGCGAGAAAGGTACAGTCCATTCAAGCTAGAACTAATTGGTCCGTTGAAAGATAGCTCGGCAATGTATTGACCGCTGGAAATGATTTGCTTCATTGGAATCACCCAAAACTGGTGGCCCTTGTACTCAAAACAATTTTCGTCAGACACAAGTGTTTTCTCTTTTTGAGTGAAAACTTTCGAAGAGTTGATTGTCAAATCTTTAGCCTGCAAAATCAAGTATCGAATGGGCTTTCGGACGTTCACTTGAATGGACACTGTACCGGAAAACTTTTCCTGGTCGACGTCAATGTCGAAGCTAAGGTCGTAGTGGGATGGACTAACAAACTCGTCCAGCCGCCAGTTGAGCCACGGTTTATCAACTTTGTCACGAAGGCTAAGTGAAGTGGCGATCTTTTCGCCACTGTCTGCCGACCACTGAATGTTCTTTTTGACCGCCTCCAAAGCAGACAGCCGCGCAGAGGCTCCAGCACCGGCATCTGGCTCTCGGCTGAAAAAGTCCTCCATCTCTTGAAGCCGTGCCTCCGTGCCAAAGCCGCTGGTCACTGACTTGACGTAGTTTCCAAGTCGCCGGTCGTTCAGACCAAAACGTTCCACCAGCTCAGCCCAGTTGTTCTTGATGTAGTCCCAGATCATTCCCCGAGCGAGATCACTAGAGCCGGCAATGTTCTGCTGAACGGAGAAAAAGTTTTCATTGTTGATAATCGACTGGTTGCGCGAGTAGGAGATCAGCGTCAGCAGCATCGTAGTACTGCTGGTGCTGGTCAGCGCTGACATTAGCTTCGACTTTTCCAGGGCATCCCTCTCGGCGACGTACAGGTCCCAGACTCGCTTCCAGTCGGTGTCGTCGCTGCTCGCCTTCAGCCCGTACTTGTACACGTGTGAGCGGATGTTGGCGTCCACCTTGACGCCGTCGTCAAGCCAGCTGCGAAACAGAGAGCTCGCCTGACTGATGCACTTTTCCGACTCGACTCGGCAGGCGAGAGAGATGAGAACGTTTCGTAGAGCTCTGTATGTAAACAAAATAAAACATGTTAACAACATTGAAACTGCTCACTACTGAGTCTGAAACTTACATCTGCTCATAAGTCATGGTCGACAGGTCAGCAGTGAGGTCCACTTTTTGGTCGTAAACGGTGCCCAAGAGATCACGAGTATAGGAGTTGAAGGTAGGAATTGAAAAGCTACCAGTTGAGATCAGCTTTGCCTGAATCGACGACAGCAAAGAACTGGCCACGCTCCAGGGCAAGTAATCATTTTCATTTTTCAAGTAATCAAACAGACTGAAAAGAGTTTCATAGCTGAGCAAATCCTTGTCAGAAAGTTGGCCAGCATCGAAGATTATATTAGCACGGTCTTTGACGGAAAATGTAGTAGGCTTCAGCTTCAGCTGGTCAATCAGTAGTTTCCAGTCATTGTCAACATACGACACAATGTAATAGCCAGTCGACTCGGTGTTCAGTTTGAACCACTCATTTTCGGCGATTTCGTTGTTCAGCTTAACAGTTTGCGACACTTGACTAAGAACAAATTTTCCTTTTCGATTTTCTGTGAGCAAATAGTCCACTTGCATGTTCCAGGGCTCCTCAAGTGCTGTTGTGGAGTTAGTGTTGTAGGCGCTTTGGCTTAGTTTGAGCGAGTCTTTTCCCACCCGTTCAACGTTGACAATGGCGTAGCTGTTGACGAACAGGTACTTTGTCAGAAATACATCTCCCTCAATGCCGGTAGCCTAGAAACAAGTATTAAATGTTAAAATACTGAATTACCGTACAGCAATCGTACTTTTTTAATTTCATCTTTGTATGCGTTTATCATGTCATCAGTGGTGACGACGCCGAAGGAATGTGATTTGAGGTAGTTGCGGGAACATCTTTGGAAAGCCTCCTGTCCAATAATGTTCTCCACAACGTAGAGCACTGAGGCAGCTTTGCCGTAGCTGAAGGTATCAAAGATAGAGGTAATCTGGTCCGGTGTCAGTACCGGACTATCAATCGGACGAGCACTTTTCAGTGAATCAGCGCGCATCGCTCCTTGAACATCACTGGTTATGAAGAAATCAAAAACATTCCAACGTTTGCTGACTACGTTTTGAATAGCATTTTGGCCTTTGTATTCAAAGTAACTGGCAAAGCCTTCGTTGAGGTACAGTGCGTTCCACCAACTTGGCGAAACGAGGTTTCCCCACCACATGTGACTTTAAAAGAAGAAATTGTTGTAATAAAAAGTTGCCTTGTAACTAAATCCTACCTAAGTTCGTGACTAATCACAGAAGTAATTTGCTTCAAATCTGCTAGACTAGATTCAGTCTCACTGTAGAGAATATACGTTTCTTTGAAGGTGATCTAAAATGAATTACAAATGTTAGCTTAAAAAGTACTTCAAAGCAGACCACATACCAGGCCATAGGTTTCTAGTGCACCCGAAACAAACTCCGGCAGTCCAATAAGGTCTAGCTTGGTGAGCGCATACGGGATGTCAGTGTAGTTTTCATAGTATCGCAAAACACTAGCTGCCACCTCCAGAGCGGTCTTTGTTTTGTCCACTTCATCAGGTCGAGAGTACACACGAACCTGAATTTGAAATAAGAAGGTGATTTGTTGAATTGCCAAAAACTGTTAACAAATACTCACTCTCAAACCATTGGTAGTTCTGGTTTCGGTGTATTTAAAGTCGGAGACAATAAAGCAAACCAGGTAACTTGACATCGGCACCGTTTGCTTGAAAGTAGTTCGTGACCAGCCATCTTTGCCGGAAATTGCCTCAGTTTTAACCACATCTTCATTTGACAGTGCAACCAGTGAGCTTTGATGAACCACTGAAATGTCCCAAGTTGGCTTGAATCTAAAAATGGTTTATAGTGAAAAATGAACTTGTACCCAACTAAAAATTTACCTCGGCTCATCAAAGGCTGGAAATGCCCAACGAGCGTAAGTGGGCTCAAACTTTGCAGCTGTCAAGTACTTTTTATTTCCTTGATTATCAAGATAAGAGCTTTTGTAGAAACCGACAATTTGGCCGTCCTTAAATTTGCCGGAATACTCAATGGAAATGCTGTATTTGCCCGGTGCAATGTCCTTTGTCAGTTCAAAAGTGCACAGCTCCAGATAGGGGTTTTCGTCCAATTTAGCAATGGCAACTTCTGCGCTATTTGCATCCGTCAACGTGTACTTTGAAATATTTAGACTTTTGCAGTGCAGCTTCACCTGACGGGTAGATTCCTTTGCGGTAAAGTCAATGGAGACCTTTCCACTAAATTGGTCATTGTCCTGGTCCGAGGTGACATCCAGTTGAACGTGATTGGGAATGACGTTGCTATCTAAACGAATCTCCTCTTCGCTAGGCAGAGGCGTCGTAGTCGGTGGCGGTGGTTCACTCGGTGCGACATCATTACCTGTTGAGAAGTTGCTATAAGTACGCAAAATCACCTGCAAACACAATTTGAGAGCACTTACTGGCGTCTTCCTTTTTGATGTATGCCACAAGAAAACCTAAAAAGGGAGTTGTTCGTTCAGCAAGTTAGTCATGTTCAAGAAAAGAGCACCCGCCGTATCACTTGCCAATGAAGAGAGCAAAGAGGATGATTATGGCCGCCCAGTAGAGTATTGTCTTGGTCCGCTCAGAGAGCAGTTTACTCGCCATGAGGTAGCCTCAGTCGGCTGCACGCTTTTGGAAGAAAGAGAAGAGAGAATGAGGTGATGGTGAGCTTGGTCAGGTGGATGCAGGCCACTTTGTAGTTGGCGGACAGTGAACTGGATGCCTGAAGGCACTAAAGTCCACGTAACTTAGACTATCCGCCATTGCCACCGGTGGAAGTGTCAAAAAGAATGCACGTGTTGTGGGGACAATGCAGTAGGTTGACATTCGACCAGTTAGCAGTAGCTGTAGTAGTCTGCCCTAAAAGCTGCATGGTCTCTGAGCTGCAGTGAAAAGTGTTTTCATGTTCATCGTCAGACTAGCTGCGAGTATTGTCACTCATGAATCATTCACCGTAGAGAAAAACAGGCGGCGGTGGTGGCAGCATTCCAAGAGGAGGAAACTGTGTGGTATAGAGATGATATAGAGATGACAATGGAGGTGCTGTGGGCGCATTTAGGGCAGACTAGTGCCGATTCAAAATAGCAACAGGCGTCGAGGTTCACGGACTGTTTAGCGACTCCTTCTCCCTGACTGCCAGCTAATTAGGAGGCCCTCCACGAAGAGTTGATACAGGAGAGGCCGATTCAGTGCCGGCAACGGCATCATTCATAGCACACTTTCTTTTATAAATCAACTGTGCGGCTGTTGCACTTCTGTAGGATTAATCTGCTGAACTTGTGAAAACATTCTACATTCTGGATATCTTATTATTCTACTGGGAGGGAACAAAGAAAGAGTGCTGAATGAACAAACAAACACTGAGGAAACTTTGCACCTTTCTTCGATGTCTGCTGACAGTTGCAACAGTTTTGAATGAGAACAGCACTAGACGCAGTAAATCAAAAAGTAAAATAAACAAAGTACAGCACGAATGACCAAAATTGCACTTTAACGTCACTTGCACAAAGCATGTACCAGGCGCACAGGGACATCCTCTCAATCATCATCTCACTTGTGACATTGGAATCCTCAATTGCCACTGTTTGGAATCACAGACCAAAACGCTTGGTCACGCCTGACTGCCAGTGTCCTTTGCAGAATGCATTGATTTGCAAGACGACATTGAAAAAGTGTAAGAAAAAGGCGGCAGTGCTTGTAGGAAATGTGTCTCAATTTTGATCAATCAAACTCAAGATTGCTTACCAAGGAAGGAAAGAAGAAAGGAAGGAAGGAAAGATATAGATAGATAGCAGTTGACACAATGAAGCACATAAAAGACAAATCTGTCGAATTGTGCTGACAAGTGATCTGACAGAGAACGAGTCAAACAAAACTGAAATGAAGCAAACGTGTCAAGCAATAGATAGTCCGTTATATATACTTGTCTGTCTAGTGGCAGGTGATAACCAATTATAAAACGGGTAAAACTGGCCCAAAAGTGCAAAACTGTGTCCACAATGTTTGCTGGGCCTCCGATGGCACATACACACCACGATGTGCCACGGGGTAATAAAAACATTTCGACAGGGGAGTTCGATGTGCGCAGACACTAGATTAGCAGACAGTGGATGACACAGTCTGCCAGAGAGGGAGCCAATAAAAGTATAAAAGGTATATGAAATGACAGTTAAAAAGTGTGAAGCACTTTGCTGCTCTTCACCGGCAATTAGCAGCACTGATAGTCCGGTGGTGATAGGGGTAATATTGGGTCTCACTGGCGCGCAGTGTTGCCCAAATGGCATGCCCTGGCGTCCTATCAAAGTTGACATGACTACAACAGTGGGAGTGCAATAAATGACACAGGTGAAATGGTGTGCACTCTCAGGTTCTTAGCGGTTTAAACTCGAGACACCCATTGAAACTGCTGAGGAGCATCATCATCAGAAGGTAATGCAGCAGCAGCTAATTCGATTTGTACTTGACTGGCAATGTGCAGTACAACTGAGCAACAGCTGGTTGTCTTGGTAATCAAATACGGCCCGGTAGTGAGCAGACTCCACTGCACCGCTGCCACCACTCTCGAAGTGACCCATAAAAGAAGAAGAAGAAGATAACCATAAATACTTATCATTGCTACTTTACACAACTCAGCAGTCTGCTGTACAGTAATGGAGACAGTAGGGCACAAGTTCAGTCGCCAGACATGCACAAACACAGACACACACATCGCTCCCTTCTTTCTCTCTCTACCAAGTAGACGCCACACATTCCCCATTCACCTCATCGGTGCTGTACTACTTTTATTGTCTTCACACGACTTATCACCATATACGGCTGCACCTTTCTCTCTCACTCTCGTTCACCCCAGTACAGCTACTCTCGAAGTCTTTGAAAAGTAGCGGGAGATGCACTGAGATGTGGTGGATTAGCAGCGCTGACAGGTGTGAGCTACTCAGCTACAGCAGCAGCAGCTAGGACACGAGCACGCTTCAATGGAGCACTTTCACGAGCCTTCAAGCAGAGTCCAAGGTGATCGCTGCTGCTGCACCTACTACTGCGGTTATTGTGTTTGGGTGTTTTGAAGGGGCAAATTAAGCAATAAATAATCGTAATTAGTACACATAACGCACTACTTGCCTTGCTGGAAGCCGAATGCAGCAAACAGAGGCTCACTGGTGTCAGTCAGTTGAGAAAAGAAGAAGTCACTGGAGATGAAGGGAACATGGAGATGCGAACATCAGGAGCAGAAGATGACAGTGATTGCTGGGGTAAATGTGGTCCGTTTATGATAAATGTGGTCGATATTGACAAGTCAGATAAGTGGATCAAAGATGAGTGACACTTCTGTGAATGATGATCGGCGATGCAGTCCAAGCGGCGATCTGAAGCAAAGTAAGGTGGTAGTACTGCCGACTGCTGACTAGCTATCACCAAAGAGTGCGGGGCCGAGCGAACACGTGCCGTATTGTTCAGTGGCAGGAGTACTGATGCAAACACACACTGTTGCAAACACTTTTCCAACGTAGGTGGTCACAGACAACTGACATGTGTGCTGTAATGGGCCGCTATGGCTGCTGTTGCTGCTGCTGAAGCAGAGTGAGAAAAAATTACCCAAGGCAGGGCCAACTGTCTTGATTGTCCACTTATCGCTCGGAGAACAGGCGAACAAGAGTAAGCTTAACGAGCTCAACTTGTGTGATTTGCGTGAATGGGCGAAATGGATACTGCTGCAGATCAATTTTCTAATACTCTCTCTCTCTCGCTTTCTTACTTTCCCCTTATCTGAGCACTTAGCCAGACTCTCTCTCTCTCTCTCTCTCTCTTTCTGCAAATCAACGATGTAGATCAGAAGAATATACTTGAACAAAGCTGGTAAAAGAACTGCCCGCGCACATTCAGCAAGCAGCCTACCTGCAGCATCAACTGCATTAGTACACACACATGCACAAACGATGATAATATTGTAAACAGGTTCAGGTATGCGGGGAAAATAAATAAAATTTGAGGTGTAGAGGCAGTGAAAATTTGCGTCAATTGAATCACTGGCACGATCAACTTGTGACAACCGGGCTGCTAGAATGATCACAAGCACACCAAACACTGGCTGAGGAAACCTAATGGTGTGGCGGTGGTGGTGGTGGTGCTTTGCCGGCGACAACCTTGAGGTTGACTAATCAAAGTTACTTCAAAATGGCACTTGTGCAACTGCACAAAGTAAAATGTGTCGCCTGTTGTGTCACCTCACTCTCACTCTAACTCTCACTTTCACTTTTACTCATTCTTTTTCACTCTCACTGACCAATCGATGACAACTGCAAACTGTTGACATGACGCTCAACTTTTGAGCACAGTGTTCTTGACCACCATTAGCAGCAGCAGAAGGAGTATTGCGCCGAGGTGTTAAGTACAACTTCAACAACTTCGGCTCGAATTACAGCACTGCAAACAACCAAGTCACTGGAAGCACTGTAAGCTTACCCAAGATGGCCTTCGGATAAAGCGTTGATTAATTCCTGTATAATCATGAGCGGCGCTTCCATATTTGTCGATAGCATCAATTACTTTTCTTTACTGAAGCAAACGTCACCTCCCGCGCAAACCGCGTACGAAACCGAGTGCTTACCAGAAAGATTACCCAGCGACTGGTCTGGGAACACTTCTCGGTGAGCAAAACAAAGTTGAAAGCGACTTGGCTGCTGCGGTTGTTTCTCCCAGTGACAACTGTGGCAACAACTTTGCTTATCTTACCCCAGTGCCTACCTGATTGCCAAAGTCAGCATCAATTACCTCTCTTGATTTGTCACCATCACCATCCACTCTGAATCACCCTTGACAGACTGCAACTGCACGCGCTCTTCCTTTTTAGTCACAAGAAAAGTCAGAAAAAACTGTCAAGATGGGTCTCTTCGGAAAGGACACCAAGACCACTCCCAAGGAGCAGGTGAGGGAGTGGACGTCGAAACTTCGAAAACAGCAGATGCTCATAGACCGCCAGATCCGAGCCATTCAACGCGAGGAAGACAAAGTAAAGATGGAGTTGAAGAAAAACGCCAAATCTGGCAATCGTGACGTTTGTCTAGTCTTTGCAAAGGAGATTGTCAACTCTCGAAAAGCGGTATTTACTCTTTATTGAAAATGATTTCTCTGATTTGTTCAGGCAGTTTTAACTACAAAGCCTTCCTTTCAGGTCAACCGAATGCACACATCCAAGGCCCACCTAAACTCGATCATGATGAACATGAATCAGCAGCTGGCTACTCTGAGAATATCAAACTCGCTTGAGAAATCAACTGACGTCATGCGCTCCATGCAAAACCTTGTCAAGGTGGCGGAGGTCTCTCAGGTGATGCAAGAAATGTCGCGAGAAATGATGAAAGCCGGCATCATTGACGAGATGCTCGAGGAGACCCTGGAAGACACCCTCGGCGGGGAAGAGCTCGAGGAGGAGGCCAACGCTGAGGTGGACAAGGTCCTCTTTGAGATAACCGACGGACAGCTCGGCACGGCACCTTCTGTCGTCTCCGACTCGTTGCCGAGCATTTCAGTGAAGGAGAAAAAGACACCGGCAGCGCCCGCCAAGGTGGCCGCTGAAGAGGACGAGGATGATATCAGCGAGATGCGGCAACGACTGGAGGCTCTGCGAAACTGAGAATGTTATTAAAGTATTTTTATTACAACCTCTACACAAGACCACCACCTCTTTCCCTGCTCTGTACATAGTCTGAAAGCACACTGGCGTTACTGTGACTACACAGGTAAACACACGCAAACACACACACACTTCCTCTGCGACTATTCAATTTGCAATTTTGTTGACCTATTTTTAAGTCTTAATTAAAAATTTACGTCTTTTTAAATGCCTCTCAGGAGGTGGAAAGAGCCGGTTGCCAAGGTAAGAATACCTGAGCACTGCTCAGGTGCACACTTGCTAGCGTCTGCAGAATGCTCACCTGCGAATGACTTCACGAAAGCTGTTACGCCTTTCAAGCTAAAGACGGGGACGCTGTTTCTGAAAGCACTTTTGGACGTTCAATTTCGGTATCCCTACTATTTCGACTGGGCTGCTCTTTGCGTAACACATATGCTAAATCTCTGGATACCTTTTGTGTTTATATGCCGTTTTGGACAAGACGCCGATCAAACGTGAGAGAACGCACGCTTCCACTTTTAATTGTCATTTTACCGCGCATTGATTTTATACCAATTGTACTAATTGTTTGCATATTTACCCCCTAAAGGTCCTTCTACCAAATATCATCTAACCTCACCCACCATCACTTTCATTACCAGAAATGGATCCTCAACTAGAAGCCGTCATGAAAAGCACTTGTCAACTGATAGACGTCAGCCTTCACCCTTGCACCAGCAATGAAAAACGGCTCGAGGCTAATATAAAACTGAATGAATTTTCAAAAACCGAGATCCACACCAACCCCGATCTGTACACCAATATGGCTTTGCTGCTAGTGGCCCAGAAGATCGAGGATGGAGGCCCGTTTATCAACGACTACGTTAGAGAGATTTACGCTCACTTTGGATTCAAAGTACTGATTGAACTGGTCAAGTACAACTGGTACCAGTTTGATCAGTCCCGCAAGGACCACCTGAAGCAGGCCTGCATCGACTGGTGCACCACACGACTCTTCACCCTTGACGGCAACACTCTCTTTCCCAGTAAAATCTCCGTCTCATCTCTAGTCCTGAATAGTTGCAGTCAGACGATTGCCGAAGTGTTCATTCGCGAGTGGCCCAACAATTGGCCCAACTTTCTGGGTGACATCACAAGGCTAAACTCACTCGTCACTGTCTATTCCATTCTGAACATATCCGACTACTTACATACCCTGCTCATTCCCGCCAATCCGATGCGCCGCAAAGAGATCATCAAGACGTTGATGCAAAACAAAAAGACGATTTATGATTACTTTCATAAATGCCTGTCAGTGCAGGATTCAGAAGACTTTCACGACCTTAAACTTACCTTCGACTATCGACAGCAGCTGACAGTGAAAGCGCTGGAAACACTGGAATCTCTCTTTGAGTGGTTTTACCTCGACAAGGAAATAATCCAGAAAGTAATCTGTGTGGCCACCAATATACCGCTGAATCCGGACAATCGCTATCAGCACAAAATGAAGCTGCATGCACTCCGATGCGCCCAGGCAATCGTCAAAATAAACAACCCAAACAGAATAGATGACGCCGCCATCATTTCAGAGATTTTCTATGACTGCAGCCCTGGCCGTTTTCTCGAGTACTTTGCGTGCAACGTTATGGGCAGTTTTCTACGATATCGCAAAACAATTGAAGAAGACCCGGAGCTCTACGAAATGTTCACCGTCGTCCTGGACATTGGCGTAGACACCGTCTGTCAGGTGATAGCACTCTACAACAAGGACACCACCAATTCTGTCACCCGTGCCAACATCAAGGACAATCAGACCGTGTGGATGGGCTTTGTCAACTTTGTCTTTGTGTGTCTCAAGTACAACAATGTCCTCTTCGATGAGACGCTCCTCAAGTTTCTACTGATTTACAGCAAACTTCGACGAGAGGGTGAAGAGGGCGCTAAGCTAGTGTCACCCATTGACTACACCTTTGATGTCAATATTCCAATAGAGCTGCTGACGAACATTGCCCTCTACAAAATTGAACCCAAATCTAGGCTTGAAGTGAGCAAACGGGAAGTCCGGATAGGCGTCAACATTGATTCCTACGAAAGCTATCTTAGTATTTTTAATATAAATCGAAACAAGTTTCTAACCGTCGTTCACGAAATTGTTCGCCACCAAAAAGATGCTTGCCAAATTTTCGTCTTGGGAACACTTCAAGAGCTGCTCGGACCGGTTGAGTTTTCAATGCTGAACCACAACTGGGCCCCAGGCATTCAGTCGTGGAATGTCGTTGCAGCACTGCTTTCTGTCATACTTCCCAGGATTTCTCCTCCTCCTCTAGTAAAGTTGAAAGTGCTAACATTTTACAATTTGCTAATTTTCTTTTTTACTTTCAGTACATTGTTTCGCTGGAAAAGTTCTTTGAGCGACTCTTGACCCTCATCAGGGACAAGTCAAAGGGAGAATCAGTCCTGTCCGCCCTTCTCTCGACCCTCTCCTCAATGTCGCCCTTTTTCAAGCACTTTTCACCTAGGCTAATTCAAGAGCTAATTGAGCGCATCTTTGATTTTACCAAAAAAGATAGCAATGATCTTGGGCGAAGCACTGAACTGCAGAATCACGCAAGTTCACTGTTTATCAAACTGGCCATCAGCTGCCACCCGATTCTGCTTCCATTCTTTGATCAAATGCGCGAACACATTGACAGGCTAGCACAGGAGAGACTGCTTTCGGACAGTCAATTTTGCTCACTCTACGAAGGACTTCTAGTTTTGAGCAATCAACTTGAGGATGAGAAGGATCAACGTGCTTTCATTCTTCAACATCTACTACCGAAAATCAATTGGATCACTAGCTACGACTTTGGAGTGAACGGACTAAACTTCTTCAAAGACATCGGCCTCAATGAGCAACCAAACCTACAGGCCACAGATTTGCCCTACTACAGTCATCCCATATTTTCAGACATGTTTACGGCGTCAAATCTCCTCATTCGTCTATTTAAGCGTGTCAATCCGAATCGATTTTTCTCCATCACCGGCCTCTCCGCACTGGACTACCTGACTCCGTTTTACAAGCTGATCGGCGCCATCAACTCGCTGTGGCAGTTTCACCAGAACAAAGACCAGCTCAGCCTAAACGCCCTCTGTCATCCATTCTACCACCAGTACATGTTTGCCGAAACGCCCATCTTCCAGCTAAACTCCATCTGCATTGATCGTCCGTTTTTAGTGCCCGCAGATGATCTAAAGGACTTTCTGGCTTCCTGGGATCGCCAGGGCCCTCCGCCCCCTGAGCTGATTGGCCTGCACACTTACAAGCGAGTAGCCGTTCTCTACTCTCACTCGATAGCCCTTCTCTCCAGCTCTATGAACTATCTCTTCTACTACTACTTTGCCTCCCCGTCATCTGAAGAAGTGCTGGAAAATTTTCTTAAAAATGCATTTCTTTTGATGTTCTCTCACAGCAAGGCGTTGCCTCTTGTGTACTACTACGAGCTGATCAAACTGTACCTTCGCAATGTAGTTGGCTACTGCCCTCGAAGTGAAAAGTTTCTCAAAACGAGCCAAATAGTGGAGATCTTAAACGACTTTTTGCCCTTTGTTTTCAACAAAATTGATCAAAAGTTTCAGGCAATCAAACAGGGAAAAAGCAACGCTCCACCTCGAATGTACTCCTACCGGTTTAATCAGCAGAGCAGAGATGAACATGAAATGGAGGTTTGCATCGAGTTTGCCACCAACTCTCTCGGGCAGGAGTTTATTAACCTCTTGCACGACATCTTCAGCGAGCCCAAGAACATTACCGTCTGGGCGTCCAAGTTTCAGCAACTGGATGCAGGTCAAGCGAATAATAAGCAACCTGATGATGATGCGATGGACGACGACGAGATGACCAGCGTCAGTGCTGCAGGCAGCGGCGGCAGTAAAGATCTTGAGAAGTTTGACTCCGACTTGCTCCTGTCAAACCACATGATCGCCACGAACGCCTCGCCACTGGTCATCATCGCCAGCAACTGCCTGCTCTGGCCAATTGACAACCTGCGCTCAGTCGTCTGCGGGGTGAATATGATTCTCGTGAAGTCGCTGGTCGCCCGCCGGCAGATGCACACCGTGGAGGGCTTCTACTACCTGGCAGAGCGAATCATCGGCGCCATCAGCCACACTGAAAAGTCCGACGCCACCACTGTGAACAACCTGGCCTCTCTATTCTCGCTGCTCTACGAATCAGTCGTCCTGCCCAATAACCTCAGCAGCACGGTCAACCCTCAGCTGGCGCATATTTTCAATGTCGACCTGCAGCAGTGGGATCAGTTTGCGCAAGGCTTCACCACTGCCTCTACCGCCAGTAGTTCGGCGAATGAGCGAAAGAAGCAGCAGAAGAAGCTGAAGGCCCTTCTGGACAATGTCTACTCCAAGGAGACCTCCTCACTGTACGCGGTGAGCAAACCAAATGTGTTCTGCCTGGGCGACGCCGGTGGCTCAAATGACAAGGCCACCCCCGCCGCCGATCAGGACGCCGACACTTTCTCTCTCTCCTGGCTGCTCTAACTCAACTCAACTTACCATCTCAACTGACACTGACAACCCATTCGTCGCTTTCCTCTCGTCGCACCACCACCACCACCATTTGCATTTGCATTTGCACCCCTAGCCTTTTTACTGATGAACTTTTTTGCACCATTTTTTAGCCAGCCAGTGAACAGTCACTAGATTGTACCATTAGCTTATTAAAAATCTTTCTCTTCAGTTCAGTGGTGCCTCTAATCACGTTTGACAATTCATTCACACTGCTCACATTCATATGCCCCCGCTATCATCGTCATTTCCAGAAAGGATGAAGTCTTTGCCTTTCGTTGATAATTCCTCACCGTTTCCGGCCACTGACAACAACGATGGACCGGCATATAAAAGCAGTTAGTGTGGCAGTTACTGCGTGTGTGTTCACTGTCCAATGTTTGACCAGCAAAATATTCTGAAAATGCTGTCGCTCTCAATTCTCGTCATTGCTGCCTCACTTGCCAGCATCAGCAATGCTCAATTTTCTGATGACGGTTTGCAGTCGTCTGACAGTAGTCCGAAGCAGTGGTTTATTGGAGAGCAGAGTTTATTGTATGTAGTAAAAGGTGGTGCTTTTTATAGACTGACAGCTTCTGACACTCTTTTGCATTCACAGGAACTATCAGCAGGAGCAGCCGTTGTACGACACCCAACTTCAGCCCAGGTATGCTCAATTTGTCTAATTTGTACAAAACTCAAATTGACACGACTTTTCACTTAAAGACGCTACAAGCGATCATACGGCGGCAGTTATCAGACCAAAGGAGGATACGGAGGCAACTCGGGCAGTTGGGGAGGATACCAGAACAAGCTCAATCAGGGCTACCAGAATGGCCTTCAGCGGGGAATGAAGTGCTCCGCTCTGTCGAGCACGGCCACCGACCAGTGGTGCTACGATAACTGCCTGCAGGGGTACTGCCCCAAGCACGTCTGCGACTGTTCCGGTGAGCTGTACAACCGAGCTCTGAAGCCAAGCTACGGCAGTTACGGCAAATCAGGTCAATATGTCAAGCCGTCGTACGGATACCAGCAGACTTCTTACGGACAGTCGACATATGGTCAGTCGAACTTTGGCCAGTCCAAGTACACCGGCGGCGGACAGGGTAGCGGTTACGGACAGGGCGGCGGATTAGGTGGGAGCTACACTGGCAAGACTGGCTCGTTCGGGGGCTACGGTCAGCAGTCAGCAGGAGGACTGGGCGGTCAGCAAATCTCGCAGCAGATTGAGCCTCGACTTGAACAGCAGTCAATTGATTTCAAATAATCATCTGAACTTTCAGAGAGGAGCACCAAAAAGTCGAGCGATCGGCTCCGAATACAAACACAGAATACCACTGTAAAAGTGAGTCAATAAAGGCGTATCATTTGTTTTTATTAAGGATCAACAGTTAACAAAGTAAAAATGCAAATGGAGTGATGAGGTTGATGATGGGTGATATGAAGGAGGGAGGGGTGCGTTTCATCACAGGCGAGTCTGACCACATGTAGTAAGTGTGTTTCTTCTTAATATATTCTACCGATATGTAGTGGCGGGGGAGTGAAGTCCGACTACCGACGATGATCACTCGACAAGTTCAGAAGTGTTCAGAAGGTGTGCTGAGAAGTGCTGAGAGAGAATACTTGGCAAGACTAGGTCTGGATGAGGAGGAAAGGTGTGAAATACTTTGAAAAGGGTTGCTTCGTAACGCAATACTGCCGAGGTGTTTGGTAGGGGCGGCGGTGAAGACGGCAGTGCTGTCCGGGTGCTGTCACACAGTTGTCATCTAGTTGGCAGACTGTAGCCCAGAAACTCCTCGCAAAACTTGTGAATACCATCGAAATCGCGACAGCAGCCTTCGTATCCGGACCGCTGATCAAAGAGCGATCGACTGCACTTCTCACAGGTGTCCTTCCGTTCCTGGCTGAGTTCGCATTCGTTCTGCTTGCCGGACTTCATAATATTCGCTAGGTAGATCTTCGGGTCGTCCTGGTGGACGGTGAAGGGCTGCTCGGAGAGGGAGGCATCAGCAGCGGCCTCAGCAGCGGCGGCCCCCATTTCCGATGGATGACTGCCGAGAGCAGGGGCACAGTGCGCCAGACTGAGGGCGCACAGGATGACTAGCAGTGCAAGGGTGAGTGCAGTCAAGTGCCATCGGCTGGTGGAGATGGTGGTGGTGAAAGTTGGCTGTCTGGCAGAGCACATGGCGATGGTAGTGGGCGGTTAGGTGTGTGTGTGTGTGCTTAGGTGTGCGGCTCGAGGCGACTGTCGTGCAACTGCTCGACATCTCGCATGCCGGTCCTTTTATATATCGTCGTCGCAGGAGAAGAAGACGCTGCCGCCGCCGTCATCCACTGCTTTACAGTGGCGGCTACGGCTGCCAGCAGTTTTGGCGGCAGATGGGAGAAGAAGAAGACGATAGGTCGCCGTCTATCGCCGGCCTTCGAGGGATGATCGCCTACCGATCGCACATACTTTGGGCGTGTGCGCTTTCTGCATTGCTGAGATGACTGAGTTTCCTTCATTTAAATAAACACCGTGCAATATCGAATGCCTGTCTGCATCTTCATGCCTGATCGGGCGCCACCAGTTGCTCTGGCCGAGTTTGACTGAAAGATAGTGTGTGTGCAGTGAGCAAGAACGCACGAGGCGTTTGAAATTACGTTCGCCCGCACTCGAACTAGGCAAGCACAAATGTGATGGACAGGGAAAAAATGGCTGTGCATTGATGGTGGTGGTGGTGTAGATGAACCATTTTCAGCCGACCAATTTGGCCTGTCGCAGTGGAAAAGTGCCTCTACCGTACACTGAACACACCGATAAGGGGCGACCAGCGTTGAGGCTAATTGAAAAAGTGAACTAGAGTAGGAGTAGGGCCCCCGATATGAACGTGGGTGGGAAAGTAAAAGTATTGGTGAGCCAGCGAATAAGAAGCTTGTTTTGCATATTATTCAGCCCATCACTGGTCGTACTTTGTCCACTCTCTCTCTCTCACTCTCTCCATCTTGATCTTCTTTGCCAATCTATCATCAGCAGTAGCAGCGACGACGGCGGCGGCAGCAGTCTAAGGTTCACCCTTATGAGGTTAAACACTGCTGAAGTTGTAATAACCGAGTAATAGAGCCAAATCTAATCGTAATGCCACTTTGCCACATTGGCGCCATGCATCAGCCATTTTGCCGTTGTTGGCATTGTATCGTTCTTCTCTTCTCTGCTGCTGTCTGTGTCCCACGGTGACCCCACAACTGCTGTCTGATGTCTTCAGTGTGCTTCTGTGGGTTTTTCGAAGGAGAGACAGAAGTGAGGCGTCTGGGGCACCGATAGAGCGACCAAAGACACCATTCATTCATTGCTGCAGCACAAATCCTCCGCCGATCAGCGCTATTCATATTCATATTGTTCATGTTCACAGGCAAGCACAGTAGCACTCTTTGTACCCATGAACATGTGCTTGTCAGCTTCACAGCGATATCTGCACTGAGAAAGGGAAAGAAAAAATGAGAGAGAACGGCAATGTCGCTAATACTCGCCTCCCCTCTTCAGTCAAGTTGCTATGCGCCAAAGGCAAAGCAGTCTTAGCCGGTGCTAACATTTAAACGATTTTATGAAAGAATATTCTGCGGATTAGTCACCGGAAAGACCACCAGTTTCGGTGATGAGGTGCAATACACAGACAGAGCGGATAAAGACTGCCTACATGCAGACAACTAAAGTCATTACGATCATCATAACCGCCGGTGGTGGGAGGGGACCAACGACATATTGCAGAGACAGTGCACAGTGCACACACACAGACACAGAGGCGCAGACAGGAAAGAGGGAAAGAGGGAAACTGCGGCTCGACTGAGGCCATTAGCACGACCATGTTTGGCCAGTTAACGGCGACAGGACAATGCATGTTAGCTTGGCAGTAGTCATTGCGTGCGGGGTTAGGCCGTGACCGGACGAGCTCAGCAGACGTGATTGCACCCACCAGGTACAACAATGCAATAGGCGGCACACAATCGAATCTGATCAACGGCGGCGGTGGTGGTGGGAGCATCTAATCGAGGCACCTACTTTCGCCTACTTTCCCAGCCTACTGTGCTGACGACCACCACCACTTTCACCGACGCCGACTTAGACATACACGTGGTGGTGGTGGCTCTTGCGTCACAAAGCACACAAACTATCAAAGGCGGAAAAGTGGCGAGTGTCCTTTTTGAAGCCGATGTCAGCAGAGGAGACGAGGAGGAGAAGAAGACAAACAAGATGAAGGACAGAATATTTGAGTAAACAGTACTTTGGCTCGTAAATAGATAGAGGGACTGGCTTCTTCTCCTCCACCTCCTCCTCTCCTCTTTTCCTATCGACGACGTCTGGGCGCCACTGCCTGATTGTTCGATTGGGCTCGTGTGAGTGAGTGAGTGAGTGTGTGTGCGTGTGTTTTTGTCTCCCAAACACAGTGGGCAACAGTAATCGGAGTGGACTTTTACTTTGCTCACTACTATTTTGGGTAACAGAGGTACAGGTTCAACTAGTGACGGCGAGGTGCACAGATACACAGATGCACACTTTGTTTGGCTGCTCGGGCACCCAAATAGCTGCTTGAAGGCGTTGCAGTTCTAGTACTTACGAACCGTTTTTGCAATAACAGTAAACAGCTGCTTTCAATTTGCTTGGTACAATACGGTGTTTTCAGAAGTAGTTTTCAGGACACTGAATGTTCTTTGGGAAGCTAAGCTTCAGTGATTACTACTACCATTACTATTAAACTAATCAATCGCGTACGGTTTTCGACCTATTGAACACGCGCTCTCCGCGCGGGGAAGAAATGTTGTCGACAGCAGATAACTTGCTGGAGTTGCTTCACTGTGAAATCGCAGTTGCTAGGCATGGTTGGGGATGTGCAATTTCATTGAAAATCTCATTCAAACTTTTTTTTAATAAAAGGAAATGTTTTTACAAGAACTAATGACCTTAATGAAGAAGAGGATAATCTTTTAGAAGGGTTTCTCAAAGATTGTGGCTGGGAGCAGCCCTGCTGACCCATCAAATCAGCGTGAGCAGTGACTTTTCACTCTATCACCGAGCTCATCAGTGTCATCATTAGCAAAATTAAGAAGCAAATGTGGCCCGATTGGCGACTTATCGCAAGCTGAGAAGAGAGTCCAAGAGACAGCAGTGATAAGCTTACAAAAAAAGTCGTGTTTGGGCTGGTGTTCTGCGGCTGTGATGTACTGTGCTGTACTGAGCTGCTGCAGAAGAAGGAAGTCAGAGAAGGTCCAGCTGATGATGAGCACTCAAGGAAGCAGGCACTCACTGACAGCTTCTCACTGACATATTAACCCAGCACTCTTCTCTCAGCGACAGTGAAAGTGACTGCTGCAGCATCATCAACATCAGCATCATCAGCAGCAAATGCAGTACAAAGACGCGTGTCCTTTGTGTGAAGTATGAGATTGCATTGAAGTGTAATTAGTGTGTTACACCGCCAGTGAGGAAGACTGCACTAATCAACGAATCTGAATGGAGATATGGCAGCATTAGCGCATTCGATAAGACATCAGTCAGTTGTGAAAAAGCACATTTAGTACAGCCATACAATGTCAGTGAAAAGTGAAAGAGAGTGTGGGAGAGAGAAAGCAACCACTGAACGGCAGCAAAAATCTGAACACTGCTCAACCTCTGCAACTTGCAACTTGTCTCCTAGACTCGAACTCAACGTGTGGCAGCAGTCTTTCAGTGTATTGATGATGGTGATCAGTGGTTGATTGGTTGATGACAATTGCTAGTCTTTGAGAGTAAACTTTTAAACTGAAATGTTTTTGGCTCCAGTGCCTAAAATGCCTGACATGTTTGCCGTCTTCACATCACCAGTGGTGATTATTACTTTTAGCAGCATAGATGGGCCAAATAAATCAGCAAGAGCATCACTGTCGGCACTATCTATTGGACAAGCAGGCAATAAGAGAGAAAGAGATATCCCTGAAAATAGCGATCTTTCAGAGAAAAGTCTCCAGATGAGGCACAAGGTCAGGCAAACTAGTGACACACACCAAGCGCGACCTCATTGATAATCAACAGCCGACATGTGACTATTGGTGGTGTCTCTCGCCACTCTGGTTGCCGCATTGATTGAACTCGACGGTCATAGTACGGAAATAGGCCAAGTAGACCAGTACTGTGTCTGTTTACTCTCTGGTGTCGTTAGGTGACGATCTGGTGTCGCCAGATGCTGACGCCAATGAAAAAAGGAGGAAGATGCCTCCAGATTAGTGCACTTGCCACTCTTCACTCTCTCTCTCTCTCTCTCTCTCTCTCTCTCTCTCTCTCTCTCTCTCTTTTTGCTAATACCTTCATCTGCTTAGACGTGCGAGGACGGGCAAAGTAGGTTAGATTAAGGAAAGATTACATTGTTATTAATATCTGACAAGTGCATTTCCGAGAGCCGAGAATAACGCCATTCGAAAGAATTTAAGCTATTTCGAAAGATTCTTGAAATGGCATCGGATTTGAATTTTCATTCAGCATCGATAGTGTTTGGGCACAATCGCGCTATCGACTTTTTGACTGTTTATTTTGAAAATGCAAAACACATGTCAACTGGAAAAGGATTAAGTATATTTCCTATCAAAGATTTGCTTGGCTAAAATGCGGTGTGTTTAAACCAATCGGGTGCTTCAGTTGATAACGGATGAAATTGTGCTTCTCGGACCGGTTTCTCTAGCTTATCGGGCAGTTTCTCTGTTCGCTCTGCAGAAGTCGTCGTCACTTTGCATTTCAATCAGTTATCGACACTCGCCACCACTCAAAACAACAGAGGAGCCTCGCTTCAGCGACAGTGGCCTTTTCTTCCGTCTACTCTCTGTGCTGTACCAGTTCTGGAGCAGCGTAAGCTTGCGGTGACTGGTCAAAACGCCAAATTTACTATTAGAAGGAGAGAACGTATTTCTTTTTTGGCAAGCCCGCAGCCGCAAGTTTGCAGGTACGGCTTTGAGAATGAAAACCCATCTTAACTCTCCATTTTATTCTTCAGACCAAATATGAACAACGCAGGACCTGCTATTGCCACCAAGATATTTCAACGAGGCACACTGCCAGTGTTCAAAGCCGCTGGCACTAGCAAACACGAGCTGGCTCAGTGGATAAAGCTGTCACTGTACTTTGAGTGTCCTGCCATCAAACGCGGCAGACTGTTTTTAGACTTCGCACCTTTGTGGCCTGAGCACTACATGACGGGCATCTTGGCGGTTGGCTTTGGCCTTCACGCTACTTTAATTGCCAAGTACCGGCGCTACATGAAACACGAGTTCCTTATCAGCGCGATTCTGGGGAGACAGACGTACGACCACTACAGTGGCTCTCCCGTTCTCAATGAATACCCGTACAGGCACCTATCGGTGGAGACAATCAGAAGTGCACTGGGCAAATTCGTCGGAAGCATTGAGCAATCGTATCCGGCAGCTCTGCTTCAAGAGCGACAATTTGGCCAAGCAAGTAGCATCGATTCAGCGCTGCAGACTGTAGGCGACGGCGTGCAGATCACCCATCCAGCTGATGACAAAAATAGTGATCGTGGCGAAGACAACGACGATGATGATGAGCTCGATGAGAGGAACGACAACAACAACCACCACGAGTACGACAACAACAACTTGGAGAGACCAGCAGCAGCAGCAGCAGCAGCAGCAGTAGGCAGACATCCAACTTTGCGTATCAAGCAGTGTCACTCAATCGAGCTTCTAAAAGTGGACGGTGCAGTCGTGCAGATGCGTATCATCTCTGATGGCTTATTTTCCTGTCGAGCACTGGTTCGCGATCTCGGACTGGAGCTTGGCTGCCACGCCGTCATTGACCAGCTGCACTTGAAAAGCATTGGCCCTTTCGGTGACGAGGAAGCCTTGCACAAGCACGAACTACATGCTGTGCAGATAGAGAGGGCACTGACTGAAAACGCCGAACGCTCTCAGAAGTACTTCTCCAGAATGAAGGACCAGTATCCAGACGCTACTTCAACTTATAGGTTCATCTAACACAGCGGAAACAGTTTTTTATTGAATATCTTCAATGAAACACAATTGGTGATGTTGAGAGTAATGTAGAGTTCTATGTACAGGGTGCTGTCGGAGGAGTCAGTAGTTGAGCGATCAAATCACAATGTCCAGTAGTTTCATGGTTGTCTCGTAGCCAACAAAACAGGCAGCATTGGCTGGGAAAGCTGTGGTGGGCGAAAAAGTATGTTGTTAGTGGTAAAGAGCAACAGAATCTGAGCGCTTACCTCGAATAAAGACTGGTATGGCGCCTCGATAGAATCCAGTGATGCCCTGCTTCTGCAGTACTGACGTGATCACAGACCGGTAGCCGTGGGAGTACTTTCCATCGGGAGCTGTTTGAATCTTGCTCTTGATGACGTCGGCCGGTATTCCAATGCTCCAGTAGAAGATGCCGGCAAAGCCTCCCGCCATGAGGGTGATGGCGGTGGTGTTCTCCGTGAAGAAGAACTGCCGACCGTGCTTCTTCAGGTACTCGTAGCCGGCAAAGTACGCCCCCGAGGAGGGAATATCCCGGAGAAAGGTGGCCAGCAGTCCTCGGTAGCTAGAGCGTATGCCCCCGTTGAGGTAGACCTTGGTGGTGCAGTCCCAGAAGCTCTTGTACTTGGCCTTGCTGGCGGAGCCCTGCTCAATCTGCAGCAGGCACTTGATTCGCTCCACGGGGGCGTTAATCAGTGCCGTACAGAAGCCGGAGAGCATGCCCGCCTTGTACAGCTGCTCGTACGACAGGCGGTCCACGTCGGTGGGCGAGCCGTGCGTCTGCAGGCGCACTCCCAGGCCGTAGCCGAAGAAGCACACGGCATTGATGGGCGTGGCGGCGATGAGGGGCGCGAACATGCCGCGGTAGAAGCCCCGGATGCCCTCATTGCGGAAGGTCTTGCTGACGCAGTCGAAGGTGCCCCTAAACTGGGGCCGCTCTCCCGCCACCGGAGTGGGCATCGTCTGAATGCGCACCTTCATCAAAGGGGAAAGAGATAAGCAAATTTTCATAAGAAAATATTTGATGGTACCTTGATGGTGTCCATGGGATGGCCGGCCAGCACCAGGCACACTCCACCGACGCCCCCAGCCACCAGTTGCTTCGCAGAAGTCAACAGGGCACGCGAAGAGCTGCCGTCATCGGGGGCTGTCGTCATGATGATGGTGGGCTGGGAATGGAAAGCAGCTGGTGGCGATGGCAAGTGTTTGACTTTGCCCAGAGAAATGTTATGATAATGTGTGTGTTGATGTGCAGATTGGAAGAGAGAATGACGGAATGTTAATGGCAATACGCAATACAACTGTCTCTGTTGGCAGAGTGTGAAGTAGAATTTTTTTCAATATATGTTCAGTGCCCTGATGTCACATGTGTGATAGCACTGAAGGAGGAGGAGGTGTGATGGCAGCCAACTCGAGCACGCGACCATTCTCAGCAGGCGAAACACAGAAAGATGGGAATGCCTCAGCACACTGTTGCCAGCAGAAATGAGACCACTTGTGGTGGTGGTGGTGGAGGACACTGCCTAAAAATACCACCAGAGAATGAGTGTGCACTGTGGTGATTGAGCGTGTGTTGTAGCTAGGGGTGACGCGACCAGTACCACTGCGCGCCGTACAGCGCAGTAATCGAATACTCACTCTCCCTCACACGCACTTACAGTTACGCAGAAACATGAGAGAGAAACTGACCAAACGACACTTGTAGTGATGATCAGCTTGGGCATATCACAGATGGATCACCATCATCAGGATCAGGATCGGGAGGATGAGGACAGGTTTGTGCGCAGAAAGAGAAAAAACAGTTTAATGCTGCCCCTCAAGCGAAGAGCGATAGAAATCAAAGCACCGAGAGTCGTTGCGTGCGAATGCCGCGCTTTTCAATGACACTGTCCAGCATGCAGAAGACTGGATTCACCTTGCGAATGGCTTCGCTGATTTTGCTCACGTCTATCCTCTTCAGCTGGTCGCCGTCCGGGCCGTCTGGGGCTGCGGTTCCTCCTCCTATTCCTCCTCCTCCTTCACCAGTAGCACCTTCCTGCGCCGCATCCTCCGCCTGCAGGTCGTCCAGGTACTCGTGACTGAGCAGCGACAGGCCGGCGATGCCAAAGACGGTGTGAAAGGGATCGACCATGTTGCCGGGACGGTCGGCGAATCCGCCCGTCTCCGCGTCCTGACAGGCGAGAATGAAGCGCAGCAGCTTGCGCTTGTTGATCCAGTGCAGGCGGCCGATGATGGTCAGCGAGGAGAGCACCCACCAGGAGTAGCACAGGTCGGGCAGCTTCTCCGGACGGCCGTTGAGGCCACCGGAGAGAAGCTGGCGCTCTGCCAGCCACCAGCCCAGCTGGTCGGCGTCGATGCGATGCAGCTGGCCGGCGATGGAGAGCGAGCCCAGGCAGCAGTAGATCAGCCCGGAGTGCGACTCGCTGTTGGGCCGACAGCCAAAGGCGCCGTCAATGTCGTTGTAGCACTGCATCACAAAGTCCACCGCTCGGTCGAGGTTGATGGCGTCCAGGCGCTTGAGGAGGGCCAGCGAGGCGATTGCACAGAAGGAGAAGCGGACGTCCACCTCGCCCCAGGGATCACCGTTGAAGCTGCCGTCGTCGTTCTGCAGTGCCGCAATGAACTCCACCGTCTTGCCGACCTCGATTACGCTCTCCTCCGGGTCGCTTGAATCGAGGTTCACGCCATAGGAAACCAGAATCTGAATGGCACTGAGAGTGTACAGCAGGTGAGGGTCGTGGCCCACGGCGGGGGAGATTCCGCCGCTGGAATGAAAGCAGGCTTTGATCAGCTCAATGATCTCCTGTTTCACTTCTGCAAAAGAAAAATACGTTGGTAAACACAGAAAACAACCAAATATCAAGTACGCACCTGGATTGAATTCCGAGTCAATGAGCTGCAGTGCCGTGTTGGTCCAGTAAATGCCACTCATCTTCAGGTACTCTACCATCAGCTGCTCGTAGCTCTCCTCTTTGTTGCCCACGTAGTGGTGCAGAAACTTGGCATGTCGAGAGAGCAGGAACTCATGAGGGGAATTCTCAGTCAGCTCAACGTCGCGGGTAAGCATTTCTTTTTCTTCTTTTAGAACTGCCGATCTGAGATGAATATGACGCCTCTTTAACTTTTGCAACCACCAGAACTTTGTTTTGATTTTCAGCCAACGAGGGCGACGGTGGCTCCATCTACCTGCAGACTGCTCAACCGTACAGTCGTACAGCTGTTCTTCGAGAAGAGTGAGCAAAACACAAGTTGATGCCTAGTCATTGAAGACGGCGAAGAAGACTTCCTCGATTTCTGAAACTTCGATCATTGCCTCGACCAGTGCTCCAAAATATCTACCACCACGATGCTCAGCAAGATTATTCTCGTTTTGGGCTTCTGCTCGCTGCTTCACGCCGCCTTTTCCGCCGCCCAGTACCGCAGTTTCCTGCGGGTGGCAGAGCAGGACTTTACCGGGCACCTCCCTGCAGACATCATCGCCCAGGCAGTGGTCAGCCTTCTGATCACCATGTACGGTGTGGTGTCCATCTCCGGCCAGTTCAAGGTCATCTACGCGGACGACGACTTTGACAGGCAGAAGCAGGATCTCGTCTTCTCGACACCCAAATCATTTGTTACATTCAATCATCGTGGACAGATTCTCACCCGATCATCTAAAGGAAATTGATGAACCTCTTTTTGTTCAAGCACTTGCTCTAAATTGCTCCAACTTACGTTGATTTAGCTTGGGAAAAAGGATTCAAACACATTGAATTTTGTACTATTTGTATATTTTGTCAATTTATGTTCTACTCTCTGTTTACGGTTATTCTTCATATTAGTCCTGTTGTTAATTTTATAAAAAGCAATTTTTTTACAATATCAGCTTATCAAAATGTATCAAAATGATTCATTACCAATGATTTTCCGATAAAATGCAAAATGATTTTCCGTGTACTTTTTGTAACTTCCTCTAAGGAAGGCCCTTTGCTGAAAAGACCCGTTGTTGATCCACTGCGCAGGTGCGTCGGTTTTAAATTTTGTTGTGCTGTCTCGAAGTCTTGAAGACTGATTTTACCGCCGTGTTTATTTCGTTGTTTTTAGCTCATGACCATTTACTATAGTAATTCAACATGGCTGACAACTCCACGCAGAAGGTTATCAGTAAAATTACAACAATCCTCGATCGAATGGACGCTGAAACGCGTGCCAACACACTAGAGCAGATTGCAACACACATCAAAGAACTCAATAATGATATGAAGATTGAAGAGACGAGCAACAAAAACCATTTGCTGAAGATCAAAATGAATCACAACGGCTTTAAACGAGCTCTTCCAGACACAGTCAAGGAAACTTTAGTGGCTAACTTATGGAAAAACAAATGCGAAATATCCGCCATGAGCTATCCTGGTGGCTGTGAAAGTAACTGGATTTCTTTAATGATCGACAAAAGCGCAATCACCCCGAAATTATGGTTCGTAATGCATTATTTTTCTTTGGTAACTATTTGTTTTAAAATGTTGTTACTTTTCAGTTCGTCCAACTCATCAGAAAAGCCAAAAACAGTTCACTTCCCAGACAAAAGCCTACAAGAGGTTCAAAATCAACTGATGACGTTCTTTAGTCAAATTGACAAGGAAAAGCATAGAAAAACATTGAAACTAATTTCAAAGCAAACGGAACAATTTCAGAAACTTTTAGAGATTGAACAAGCAAAAACTGAAGAGCGTATACGAAAACTTGAAAACAGTCATAAACCTTGTAAACCAGCTCTTCCCGAATCGCTGATGAACGCTTTAGTGAAGGACTTGACATGTGAAACCTCCGTTCAGAGCAATCAAAATGGGTTTCAACAGATTACATTGACAATTAAAAAGAGTTCATTGGCTCAAACTTTGAGGTAAGTAGCGTTTTTCTTGTTCAATTTCATATTCATTTCTCATGAATTTTCCGTCATCTGTTTTCAGTACCCCAAGTTCATCAAACCGCAGATAAGTCATTTTGATGCCATATGATTCAATCTAAAGTGCATATTCATAATAAACTCAAGATGTTCAGAGATAGACGGAGCTAATAAAGTTTGTTTTATCGTTTTACTCTACATGAATTGTTGTTTGTTCTGGAGCCGACAAATGAATCAGTTTTTTGTACAAGAAGAGAAGCCGCAGCAACCCGACACAGCGGCCTTTGCTGAACACACTTGGAAAAGAGGGGACAAGTTTTAGAGAAGAAAAAGAAACAAGAGTTGGCAAAGAAAGCCACCGCCGACTCTTGTTTGTGGTTTGGTATAACATCTGTACATCACGCAGAGCATCGCTGGTCTCGAACGCTGGTTTTGCTTTATTTTGTTGCTAGTGGGAAGTAGCAGAATTTGGTTAGACGGGCGACTGGCGCTCGGCCGCGTGCAATCCTAATCTAGACGCAAGAGAAAGATTGAGAGATGGTGGGTGGTGGGAGGAGGAGGAAATGTGGGCGGTGGTGGAGGTGGTTAGTGTTCTTTTCTGCAGGTTGGCAAGTGCAGGTTCATCATTTGGGATGGTCAGGCAGATCGGCACACGATGGAGGGAGGGAGGAAGGGAAGGGAAAGGGAGAGGAGGAGGAGGAGGCATGGAGTGGTAGTAGAGAGAAAGAGAGAGAGAAAGAAAGAGGTGCTTGTAATGAATGCAGTGGGTGTGTGTAATGATGGTAGAGAGTGGTGGTGGTGACCAAGTGGAAAGCAAGAAACAAAGACGGAAAGTGGTAAAGCACTGGAATCGAATCGGGTGCTACGCAGTCGCGCCCACAGACACAGTTGACAACAGCAATGACGCAAACAAGGAGAGAGAACAAGGAGAGAGAGAACAAGAAGAAAGAACAGCTGACGACTGACTGCACTGAAGAAGCACATGCAGCACTGGGTGGTAAGCCTGACGGGGGCGGCGGCGATGGCTGAGGCGGCAAGAGGAGCCAAGACGACTTCGAAGACAAATGGCACAGACACAGAACCACACCACCGCACACAGACACACCTCTTCTCACTGCCACTGAAGCGCTGAGCTGACCATGGTGTTTATGTAAAGCAGACTACAAGATCTACTCGAGTGAGAGTGAGATACACAGTCGAGGATGGCGTCTTGGACTTGCGGAGGGAGGGAGGGAAGGAGGCAGCAGGGAGTTTAGCGATGCTTCCCCTTCTCCCTCCCCTTTCGCTGCTTCTCCTCCTTCGCCGGGCTAGTTGGTGATCACTGAAGAAGCTGCGGCAGCATTGGTGGCCGTGGTGACGGGTTCCGTCGATATGGTAGAGCTGCTGTCCGCATTGGTGGTGGCTGATTGCATGGAGGAGGTGGACACGGCGGAGGACGAGGGCTCGCCGATGTCGACGGCCTTCGTCTCCAGAGTGGATGATGAGGTCACGTGTTGCTGCTTGGGCGACATTGAAAAACGGGCATTATGCGCTGCGGATGAGGAGGAGGAGGAGGAGGGAACGCCGGCCGGGGAGGCGCTTGAGCTGACTGACTTGCTGTCCTGGTCATTGCCCGCCGCCGAGGAGGTCGACGGGCCAGCGTCAATGCCGGAGTCCAGCTGCTCTTGACTATGTGTGATATATTGGGAAAATTGCGAATGCAGGTGCTGCGGAATGAGGGCAGCATTCAGTTCGGGTGCTGTCTTAAGCTCTGCAGGGGGGGGGGAGTTAAGTGATATTTAGTTGATGATCACTGAGCACAGTCGGTTCGTACCTTGATTGGTAAAGTTGAATAAAAGTGGTAATTCCCGATCGTTAGGTAGCTTGCAAGAGGGATTGCGTAGTTCGTCAAAGAAGCCATGTGTGCACGCTTTCAGTGGGTCAAGCCGCATGAAGGGGGTGTAGTCGAGCAATCGGGAAACTAGGTCGATTACATCGTTGCCAATTCGAGCGCCAAACACCTGAACAAATTAAAAAAGGGTCAATGAGCTTCACAAGATTACCAGAAAAAGAATGGACACTTACTCTTTCCCAGGGGTTGGCGCTGATTTTGGGAAACTTAAACTCGGTGTAGTGTCGATTCATTCGCCTAATTTGTTCTTTCGACGGCGTTCCAAGGACTTTAATAATCTCGACTAATTGATCGACACCAGACTCCCCTGAGAAGATGGGATAGCCGAGAAGCAGCTCTGCAAAGACGCAACCGGCTGACCAAATGTCTGCAATGAACAGCAAAGAATGAATGAATTAGCATGGAAAAGTCAAACTTGAGCATTAAACAAACATACCAATCTTTGTGGTGTAGTCAGTGGCGCCGAAAATTAATTCTGGGGCCCGGTAGTAGCGTGAACAAATGTATGATACGTTCATCTCACCGCGAACAAGATGCTTTGCACTGAAGAGAGGAGAAAAGAAAATGTTAAAAACAACGTAAAAATGAAGGCTGCAAAACCAGGAAAGTACCTTCCAAAATCACAGAGCTTAAGAACACCAGTCATTGGATTGACAAGAAGATTTTGCGGTTTAATGTCTCGATGGCAGATGCCCAGGGTGTGTATGTAGGCGAGGGAACGAAAGAGCTGGTACATGTAAAGCTTCACGAAGATCATTGGCATCTTTTGACCTTGTCTCATGTAGTAGCGCGCCACTTTGGAGACAGTGTCAGGTATAAACTCCAGCACCAGGTTGAGATAAATGTCTTCCTTTGGCTGTCAGATAAAATTTGTTTTTGTTAGTCTAAAAACTTTCCACAATCAATATGCTGCAACCACTTACGTTTTTGTAGGTGTAAAAGTAGTACTTCAGTCTAACGATGTTGCAGTGATCAAGTGAGACCATAATGTTGAGTTCGCGATTCTTGAATCGTCGATCCTGCAAAACTCGTTTGATAGCGACCACCTCGTTCTCCTCGAGAAGGGTGGCCTGGTACACCACACCGAACGATCCATTGCCGATCATTTTCTCATTGGTGTACGATATTTCTTTCATAAAGTTGGAGTTCTTCTTGCCCACAGAGGCTGAAACCGTTTTAATTTCGATTCCATTTTTAACTGCAATGAAACAAAAACAGAGAGAGGGATTAGTAAAGAAGAAAAGAGTCTGACAACTACGATATTAAAAACACTTGAAAGCAGTCGAGAGAACACACCAGTTATTCGCGGCCTTGTGACCGTGCTGATGCTGGTCGGGCGATTCAGTGCGGTCTGAGGGGGCTCATCAGCGAGGCACTGACCAATCTGCCGAATGGACATTCGCTCCTCCTTGGGAAGCGGCTCCGCAAGTCCACTGTCCTTCAGATCGACAGTGGACTTGGAGAAGAGCTGCTGGGGCTGGGGCTGCTTAGTATCGCTCTTTTGGGCCCTTTTCGCTGATTTACCCTCCACCAGAGCGTTCACCTGCAGTGTCGTCGCATGAGAGCTGCTGCCGTGTTTCTGAAATGGCTGCAACATGCGATTCAGAAACGAGTAGTGGCAACTTTTAAAGTGTGCTTCGTTCTGAGCCATTCAGAATTGCCTCTGTGGTGGTGGTGGTGTTTACCGACTACAAACCGATCAGCAGCAGCAACAGTAAGAGAGGGATAGAGGCACCGACAGTGGCACACTGACAAGGTGAGTATGATTGACAAAACAGAAAGAGTTTTCGATGTCAAATGGACAGTGGCAGGAGCACAGGGGAAAGCCACCAGACAGACAGACAGGCCGATCTGAGTTGGAGGACTTGCAGGAGTGCTCCAGAGTGTGTGAGTGTGTGTTGTGTGCGGACAGGACAGCAGTCAGCGAGTGAGAGCGAGGCGCGTGCCACTGATGCCAATGACGGCGTCGACTGAACAACTCAGGGAGGTAATCATCATCTGCAGGCGCCTGTACGTGCGAGGTGCACGGCTGCCGCTGCTGCTGCGATTTAGAGCGCGCGCGATCTCACTGGTTTCCAAGAGAACGACAGAGAGAGAGAGAGAGAGAGAGAGAGAGAGAGAGAGAGAGAGAGAGAGAGAGGAGCACTACTGGCCGTCTCCTAATACGCAGTGGCTAACGAGAGGCAGCCAGGCGAACAGACGAGCAGAAGGAGCACCAGAGCAGCCAGCAGCAGTGGAGAACAACCAGCGTCGTCGATGATTAGCATTCGAACATGTCAAAGCATGCGCTGGACAAAGTACAGTCCGAGTGACAGTGCTTCTACCAACGCCAACGACGACGCCAACGACGACCACTGCCACTACCACCTCAACCACTGCCGAAAGCAGCACCACCACCACCACTACCAGCACCTCCACGACTGCCACTAATCCAATGCAGGGCCACCGATCGAAGTACAGACGCAGACTGGCAGAAAACAGAAGGAGAGAGAGAACAGCCTTTCCATTTGGTAATTGCTCGCACAGTGGTCTGTCACCAGGAAAGAGAGCAAGGAGCAAAGGAGTCACGCCGTACAGAGCCATGCTCTCCATTTTCCCTGCCAAGCATTGACACTTGCCGAACACAAACACACACTTTCTGGTCAATGACTAGGAGAACAGTTGCGGAAGAGATGGGGAATGAAGATGTTTGTCACTGTCGGTGTCGCAACAGCTAAAATGTCACCTTTAGGCAGGTGAAGTGTGTGTGTGTGTGAGTGTGTGTGCTACCCTCTCCTCAAGGCTCAAAGTGGGCTTTGCACAGCAGCTTTGATATTGCACACAACCACTGCCGGCACAAAAAAAAGTACGTGGGTGTTGGTGAATTGAATTTTGCAAGCGCCATTAACCAAAGCACACTTATAAGGGTGTACGAGTAATGAACAGCAACAATACTTGAAATTAAAGCGCAGTAAATTAGTCTGGTGAGTGAAAAACAATGAGAGCGCCTGAACAGCAGCAAAAACAGCAGCTTGCTCAGTCGGCTAAGGACCTGGAAAGGCAGGCGCATAACACTGCCGGAGAGTAATAGTGGCGCATTGCAGGCGCACTGCTCAATTATTGAGAAACCTTTGGACTGCAATGACGCCCGGAATGGCGACATGACGGGCGAAATGCAGACAATGCCAATGTCATGATTAGACGTCGACAGAGGCAGCAGCAGCAGCAGTGTGACATCTGATCAGCAAACCGTAGAGAATCAATTAGTGTCAAGTGAGCTGTTGATAGAATAATTAAGCAGATGGAAGCAGCACCCGCAGCTCAATTGAAAAGGAAGAGAGAGCGAGAGCGAAGCAGTATCATAGGGCGAAGAGGCAAAGTCCGAGTACCGGCAGAGACCGGTATTTATGGGCTAGTGGCGTGTGTGTCGTTGATAGGAGAAAGGATGCGAAGGAGGTGTTGAACTAAGGCGCTCACTCACTTCACCACTTTACTCAACCACTCATTGCACACACGCAAACACACACCACCAGCAGCACTGCACAGCAGCAGGACAGCATTTGATATCAGCGACAATAACCATTTGGGTAGCGCGCACCTTTTGATGAGGCGAGGCCTTCTTCTTCTTCTTCTTCCTCCTCTACCAGTCTCACGCGCGATAAGCCATTAGTCTCGTGCCTTAGATTGCAAGTCAATTAGCGACAATTACGACGCCCAGAATGGAATCAGACCGTGCAGCAGTAATTACTGCACCTCGTACTCGTCCTGCTCTCTCTTCGCTGATTTGTCACCACCACCACCAACTGCAACCACTGCTTGCTGATCACATTGGAGTTGACATTCGCTCATCATCACCATCATCATCATCACAGAGGTGAGAAGAGGGCATTGAGTGCCTAACCTTTCCAGTGCACCGAGTGTTTGCCTCTGTCCAGCAAAGAGCAGGAGGTAGGCAAAATTCAGGTGACAAGTATAAAGAGTGGATAAATACAAACACAGTGCATGGAGACAATCAAGTGGTGGCTAATCACAGGGGCACACGCAAGGTTGCGGCGACGGGGTTCATTAGTGAACACGGCTTGATTAGAAGAGAGGATTGGACAGACTGAAAGACGATTAGAGAACATAATTCTCGGTGAAAAGACAGACAGACAATCAATGGTCATGTTGTACAGCTCATGTACTTGAAGAGAGACGACTATCCATCATCACATGGCAACCACCAATGTATCAACTGATACCAGCTGAAAATCGATAAACCTGGCGGCAAGATCAATATGCAAACGGCTGTGCTGCCCGCTACAAACGATAATATTGGTCTGGGAGAAACATAAACCGCAAAACGACCGCAAAAGAGGAAGAGGATATACTGGCACTGTGCTTCACACACACCATACCAAAGTCGGTACATTCTGACAATTTGACAGGAAAGTAGAGGGGGAAGCACAAGTAAAGTATGGCAGCCACTTGGCGACAACTCAAACTCTGACTGTCTGGCTCAAAGTCCATGAACTTCTGCAGCAGCATTTTGCAGCTGGCTCACTTCAATTGGCAGCACTGCCCCGCAAAGATAGGATGCATCAGTGTTTTCCACTTTGCGCACACTTCCTCCCCAAGACACGTATTCGCGTGCCCCGTGGCCACCATTGCAAGCCATGACGTCACAGCTGATTTTGCCAAGTAGCATCACCATCTCAAATCTTCCGTGAGTCAGTTGCTGTTGTTGTTGCTGCTGTTGCTGTTGCTCCCTTCAGCTATGTTAATCAGAAAGAACGCCTGAGAGTGAAAGTCGTAAATCAACAGACGTCGAACGGGTGACGATTATATCTCTCTCTTACTTAGCTCGCTACATGTCAATTTAAAACTTTCTACGACTACAACAGCACCTCAGCTCACCTCACCACACCACCACCAAGCCTGCGGTTCTCCACTCAACTGAATATTAACATTAGTTTCCTGTAACTGCAACGCATGATGAACCTTTTGAAGGCGCACAAGGCAAAAGCAAACACACTGGACTTGATGGCTTGCAAAAACATCTCCGAAATAGCCACAAATAAATGCAATTCAGTGCTTGCAAGCAGCCCACTCCTGGTGCCGCCGTGGATCGATGGCACACATTCGCACACACAGAGTGTTGTCCGCGCCTTGCAAATAAACTTCCAACTTTTCACCCCCTCATATGTGGAACTCTGCGAGTGCATAGACAAACATGCTATTTTTGGGGAGGGAAGACATTCGATTTGCTTGCTATCGAGAGCTGTCGATTTCAGCAGCTCGTAACGGAAAACAAAACGTTCAAGAGCTAGGTGGATAAGTGTTTGTCGGCCAGAAGAGTGCCCACAAAGAATGCCACAATTTATGGGTGCAAGCCAAAAAGCAAGCTGCTGTGGCAAAGTTAAACCAACAAAATGTGAAAACACATGATCACACTGCCTTAGCCAGTGGAGAAGGAGATAGAAAGAACAATGTGAGATGAGTCTGGTCAAAAGGCAAGTGCCAGTGAGAGATAAGTGATAACGAAACAGAACAGACATGTGACGCCCTTTGTGCTGTGCTGTTGTGCTGTTGCGTCAACAGCAGTAGCACAGCACAAGATAGGGCTGTGCCTGCACTGACTCTCGGCGTTGAGTGAGAAAACGACGCCCACCGCTGGCTAACCGCAGCGACCACAACCCAACAATAAATGAGACGGTATAAAGTCAAGGAGTGTACGAGCTTACCTGTTGTCCGTACATGACTGACGACTTGCACAGCTGGATCGAAGCCTGCTTGCCTCATTCGAGAGGCGGCATTTGGCTCCTGGTTGTTATTGTCTTCGTTCATGTTGGTGTCCATGTTGGGGGTGCGCAGAACCAATGAACAGGTCTTTGCTCTGCGGTCTGTTAGTGATGAGAGCGTTGATGTTGGGGGGATGGTGAGATTGGTATTGGGGTGATGATGATGCTTTGCGATTAGGAAGGAAGATGATGAAGGAGATGATTGAAAGAGCAAACAATTATTAACAAATATACAACAACTATGGGGGTGATTGAAGGGGTGATCGGTGACTAGGACTATTTGACGGTTAGCTCAAACGCGGTTGGCTCTTTGAGGGGAAGAATGAATAGCTTCGGCAATATGATTTACACAATCACAGCAAAACGATTTCCAGAAAAAACACAACAGATAACAAGTAATAGGTTCAAGGGACGAGTAATACACAATCCACAAACAGCTACCAACGGCAGAAGAAAAAAACCAAATATTTTTTGCAGTTATTGAGCTTTGGATGAGTGTGCTTGCTTATACAGCATTAAAGATGAAGGTTCAAGTTGATTTTCATTATGTTCATTCGACTCTGATGGCGTAAGCGGAAGTTCATTTAGTTGTTGATTGAAACATGACGCTGATAGTGATGGCTTCGAAAAAGAGGTAAACGGTATGTTTTAAGCGTGTCACAACCACGCTCGTCAGTTAAAGATGCATCTACCAAAGGGGGAGAATGGAGATTAGTCAAAGAAAAATTGGCATAAGGGTGAATTGAAAGAGAGGAAGAAATCACTACACAAGCACTTATCAGGAATGTGTGCAATGATGCAAGCAGATAGGGCGCTAAAAGGTGACATTACTGGGGGAAAAGGGACGAGTGGTGCAGACACTCCAATGCCAGAGACTCGACTTTCACTTTTTAAAAACGAAAATACGATACACAAAAGCAATGAACTGAAAATGTGTAATGCTAAAATCGGGCCACAAGGAGTGATTTGGGTGTAGAGGCTTGCGTAAAAGCCTTGAGTGCCGTCGATGGTGGCGATAAAAAGACGTCACACAGCAGTAACGGCATCGTAACAAAGTAATGCCACTTCTGGGCAAACGATACAAGCCTACAAATATTATCGAAAAGGGTATGCGACTTGATTGTAGATTATAACTTTGATTACAAACAGTATTTAGACGTCCAAGTCAGTCTTCCTTCGTGACATTCCCTCCATCGTCAATGCTAGCGCTTTAGCCTCAGTGTGTGTTTACGACTTTTGGTGCAGACTTAATTAACATTCTAATTAAAATTGAAATACTAATTAAATATATCGGTTCACTATAGCTAGATGACTGCAATTCGCATCTTTTCAAATATAATCACTCAATGCTTTTGTAAGAACTGAAATATTTGTGACCTATATATAGATGAGCTAACAGTGTATATAGAAAAAGAATATTCCCTTTGCTCAGGCAAATTCAATGAGTTGGTTAGTTATATAGCTGGCCTGTATTTCGCGTTCACCGTTCAGGCAATGAAGAAATCGACAAGAAACTAAACTGAATTCTGTGTGAAACGTCTCCCAGATTTTGTAGGTAATACTATTGAAACTAGCGAAAGCAAAAGACAGGCTCACCTTTGACAATTGAGTCAAAAAAGATTTGATGATGATGGCGATGATAATGATGATGATGATGATGAAGGGGTGGTGACGATGATGCTGGTGCTGAGTGCTCACTCTAAAGGTTGTCCAGAAAGAGATACACTTGGACTGGTACTGAACAGGCGATGAATTTCATTGCAAAAGGGCACAGATGATTTGCCAACAACAGAACCACCACAGTGGATGGCGAAACGGCCACACATGAAATTGCTTTCTAGTCGTCTGCAGAATACTTGAAGAGGAGTGTGCGGCAATGTGGGGCATTAATGGTGAAATGTAGAGACTGGATGGGAAGACTGAAGCGTCCAGGCGATGGGCCCGATGCTGATCAAGGCCAGCGCCAGCTGATCAGGTGATGATGCCAGTCGTCCGGGCGATCGTTGTTGTGTTGTGCTGGTGAGGTGAAGGGTCACAGCTCAATGAGAGAGGGTGAAGAAGGTGGTGATGGTGGTGGTGGTGGTGGTGGAGGAAGGCCAGGGCGAGTGGCAGGCGAAGAGAAGTGCTGGAGTAAGGGCAGAAGAAGGCGATCAGCTTCGAGGCAGGGAGTCAGCAGTGAGGCTGCAGCAGCAGCAGCAGCAGCAGCTCTGGCCGCAGCTGACCCTGGTGGTGGTCTGCGTCTGCTGTACAGCGGTGTCTCGGTGAGCATGGAGCAGTCCAGTGCGCCTCGGTGCTCTGCCAAACGGGACCTAGCTGGCCAGGGGAGAAAGGGCCTGGGAACGCTTGCAGGTCTGCAGCTATGCGATGCATGGAACAAACTTTTACATTTCTCTTTACTCGGTCATTGAAGAGGCGAGTCGACGGGGAGTCTGCGCATTGACGCTGCACAGATGAAGGTGAGGGCAAATGAGGAGTAACGCCCATCGCCTTCATTCCAGGTCAGTTCGAAGGAGATCTTTCCTCGAATGAATTTGGCTCAAACTGCTTGTTCAACTTTTGTCCCGGGACCGAGAAAGAGGCGTTGATAGGAGAGAAACCTGTGGGCAGCCGTTTGAACTGTGAAAGGTAAAGTGGCGCCGAATGACCGACTTGCGGTGGGCAGCAGTCCCCCATTATGGGCGCTGCCGCACAAAATGGATCAATTTTTGAAAAACCGAAAAGACGAACCCGAATTAAAAACCCTCTGTCGAAGCATTTCAATTAGTCCTGGAAGGCATTCCGCTGAGGATTCGGCCCAAACAGCAACACCGTTGTCGTTTGTCCCAGCGCAGCAGGTCCCTTGATGGAGGGAAATACAGACACAAGTGCGAGTACTGCCACTATGTTGTGGAAACAGTGGAAACTGGGAACACACATATGAGTTTCGTCAGCATCGACGTTTTGGCGGCAAGTCACAGTGCGAATGCAGAGCTGACTGGGTAGTCAGTGGCCTTACATGGCAGAGACAGATTTGCATGGAATTTTAATTGCTCTCTACTATTGCAAGGTGGACTGATAAGTAATAAATAAGAAACATGATTTAGAAGAAAGAAAAACGCACAATGAACAGTGTGATAAATAAAACGATTCAATAAAAACTCGATCGGAAAAAAACAGTTCAAACGTCAATGGAGTTGGAGCGCGTGATATCGGCGAAGCAGCGGCGACAGACGGGACGCAGTGACTTGCTGGAGAGCACCGGAATGCTGCACCGCTTGTCAATGCAGCGAATGCAGAAGATTCTGCCACAGGCGTAGCAGTGCAGCTTGGTGGAGTACGGCTCCAGCGGGGTGGAACAGCTGCAGCCTTTCAGATTCTGAAAGGACTGCCAGCTGAGGGCAATCAGATCACAGTCCTGGGCCACCTGAATCGCCGGAGGTGTCTCAGCGCCCACTGCTTCGATCGTTGGCTCGCTTTCGACGGTGGCTCGAAATTTATTTGACGCTGACGAGCTCAGACTAGCAACGTTTAGAGAGTTTGGCCGAGATGGCTAGAGGAGGGTGAAAACAAAATTTGTTAGAAAGATTTAAAGCAAAATATTTAGAGGTCCTTACCGAAACCCGCCCCATAAGAGGGTTATCGTGCGTAGCTTCGGTGAGCACATACTCCTCGCTCTTGTTTGACTCTGAAGTGTCCTCTGAGGTGTCCACTTCCAGGTCAGAGTCTGAGCTGTCACTGGACCGTGCCACCTGTCTGGCCTGTTCTTTCAGTTGGTGCTGCAGTTCCAGCCGATGCATACACTCTTCGACGACGCGCAACGGTCGCTCCACATCGTCCAAATCAATTGAACCCAGGGCCTTTTTCTTCAGCTCACTAGGTCGCTCCAATGTGTCCTCCTCCACCTCAATGCCCGGCTCGCCGTTTTTCTGTGCATTATCTTTATTATACTGCATCTTTTTTAAATACTGTAATGGAAAATGTTAGTCATTGCAAAAGTACATCATTTCAAACAACGTACCTCTTCAAGAAACAAAATGTGATCTTTGAGTTGCTCGACGTGTTTCATCTTTGCGGTAAGCACGTCGGCAAACATATCTCGAGGATGAACACCGACTTCGAAGCGGTTATAGAGGCCACGCCAAAACCTGCAACGAGTTTCAGGATTGAGTGAAAAAGTATGAAAAAAAGTTATTGAAAAACCATACTTGATAAACTGAGGAGCAACGCTGATGGGAAGAAAGCCCTCATGTTCCTCGTACAGCGGATTCGTGTACTCGGTTCGGTGAGCATCCAAATAGGCCCAAAGCGAGTAAGTTCGCTCTTTCAACCTTCATTGAAAAAGCACAAAATGATCAACGTTTTGAGCATGTAAACAGCAGACCCATGTGCCCGCCCACTTACCTCAGCTTGTCCCGCTCCTCCTCGCAATTGCCCACAAAAGTGCCAAACTGCACATTATGCACTGAATCGTTAATGGTGATGAGAAAGAGCTCATTAAACTCGAATGCACAGGGATGCTGCTGCATAATCTGCCAGATGACGTCGAGAAACTGCGTGAACACCGGGGCCATCTCCTTGTTCTCCCCGCTGATATGTCCGCAACGGTCGCTGAACTTGTGGCCAAAGCAGAGCCAGTCCTTTTCGATCATCGCCTGAAAGCCGTCAATGGTGCGGTAGTACGGGTCAAGAATGAGCGACGCAATGGCTGATAGAAGTCATATGGTTAGAGGGTGAAGTGAAGTGAAAGTGCTGACATGTAATTAACTTACAGCAAGTCTGAGAAGTGCGGTCCCAGCCGTCCGAGCAGTGAATCACCACACTGATGCCCATGTGAATGGCATTCGCCACGAAGAATGCCGTTTCCATAATTGCCTTGACGTGACGCAGCCAACCACTGCCTTCGATGCCGCTGAGAAATGAATTCATTGATGGAATACGCAGCTCACAGGCTACACATCGCAAAGGAAAATAAGTTTAGCAAGAAAAAAAGTTATGCCCAACGAACCGTCGATTAACTTCTGCAGACTTCCTCTCATCACGTGAATGTTTTCGATGCCGAAAAAGTGAAACTTGATGTTTTCATAGTAAATTTCATTTTCGTAGCCTTTCCCCTGTGCCTTGTTTACTATGGCATTTAGCTGAATTGATGAAAAAGATTTGTAAAAAGTAATAGAAGATAACTTTCTTCTTACCTTAGGACGAGTATCAACGACATAGAGCAAGTTAGAGTTGGGATTAGTTTGCCGAATGCAGTCAAGCAGACGCTCATCTTCGACACACCGTGCATTAAAGCCGGCGAGAGGTTGTGCACAGCGACTGATTGACGCCTTCAAAAGAATGTGTTAGACTTGGCAAATTGAGATGGTCGTCTAATTAGTCGAACCTTATTGGAGTGCAAGTACGTCAAGACAGGTAGCCTTGACTTGGAGCGAAAGTTGGCACTTCCTTGAATGGTGTACACGCTGGCCATGGTGGGAACGTATAGAGTGAGAGGATATGTATCGCAAAGCTAAATGAAGAAACTTTCGGTTAGACAATGAGTAAAAGTTGGACATGAAAAAGTCACCTTGTAGTTTTGGTTAAGCGTAATAAGAGACCAGGCATTGTTCGGACAGCCCATTCGCTTGAACTCCGCTTCGAGGGAAAACTTTTTCCAGCCATCTTCTCGAGAAAAAAATTCATTTGATGCAGTATACTGAAAGCAATACAGACTCTCTATGCGACCTGGAGATTAGAAAGAGAGTGTCAAGAGCAAGAGCATTTTCTTTCCAGCAAAGGACATTACTTGGCTGTGAAAGTTGAATCAGTGACTGGTAAATGTCATGGGCCTCCTTCTCGCGAGGAATAACAAATGTGATACAGAGAAAGTGCTTGCACCGCATCAACAGCGGTGAGCCGATGGTGGTGATGGGCAACTTTTCCACAGAGGCTATCAAAGAGTGCAGAATCCAGGTCTCACGTTTCAGTTCAGGATCGACAAAGATGAGGTGGGTTGCGGTGAGGTAGAGGGTGCCAATGGTGGCCGTGTTCGACGTGGCCGGATACCGGTACAGGAAGCGGACATTCTCCACCTTGGAAAGTAATGACACCTGATTAAGATCGTCGTCCATTGGGCAAAAGAGTGGAGCACTAGTGTGCCTGCTGCACCTGTCTGACCACAGCCGTGGTCGAGACGGGGCAGAGTAATCCTACCTTGGGCGTTCTGATGTATTCCATTGTTGGCTCGTCTGATAGGATCAAGTGCCCTCAACACTGGGTGATTATCAGCGGCAGGACAATGGAGGTGGTGGCGGCGGTGGTGACCGGAGACAATGGACCACAAGAAGCAGGTCTACAGAGTGCGGCACATGGCTAGGGTAGAGATAGCAAGGGTGAGATCAACATTCACATCGGATCTGGTGATAGATGAAGGGAGCAGAAGTGAGGATGATGATTAGTGTCGGGTGCCAGGCAATGAATGGCAGTCCATCTCTCGCACTGTCATCGTTGTCTGGAGAGCAGTTGTGCTGTTTTGCTGTGTTGAATATCAGCGGCCAGTCTGGCACTGCTTGCACTGCCAGAGTCGTCGACTGAGACGATAAACAGCGTCTGTCGCCGTTGTGTTGCGTTGTGTCAGTGCGCACTGTGTCTGCCGATGCTTCACAGCTGGCACTGGCCTGACTGTTTTGTTGTTGTGCTCTGCCAGCTGTCTTCCCAGAGAGCAGACCACACGACCACTAGAGAACCAGAGAAGCAACTGCCGCACTGATTGCATCCGCAATGGAGCACCACCCACCATTGGAACCCGCTTCGCCCACCACCACTTCGCAGAGTCCCAGTCAGAAGACCAGTTCTGACTCATTCGAGGACGCCCACCAGATTGATGATCCGCCCAACGGCTTGTTCGTGGAGGAAGATCACTTTAGCGTCCACTCTGACATTGATTTCCTGGAGGATGTTGATCTTCGATCGGTAATCTCTTTCTCTTCAGAACTACTTTATTCTACTGAGTTGTACTTACACAGTTGTGTTATTGTAAACAGAACCTAAGCAGGGAGGAGAGCATAGAACTGGCCATCACTCGGTACACCGCCTGCCTGAATTCGCTGTCAACAAACGGCCAGCTGAGTGGGCGAGAGCTTGAGGAAAAGAAGAGAAAGATTGTGAGACGCATCTGTGATCTAAAGGTGAAACTGGCCAAACTGCGAGAGGAGGAAGAGTTTGAAGACGCCTTGAAAGAACAGAATGAAGACGGCTGTAAGGGTGATCCCTCTGGTAGAGTCGAGAGTCACGACCACTTGTTTGCCACTTCTTCTAACTAAATTCTCTTGCACACTACAGAAATCGCCACCGTTTTATTCTTCAAGCGCACCTACTCATTCGTCAGGCACATTTCCGGACACAAACTGGTGCTGTCCACTGAAATTATTGACAATGAAAAGCGACTTCGAAGTTTGTGGAAAAGTCAACTGAAGGCAACGACAGGCAAAGGCTCCCATCCAACCTCGCCCGTGTCGCTTTCTCCCACCGCCACCACCAACCCACCGCAGTTTAACTTTCTCTCTCAAACATTTCCTACTTCACGCCTTCTTCAACTACTGAGCAACACTTCGAATCATCTGTCCAACTTTGCCGGCAACTGGGCAGGAAACGGCTCAGCGTCTAATCCATTTGCCCAACTTGTTTGTGACCAGTGCCTTAAGCGATCAACTAAATCACTGAATGACTACTTAATGGAGGCGATCAAATTTACGAAGAAATCCGACGGTGCCTTACCCCATTCACCTGGCCAACAGCCGGAGAGTGTTCGCAATAACCCTTACCTTGTCTGCATCTACTGCTTCTTCACTATTCACCTCAATTGCTTGTGCCAGGTAACTATTAAAAACTTGTGTTTTTGGCATCAAAACTAAAACTCTTGTTAGGTGAATCGAAAATGTCCCAAGTTGTTTTTCGACGACATCTCTAATGAAGGAATTGATGAGCAGCACTCAGCCTTTTATAATGCAAAAGAGATCAACATTGACAACAAACTAGCTAACCTCATGGCCGACTCTGCCAGCCTGGGGCCCAACTCTATTCCCGTAACCACCAATCGACTTGTTGAGCGTCACCAGAAAAGAATGCGCCGAGTGATTCTCAAGATTTGCCCCGAAGTGGGTTTAGCAAAGCAGGACTTTCGCTGCGGCGAGTGCAAAGTGCTTCTTTCACCGACTACCAACGTAAAGCCAGGCTCCAAGGTTGTCTCGAAGGCTCGCCAGTGCGACTACACTGGACTGTACTTCTGTGAGAACTGTCACATCAACGACACGGCAATCATTCCAGCCCGCGTCATCCACAACTGGGACTTTCGCCCACAGCCAGTCTCACGGGTTGCCTACCAAATTATTTCGTACCTCAAAAACACTGCAGTTCACTTTGATAGGCCAGTTCTTTTCAACCTGGTGGAGACCAATCCAATGCTTTACGGGCTCGTCGATGAACTCATTCAGATAAAGGTGTGTTTTGTTGTTACATTGTTCAGTCCCTTTCTAATTCCTGTGTAATTTTCTAGAGATTACGCAGCGAACTGTGCCAAATTTTCAAGTACATCTCACTGTGTAAGCAGCCAAGTAAACCTCGTCAGTGGGTCGCCATCATGTGCCAATTGGGTCCTCATCTTCTAAGTGAACGGGAAATTTCTTACCTTTCTTTTACGGATATTTGCGATCTGAAAAGTCTCTCCAGCAACTTGTCAGAGCTTGAGCATCTCTTTATAAGTCACATTAACAGTTGTGAGGTAAGTTGTGTTTAGTTGGTTTGTTCTTGTTTTCAATAATTCTTGTTTTGTAGAGTTGTCATGGAAAGGGATTTTTCTGCGAGCTCTGTCCGAACAAGGAGGACGTCCTGTTTCCATTTTCTCCCAACACAACAACCTGCTCTCAGTGCTACGCAGTGTACCACAAGTAAGTTTGCTGATTATTCCAAGCTTGTGTATACTAATTAATTTCTCTTAGAAACTGTTATTTTCGCCGTAATCGTCTTTGTCCAAGATGTAATCGTATTAAAGGAAAATTTGCTCTTCAGCAACAACAACTTCTCATCGAGCAAACAGATCAATCCAATGCAGAATCATCTGAATAAGGCTGCTGTTTTTAAAGTGAACCTAGTCATTGATTTTGATTTCTAATCATGCACTTTCACCTCGCCCTTTGATGCCATTTTATACTTTCAAAAAATGATTCATATTTTTTAAATTAAAAGTGTCTGTTTTGACCCACCCTGTGATGACGTTTTTGTGTCGATTTCGCATGTTTACGTCTTTTTTCAAAAAGAAACTTTTGTCATAAAATCGTTTCTTCTTTTAAAATCGTTTAAGAGTCGTGTTCAGCCATGGGAGTCACCGGTTTATGGAATTTAATTGAAGACAGTGGTACCAAAGTAAATATTGAAACTCTCCGAGGCAAGGTTTTGGCCATTGGTAAGTGTCTAACTTGTTTGTATTCTGTTTATTCTTATTTTGTCACCTTTTTAGACTTGTCAATCTGGATCAACCAGTCAATCAAAGGTTTCAGAGACAAAAATGGAAAGGCAGTCGAGAATGCTCACATACTGGGTCTCTATCATCGCATTTGCAAGCTTCTTTTCTATAACATACGACCAATCTTTGTCTTCGATGGCGAATGTCCTACACTTAAGTCGCGCACCTTGGCAAAGAGACACGAGAAAACCCGTAAAGCGCTTGCAAAATCAAAGAACATGTCGCTGAATGTTCTTGAGAAATACGTGAACTCTCAGCTGGGGAACGACGACAATTCAAGCGCTTTGCTTGCAGCGGCAAAAAGCAAACTTCGATTATCTGGCCAAAACTTGCTCTCCGAACTGTTTTTGCCGCCTAGATCAGATAACAGACAAGTAGATATTTATCAAGAATTTGTCGAGCTTAATAAGCAGATTTCAAATCGAATTGATGATAGCGATTCTGAAGAAGGAGAATCCAATGCGGATGACGCTACGAAGAACAATGCTGACAATCAGGCAGAAGTTGATGTGTCGTATCATGTTCCAAGCAATCAACACATTCGTGATATTGACATAAATTCTGAGCATTTTAAAAAGTAAGTTATAAACTTTTATTGAATTTTTAAACCAACCTTTTCTGTTTAGTCTTCCAGCCACAACTCGTTACGAGATTTTATTGGAAATTCGAGAAAGCTACAAAGGGCGGAAAAATCCATTTCCTGAGAACCTTCCATCAGATTCAGATGTCTTTTCGCAATATCAAATGAGCAAATTATTGAAAAAGAGAAACTTGCAAGAGGAAATCGACAAACTGATCAATGAACTGAACGGAATCAACAACGAAGCAAATATTGAGCTATTCGGCAAGTCATCATCTATTGACTTTGGACTGCTAAGCACCAAGTACAAGGAAGTCGTCGGTGGCAGATTAGCTTCGGATGAACATTCTCGATTTCTGCTTTTTAAAACTTCTCAATCTCAAATTTGTGAACCTCCAAATGAAAAGGAGTCCAAACACGAAAGTAGCAGTGAAGTAACGACTCAATCGGAAAAGCAAATTCTAGAACTAAGTTCTCAAAACTTTGCATACTCATTACCGAATTCTCTGGTGGACAGTGGTGTTCAAAATCTCTCCGATTACAACCGCATCGAGCACTTGTCGCAAGCATCAACGTCCACTAATACCACTGTTCAGTTTCAGCCTAAACAGTTAGTTGGTCATCTCAATGAAAATGTTCAAAAGCTTACAAAGACCAAAGCTGCTCAAAACTCAACTTTGGATTTAAGTGACGCTGAATCTTCGACTTCTGGAAGCGAAGGCTTTGTCGAAGTGGAACCTTAGAGGACTCCCAGTCAAGTGACTTTAGCCCTGTCAAAGACGAATCTAATGCCTTCTTAGAGTCACTTGATCTGCCGTATGACACCAGCTATAACTTGCTGATTAATATGGAAAAGGATTATCAAAAGGACGATGAATCAAACATTTTGCCAGAGGCTACTCCTTCAGATAGCATTACCACCAGTATTGAAATTGCCCATGATTCTCTAAAAGATAATGAGCACCAAACAGAACCTGTGATTCCCTTGTCAACAAACAGTCAAACTGAAATGAACCCGATACCAGAAGAAAAAGAAGAAGAAGAAGCAGTTCAACAAACAGTTGACGATGTTGCTCTGCTGGATTCTAAGATGGAAAATGTTGCAGACAAACCAGCGGTGGATTCAGTGAATGCGAGTCCAGCAGCACTAGCACCAGTGCAGAGTGAACAGTCTCAAATTGCAAAGGAGCCGCCAATAATAAGTGTTGAAGAGCTGCTGCAGCAGGCGCAGGAATCCAACAAAATATCTCGTCAGGCTGCCTCAGTGACCAAGCAGATGGTGGACGACTGTCAGGAGTTGATGCGCCTCTTTGGTGTCCCCTGGGTGGTGGCGCCCTCGGAGGCGGAGGCACAGTGCGCCGCACTGGAGCAGCTGGGACTGGCCGAGGGCGTCATCACCGACGACAGTGATGTCTTCCTCTTTGGTGGCAGTCGAGTGCTGCGCCACTTCTTCACCGACTCCAAAATGATCACGCAGTACCTGGTGGAGGACTTGCAGAAGTTCTTCGGATTAGACCGCTCCAAGTTGATCTGCCTGGGAATGCTGTGCGGCACTGACTACACTCTCGGCATTGACGGCATCGGCCCGGTGACCGGACTTGAAGTGCTGAGCGAGTTTCCCGGTGACGAGCTGCAGCCGCTGCAAAAGTACGCTGAATGGTACCGAGAGAAGCTGTACTCGCCTGATGTCAGCGGGAAAACCGAAAATCCGTTCGGTGCCAACTACCAAATTTTCCCTGCAAACCTTTCCAGTCGAGTCTTTGATGCATCTACGTCTAATGGACAGCCTAGGAGGCTTTCGCTGGGCACACCGCCTAGCTTTCAGAGCTCCGCCGATTCGCCAAGACAAAGTGTGGTTGGGCGAGCCAGTCTGCGCCATTCTTCTACCCGTCAATGAGATTTAAACTGAAGAAGGTTTGGTTGGATCTTTTCTCCTAATTACTTGTCTAACATTTGCCATACTTTGTAAACTAGCTCAAACTCGAACCCGATTTCTTAAGTGCATCCTGTTCAAGAATCACGTCGCTGAAAAGTGACTAAGAAAAGAAACCGCTTTAAGCTGCAATCAAAATCTTCGCACACAACACAAACGGAAGTATTAGCGAACAATGACCCGAAAAGGCAAATAGCGACAGCTGAAGAAACAACGAAAAACAGCGGTCCACTTCAAAGCAAAGTTTGGTGCGTTCGGAAGATCTTCGTAGTGAATCGAATAAAGAGCATGAGGATTGTGGTATGCATTGCATTTGTTTTTTACAATAACATTACTGTGTTTAACAGTACAATTTTGTTTACCGTCAAGTTGTCCAAGTGCTGAGCACTTTTGACAAATTGCTCAGTCTAAAATATGCGATTTTTGAACTTTATTGCAAACTCTATTTTCAAAGTGTCATATGAAAACTTTAATCAAAGTGTCATTCATAGCTATTTGGCTATGAAGTTCACGAGTATGTGCATTCAGACGATGATCAGTAAGTTGCATTGCATTTTCATGTCATCGGTTGACTTTTATATTTTATTTTAGCAAAGAATTTCAATTGGCCATGCTATAAAAAGAGAATAACTGTTCACGCTCATACGAATCAGCATCCCCGGGCAGATGAGACCACGGCGAGGTGCTGTGCCCGCATCAGCGTAAACCACTGCTATGAGAAACAGTATGGCTTCAAGTTTCACATTCTCCTTGAGCCCATCATTGACGAATCATGCAGAGAGCACCTGAAAGACACACTGGCCATGTGCAACATTGATACCAGGTAGGGCACAGGTAGAAAAAAAAAGTTTTTTAATATAAAAGTAACAGCCGAATGGCATTTGACGCATTTGATTAGCATCTACGGGCACACCATCACCCAGTACAGTCTGTGTCGAATAAAGCACCAGTACATGCTGCAGAGCTACCTCAGCTGGGAAGAGGAGAACGCCAATCTGGCGTACTATGAGAATTTTCACTCATCGAAAAAGATTCAGTTGGGCAATCACACCTTTTGCTGCTTCAAAAAGGCCCTATACGGCTGCTTCGAGGAAGAAGTGCAGGCAGGCTGTGAAAAGGCGCGCTTGCAGATGAATGAGAGTTTGCGTGGAGATGACAGTATCTGCGGCTTTAGTCAGTTTTCCAATGATGTGACCATTTGTCCGGACTACACTGATTGCAACTTGGTTCAAGAGAAAGTTCTCATCGAAGAAGAAAGAAATTATGTATTTTTCGGATCTACTATGCTGTTTATGATCAGCGTGAATAGCATTTTGATTTATTACTGTTTCTACAAAAAATAAAGTAACAAAAGTGATTTTGCTTATAATTCATATACAAAAATCAGTTATCATATAGCAAAAGAATTATTTTAAAAGTTTATCACGGTAAAACATCTTTTTAAAAACAAGTTAATAATCTTTAACTGTCTTACAGACTGTAATCTTTGAAAGTGCACATTTTTGAGGGTATATATAGAAAAATCGGACAGCAAACGTATTGAAGGGAACACTGCGGTACTAATGATGATAAAATTACCATCCAAGACGGCAAAAATCATGGTTGTTTATGCCAATTGTTATCCCTGGTTGAAGTAATCCGCAGCCTTCAATTTTACCCAATAATGTAAATGAAAAAAAAATTGATGTCTTTTTATTAAAAAATGCGCCCTCTAGCGATTCTAAAAGGCTTGAAGTAAGTTCGATCTTATTTTTCGAAAAACAGGAATACAATTTTTAGTTTTTGTACAAAAAATAGTCAATAGCTTTTTCATCAAATATTGAAAAATGTATTTATTGAAGCAAACATTGTCGATTGCCGATGGGGAAACATGTTTGACTGTCTGAAAGCTTTTTTTCGGTGCTGCCAAATTCATTTTCTGATGCTAGTTCAGTGGTTATATTTTTTCACCATAGTTAGATTATTTGCCAACGAAAGTTGCGTCTAGTATTCCTCTGAGTGCAACCGTCCTTTGGCCAATATATCGCCGATGTTTGCGTACGAACGAAAATTAATTTGCCATAAAAGATTTCGACCCCTCAAGTGGACGCAATTTAGTTCGTGTCAACACTGACCTATTGTCTGACCGAAAACCAACTACTCGCACTACCTGCTTAGGAAATGAATGGCCATTGAGTTGGAGCATTGAAGAAGTGTTGACTGAGCGCCGTAAACCGAAGCCTATCAATGCGACTCGTCAATCTATTAGTGGTGCCCCTCGAGGGACCAATTGTCACTTTGGTTCTCTGTCTGGGACGTGATCATCATACCGCTGTGATCTACCGCAGCTACTACACAACTCAGCAAACAACTGGCCGTGTTGACCAGAAGATTGCTGCTGCTGCTGCTGCTGGTGCCACTGACATTTGCATAAATCACAAGGGAGAAGCAAAACGCACTGCAAAGTACACCCTTCACTCGACAACCTCCTCCTTCTTCTCAAAGGCTTAGGCAGAGCAATTAATGCCCCTCATTTCACGGAAAAAAGGGATCACCAAGCGAAGTGCTTGTTGTATGTTGGTTGTTTCGATTAGAAGGGGAGTCATTCTCTTTCTCTCTGTGTGATAAAGCACCGGGCAGAAGATTAATAATTCATTGAGGCGACTGCTAATCGGCTTTGGATTCGCCTCGCTTTCTTTCTCTTTCTCCCTTTTGTGCAGTCTGATGTCAAATGCAATTTAGAGAATCTAAATTTAAAGTATTCCTCGTTCCGCGCGCGCACACCATCGAACACGCACACACCGGCACACAGACACAGACCGACCGAGCGAGCTCACCTCTGGCCACTGCAGGTAGGTGCTGTAGGTGCTGTCCCACCAACTCTGCTGCCGCTGGTGACCAGGGAAGTCTGTCATTTGGCAGGCATTTGCCACTTCTCAAAGAAGGAAAGAAGGTAGGTAGGTAGCACTCCGGTGAAGTGCACTTCCCGCTCTATATAGCCTGGCGGCACTGGAGCACCGAGGTACTCGGGTGTCAGCGACTTGGTCGGCTCAGGCTGCCATTGGACGCCGTCAGAAGCGGTTGCCCAAACTGCTCAGCTGATGGCTGCTGGGGGTTCCTGCTGCCTGACTGCCTGCCTGACTGCCTGACACACTCTGACACACCGTGCACTTCCAACTCGGCCGCCGCCGCTTGAGAAACGCAATTAATCACCAGCAAAGCAAGTGTCCCACAAAGTGTCGTCATGTTTGCCCAGTTTGCAGAACTGCTGCTGAACAACAACTGCTCGCCAGAAGTAGTTGTTGTTGGCAAAGAGGACAGTTTCACCGGAGGAGTGCCACCGCCATCACCACTAATCGCTACCTGAGCTAACAAGTCGAGCAGACACAGTCTACAGTACCGTCACTGTGAATTACCTGTGAATACCGTCACCGCTTCTCCAAGTTGAGTTCACTGCAGCAAAATATATTTTATTTTTTCTGCACGAGCTAAAAAACAGAGAAAGAAGAAAAAAGTGAAATCACCGATTCACCGACTCACACATCATGCCTGAGATGAATCACAATTCAGCTCCTGTGATAATTCCCATCGCGGCGGCACTTCCCAAAGTGCATCGCCTGAAACGGAAACAAAGTGCAGCTCCAAATGGTATTGCTTGTTTTGAAAACCTTTGCTTTGCTTACTTGGTAATAACTTGCTAGCCTGTAAAAATAACCCTTTTTCGACAGTTTTTGGCAAAATCGGCTTCATGGTAATCATCATGATGGTGGTCGTCTTCTTTGTCGCCACTCACAGTCGCCAAAATGAAATGGTGTACGTTGCGCTGGTGTTCGCCTTCCTCGCCATTGCCCTCTTCTCTTTCGGCTTCTGGAGAGCTGTCAATCGAGGCGACGGCGTCTGGCAGTACATTGGAAAGCACAACCTGCAGCACCAACAAGTGTCCAATCCCAACTACCACTTCCGTTCAGTGCCCAACTACAAGGGTCATCCCAAGTCGAGAGTCCACGTAGTGCAGCCACCTAAAATGGGCGGAGTTCGGCTGGAGATTTACACGCTCAGTGATGACGATCAGCTGAGAAGGGCCAGTCCGGGGAGAGAATCACTGCACCAGAGTCGGCACTCCTCATCCAGTTCGAGGCACCATCATCGGAGTGAGGTGACGAGAAGCCATCACCACCACCATCGTCACCACCGACATCACCAGGAGAAGGTCATCACCACAGCTGAGATCATGCACGCCAAAGGATCGTCTCCCTCAAACTTGAATAGAGCTTCGGATGAAGGCGGTACAAGCACCTCCTCTGCCTCCACTGTCACTCAGGGACCACATATCACTACCAGTCCAAGTCCACCTCAGCCTCAAACGTCTTCTCTCTTAGCCGAGCACAACAACTGCGCAAACCTGTGTGAGCTGGCTGAGACAGGAGACGACTCAGAGCCGATCAAAATTGAGGTGAACTTTACCCGCCGACACAATGAAGACTTTGAACTGGTCGAGCTGCCTCCACTGAATCGATAGTGTGTTCAGCTCATTGAACTGATTTTTCCTCCTCCTCCTCTTTTGTACAGCACTTGAAATCCGTTACTACCTTTCTTCCTTCCTTCCTCTCTTTGCTCTGCCATCACCTTTTCACCATTTCATCACCCTCCTTGCATGGTAAACCGTGTTTGTGTTGTCTGTGTTTGCGTGACAAAAGCCAGAGTTTATTTTTGCCTGCTTTGTTGCCCAATCGTTCGCATCTATCACTCGAGTGCATTGATCAATGCAAGTACAAATAAAATCCATTTTGTGCCTCGTAAAAAAGAACTATACAATGTGAGCACTAATTGTGGTATTTAAAATTCTAGTTATCCTTCTTCGACAGCAAACTCGTTGCTTCGTTATTGTTGAGATCAGATTTCAGCGGCCGTCCATTGAGACTAAGTTCATTCGTTTGGCAATCACCGTTGGAAACTTTAGAAGGCACTTCCTTTTTGGTTCTCGGTTTGCGAACCAAATACGAGTCGACGAAGAATTTAACAAAGTAGTAGAAGAATAGGCCATAGAGGAGAAAGCCGGAGATGCTCGCTCGCAACGAGCACTGGCACTCATTAGGACTGGCCGTCAATGCAAATATGAGCGTGTGAATGTTGATGTAGAAGCCAAAAATCATTTGCACAATCTGCCCTGTGGTGATGAGCAGTGCAATGGGACGAGGAATGCTGAAGCGAAGTGCCTTCAAACAGTAGTACCTTTAGTAATTAATTAAAATACAATTAGTGGAAAGTTTTGGGGATAGTTTTAAGGGTAGTAGCAATAGTAGCAGTAGCAGCAGCAGAAATACTCACCCATACATGACTGTATGAACGGCAAAGTTCATGGCAACCTAGCAAACATAGACAGAAAAGAAGACATAAAGTTCAATCAATTTGCATAATAAGCGCAGAATCAAAAGTTACCATCCATCGAGCGGTCGAGACCATGTTGATGGTAGAAGCAAATCATTTGCACAATCTGCCCTGTGGTGATGAGCAGGCAATGGGACGAGGAATGCTGAAGCGAATGCCTTCAAACAGTAGTACCTTTAGTAATTAATTAAAATACAATAGTGGAAATTTTGGGATAGTTTAAGGGTGAGTAGCAATAGTACAGTAGCACAGCAGAAATACCACCCAAATGACTGTATAACGGCAAGTTCATGGAACCTAGCAAACATAGACAGAAAAAGACATAAAGTTCATCAATTTGCATAATACGCAAGAATCAAAAGTTACCATCCATCGAGCGGTCGAGACCAATGTCGATAGACGTAGAAGCAGTAACCAGGTCAGGACATGATGACCCTGCAATAGCAATAGATTGATTGAATGTCTGGACCATGCACAGTAACATGAGCATGCAATGTCAAAGGCGCTACAGTGAAGGTGATGAGCTTTGTTTACGCAACACATGACGCAGTGTCAGCAGTTCGGCACTTGAGAAGAAAGACGTGTACCAGTACATCAGATCAAAGTATAGCGAAGGATTGTCGCAGTACTTTCGCAACGAGCCCTTATTCCTCGCCAAAGGACAAATCAGGCCAGACGCGATGGTGCCGAAGAAGGAGAAGAACAGATATTCCGCTCCACCTACTAGTGCAGTCTCAGGTTGATGGCTCTCTTTTTGCATCCATTTAAGAGAAAGTAAAGGACACTAGGTAAATCGCGTGCGTACCATGGATAAGCCAGGTACGTCGATAGGAACTGAGTTGGCGAACAGGAAAAAAGAAAGAGGCAATTGAATTTAAGTTTTAACGACTTTTGATTAAAATGTGCGATATGCGAGAAGGAGAAGGAGAAGAAGTGTGCATTAAGTACACAGCAGGTGATCGATGTCTCTCTCTGCAGGCGAAGAGAAGCTCAAACCAGGATCGCCTCGCGGTCCATGGCCCGCCGAGTAATCGACAGGACCGTGGTGTGCTGTCCCCAACTAGGTCGACTGCTTCAGTGACATTGTAATGGATGCGCATGGTGATTTGATATGCGGATTGGCGGAGGCAGTGTGAGAACGAGAGAAGAGGATTACTACAAATTAACCAGTGAGGTTAGCGGCGCAGAAGCACTGAGAGAGAGGGTGAGTAGACAATATTGCCATCTTTTCCGACTCTGTTCGACGAAATGTTCCGATGGATGCAGGTCAGTGGTGGTACGCAAGAGAAAAACTAACTCAGTCACTCGTCGACCACACGATCTGGAGAAGTGCTCCGACGATGAATTGTAGTGAAGGTCAACAGATGGTAGGAAGATGTGGTTGTGTGTGTGTGTGTGTTTGCTGAGACACTGCTAACCAGCCATTAGAAGCACCAAGTATGCGATGAACTCCTTATAAGCCAGAGAAGCTTCCGAAGCAGGCGGCATTGGTTAAAAATTACCAATTTTTTTCAGTAGTCGCGTACAGTTGTGTGACAGGCGCGCGCAACAGACACCGATGACGCACTGCCGTCCCTCTCCATCCATGCCGCCTTCTCCTTCTTCGCCAGTGGCAGTGAAAGTTGCTCAGTTTCAGCAGCAGCTTCAATTGCTGCCCTCTTCAGCAGACCACACAACTTCACCTGAGGCGCAATGGATGTCTTCGCTTCGCTTCTGGTTCTTCTAGTGAACGCTTCTTCTAGCGATGATCTGCGTGACGTAGTTAGCAAAGTCAATCACTCAGCATATTGGTCACTCTGATACTGCTTGTGACACTTTTAATGGTTTTTTGTCTTTCATTCTTAAGCATTCAGTACATTTATTTTGAATAAACAGACTCAAATGCACTATCAATGTACTTTCATCGCCGGGGGTGCTGAGTGAAATGCTTCCATATTTTGAATAACTTTGCGACAATTAATACGAAAAGTTATATTTACTTTAAAACTTGAGTTAGAGCCAGTTGTTTTGATTGGACAATTGATTTAGCAGCAACTCAAACTTACTAACAATCTTTTTTATTAGGCATATTACTTTTCAAGTAGTAGTACTATCCTGCACCAAATAGCTTTCAATGCAATTAACTTGTGGCTATTGATACCTGACTTGCGAAATTGTACAGGTGATGGACTTTGCAATATTACTTGCCGCTAATTGGCAATTCGCAAATACCCTTCTGAATTTTAAATTATTTTTTAAAATTTGATAATAACAATGCTGTCTTCCGTCAGCATCCATCTCACAGTATTATTCCCCTACATGCATTTCTCACCAGCAGTGAAAGTGAGTCTGAGTGACCATCAGCTTCTTTTTCATCTGATACTTTTAAGAAACTTAAAAACCACCCAACGCAGTTCAAATGCAAAAGACAGTTCAACCGCTGCGCAAAGGGGAAAAGTACCTCCTACCCGAGTACCTCCTCTATCAAAGGACAGGTTAGTTTCTTCGGAAATTTCCCATCGTCATTGATGTCTCACGTTACCAAGTGACCAGTCAAATCAGCACTAGCAGAAGCATTTCGGCGGTGCAACAACCATCAAATGATGGTCATGGCAAGAGGCATTTAATTAAAGCTGCTTGAACCCAACAAACAAAACTCGATGTGCCTCATCAGCTTGAGTACACTGAGCTTAAAACTAGAAATTAGAACAAATCCACTTAGTATTTTTAGATAATTGAGTTTAATCTTGCTTGTTATTTTCCTAGATTTTTTAACGGGCAACATTGGTACTTCATTTCTGTGAGCAGCATTTCAAACTGAGATTGTCAAAACCAAAATACGTGAACGATGGGGAAAAGTTTAATGTACTTTAAAGAATAAAAATCCAATTTAAAATAAAAATTACTTGGTCAACTTTTCTGATACTTAAAATGGAAAAGTAACCAAGTTTAGGTTTAAAACCCATGTCTCGTCTTGTGAAATTAATTGCCAACAATTTGCGCAATTGACTATCTCAAGCTCAGTCTGGTGGCAAATTTTCAAGCTAAGTATTGCAAATGCATTCCTGCTAAATTCACACGCTATCGCTAAATAACACTTTTTATTTAGCCGCATATTGAATCTGATTATCTCATCCCCACCGCAAAAACATGCATTTTATTTTAAATTTCACACTCTATAGATTACCTGTAAGTCAGATGATTAACTTTAAAGGATTAACAACAAGCACAAAATTCAGTTGGAATGATTTATTCGCACTGTGTAGCTTCATATTAGCTTGTGTCTGACATTCGGCTAATTTGAGAATCGGAAACAAAGAGGAGAAATGCCACTTTGGCAGTGCCAGTCGGCAAAGTTGAAAAAGCTGTGTAGAACAAAAACAAAGTTTTTCTACGTAAAAAAATCATTTCAAATAAGAAAGCAGTCGGAGAACATTTTGTGCACAAAAGGTCCAAGTGTGCACTGCCAAATACCAAGTTAGGATTGAGTCGGGTCTTCAACGCCCACACAGCCTACTGGCTGGGAATGTTCAATCGGGCATTCACCGGTCTGGTCACAGTTCGGGAGATGATGACATCTTGCAGTGGGCGGTCACTGGCGTCCCTTGCCACATTGGCAATTTGGTTCACCACCTCCATTCCAGAAACGACCTAAGAAACAACATTAACATTTTTCCTAAAAACGGTTTATAAAAATTTACCTTTCCAAAGACGCAGTGTTTATTGTCCAGATGAGGCAGAGTGGCAAGAGTGATGAAAAACTGAGATCCATTAGAGTCTTTTCCTGTATAATTAATTTAAATATTTAGCTTTCACGAGAGGTGTAATTAAAAGATCTAAACGTGTGTACCTGAGTTTGCCATGCTCAGCAAACCTGCCTCAGTGTGCTTGATGCTAAAATTTTCATCAGCAAAGCGTCCACCGTAGATGGAGATTGAGCCTCTGCCGTCACCGCGAATGATATCACCTCCCTTCATTGAGTTTATAGCCGATTAAAATGTTGAAAAATCAAAACAACAGAAGGGGCAGACAGGGTGCACTTACTTGAATAACAAAGTTGGGGATTACCCTGTGGAATCGACTGTTTTTATAGTTGTAATTGTTGTTCTGCACTTGAAAGCCATTAGAACTGGCAAAGGTTGCAAAATTGGCGACAGTCTTTGGGAGATCACGTCCAAAAAGTGCAATCACTATTGTGCCAGCTGGCTTGCCGCCGATGGAGATGTCAAAGATGGCCTCCTCGGTGACGTCGATCAGCTTGGCCGTTACGAAGTTGGTGCTGCACACCAAAAGATGGCTGCCACTGCCAAGGCGGCACTGCGAAAATGGCTGAGTCGTTTCATGGTAGGTGAAATGGAAAATTAGATCAGTTGGTAAAAAATCCTCCCGTTTATATAGTAGAAAAAGCGGTGAGCCCGAGAAAGAAAAGTGTCCTGGGCGAGGGAGAAATTAGCACTAGTTGCTGCAAGGGCGTTGTGTCAGTGGCTGTGTCAAAGCAGTGCAGCAGCGGTGAGGTGAGAATTCACTGGACTATCAAGCGAGGAAGCTAATCGAACGAGCTGATCAGACGCAAATAGACTCGTTCTATTTTAGTGCCAGTGCCACCGTACTCGTTTGTCCACCACCACCTCGGTGTAATTTCTCGTTTCGACAGACGACAGCCGCCACCACCGCGGTGGACAGGACAGCGGCATTGATGGACAGGTCTCCGATCTGTTGGGTGGTGGTGGTGATAGTGATGGACTACTAGGTAGACACTCGGGCAATCACTGAACTCAGCAGCTCACAGGTATATCAGTTGGCATCGCTCTGACGGTGCATAAATCAGCCAATTATATAATTAGAACTGACAGAGCACTTTGCGTGAGTTGAATTTTGTTCCCTTTTAGAATGGTATTACATTTCTCCAAAGATTTCCCCGAGTTCTATAATAATCTTTGATAGAAGAAGAGCAGAGTGTCTGTTTGTTTGATCATTTTCTTTCCAAACTTTTTAAAACCCAATGGATTCCAGTAGTAGTAGTCATGGCTGTGCTAGTAAGGAGGCGAACAGTAAGGACTCAGCGATTGGCAAGTCTAGCTCTGAACAGTCGTCAGCACTGAACCGGAATCAGACAGCCTCAGCGCTTGGTAACACCGCCCTGGTGGAGAGCATTCGTGGAATATACAGCAGCACCGCCGCTCCGCCCAAACTTGCCTCCACAAAGGAGTTCACCAGTCTGGGCTTCACCTTCAACCCGACTCACTACCAGCATGGCTACTACAGCAAGTTCTACCGAGCTCAGAACAAGAATCAGGAGAAGATCATACTGAAGACGCTGCAACTTAACAAGCTCAAGTCCATGTACAAGAGTCAGACGATTGACGAAGCTGCAAGATCCTCGAGTACATGGGCAAGAGGGAGAAGGTGCCCCATGTGGTACAGCTGTACGGGCAGTTTCTGGTGGGCGACACTCTGCACATCTTCATGGCGTACTACAGTGAACGGTCGATTCACTACAAAATGCGATCAGTGGCCCTCTTCAGTGAGGACCTCATTCGCCAGTGGACTCGTCAGCTGGGCGCAGTTTGCAAGTTCATGCAAGAGAGGGGAATCGTTCACAGGTGAAACAGTGTGTGTGTGTGTGCTCACATTGTTTTACCAATATTTTTTGCAGATCCATTCGCTTGGAGCACCTGCTGTTGGATCAACGCGAAAACCTCTACCTAACTGGCTTTACGCGGGCCATCTTTTCGCTGAACCCTCACAACTTTCAGCTGAACAAGTGCAATCGCGAGTTTCAGTGTCGAAAGAAAAACCACCTTCCTCCCGAGTCCTTTGTCGGCTCGAAGCACAGTCCAGTGCAGATTGACCAGTGGTCACTGGGGGTGATAATCGCCTCGCTCTCCACCAGCCGCCATCCATTCAATCCAAAGCTGCTGACCTTGGTGGGCTTTGAGCAGCAGTGGCAGGAGTTTGTTGCTAAACACGGCGCAAAGATGAACCCCGCCGTTGTGGCGGCGCTCAATAGGCTCTTCGTCAGACAGGAAAATGAGCGAATACACCTCAATGAGCTACTCAACATTGAGTTTATGGCCCACCCTGAAAAGAAATCGGTGAAGAAGAAATCACCGACAAAAGTGAAGCCCAGTGGAGTGGTAGTGAGGAGCACAGTGGCGACCCATTCAGTGGCTCATCCAGAAGGCGGTGCAAAGTCATCAAAGAAGGCTAAAGCTGAGGTGAATCCAACAAGTGGGCCGAAAAAGTCGAGTAAGTAAAAAGCAAAAAAGCCGCCCCAAAGTCGACCAAAAAGTCTTCTAAAGGTAAAAGTGTGGCGCCAGAGGAGAAGTCAGCAAAGCAAGACAAAGTTCAAAGTAAGTAAAGTGCACCTTGCTTGGTTACATTTTTATGTTTACAAGTGTGCATTGCCCTTTAGAATCGCAAGATGCAAAAACTTCCACCACTGATACGACAAATCAACCGCCTGGAATGTCTGAAGCTGAGGCTGTAAAGTCAGAAAGGAAACACCAAGAAGTGAAAAAAGAAATTGATAAAACTGCAAGATCAAGTGCACATGATGATGGGGGTGGTGGTGGTGGTGGTGAACCTTTACACAAAAGCAATAGCGAAGTTCCAGAGGGCAAGTGATCAGCTGGCAAAGATATAAGAAGTATTATTAGGTTTTTAATTTTCAGTTTTGATACATTTTTGTCTATTTCACTGAATACACCAGATGCTTACAGATCTGTGCTCTTTTTTGGTCCAAAAGTTATGAGATCGTCGTCCATGTTTGAATTTGCTAGACTTTCATCAAGTTCAGGAATACTATCTTCATTTAATGTTAAATTGTTAATTTTCTTATTTAAGTTGCCTTCTTGTGCTTGGCGATTAATCCTCTCCACTTCAGGCCTATAGTTCTCCTCATAGTCTTTTGCGGCCGTATGAATGGCCTCAATCAATTTGTCGAAACCATTGCCCGTTTTTGAAGAAATACTTACGACGGGCAAGTCTTGGTAAAATATATCCAATGCACTAGTAAGCGACTGGTTGAGGCAAGCCATGTAGGTCGGGTCTTTGTTGATGGCCGCTTCAAAAACTTCCGAGTCCTGCATCCACTCAATGGCAAAGGTGGGATCAATGACATCGCTTTTGTTGAGCGCCACAATCATTGGAATCTTGTACTTGTACACAATCGAGCAAGCATAGAGCATGTTGGACATGAAGGTAGTTGGGTTTTGGCTGCGAACTGTATCGATGACAAACAGAATAACAGTTGGAAACTTTTGGGCTAATGCTTCGGTGATAATGGTGCCCGAAGCTGACCAAGTGAATACTTCGACTTGGCCTGGAGTGTCAAAAAGAACGTATCTAGAATAGAAACACATTAGATTAAAAACGTTACATCAAAAAGTAATCTTACTTGTGCTTGTCCTTCCGCTTATCAATCAAGGTAAGAACTTGATCAAAGTTGGTGACAAACAAGTTCAGCGACGTAATAATTGAGCCATTCGGACCAAGACCGTACTTTTGCATTACATTTTTGTAGTGGACAGTGTCTCGAATGTCAACATTACACAAGTAGTCAGTGTTCATGCAGGCAGGGTCACAGTTGATGACATAGGGAGGTGTGTTTTTGCCATGCAAATAACCGACAAGTTTGGAGCAGAGTGAAGATTTGCCACTGCCTGCCATTCCCAGGATGATCACACACGTGGGATTCTTCGCCTCTTCCTTTCCTGGCAACGATGAACTGTGTGACGCCTTCTGCGTTGGTTCAGTTTCGTCCATTACTTCACACTTACTGGGCTCAGTGTCAATGTCCATTTTGAATTTGAAGAGTCTCAAAGAAGTTCAAATTGAAACGCAAGTATCTGAAAAGTGCAGTTTTGAAAAACGTGATGAAAACATCGGGGATCACGTGATTCTCAGGGCGTTCATAAAGTGCGTTATTATTTAAAAATTTAAAAAAATTTTAATTTGCTGTTTTGAACAAACAACCACAACCCTAACAAGTTTTTTACTTTTATCTATTTGGATGTTATTTTCTATTTTAACAAAAAATAGTTGTGTTTCTTTTGTGCATTATTATCCTTTCGTGGACGTAGTTGGCCTACAATATATCGTTTATCGACGTCAGTACAAGGTAGTGTTCCTCTACAGTAAATATAGACACACGGATGAGTTCCTGAATCAGCTGCAAGTAATGTCCAGTAGTGCAGAGTGATCAATGGCTACCATCAATATTGTCTTTACCTGACCTGAATCCTTTCACTCACAGTAGCTCACTTCACTCACCTTGTCTCTGTCTCTGTCAGTGTGTCTGCGTTGCCTGCACTGAGCAAGATGGAGCTGTATGCTTTCCCTTTTAATGTTCATCTGCCCAAAATGACCGCGATCTGTTCGTTCGATTGTAATCTCCATCCGTGACGCCTCGTGCAGGCGACGGCGAAGTGTGTCAGACGGACTGTGGCAACCACAAACTGTGCTGGCCACTAACTAGCAAACAAGGGAGACTGCACACTCGCCCGTCCGAGTAGCATCATCATCTCATTGAGGCACCTCTCACTACTTCTCATTCCCCTCTCATTCATTCACTCTCACTCTCACTTTTTTTCCTGCCGCCACCAGCGTGGACATCATCACAAAGCACTCGAAGATAGCACCGACTTAGCATCGGAGCCCTTCATCACTTCAAGCACTTCACTTCACCTGTGTCTAAATCAGCCGTACCTCCAGTAAGATGGACAAAACCACCTTAGTTTACCTTCCTTTTGTTGTTGGCATCACATTCTGTGCTTCTCTGCTCTCTTCCGCCAGTGTGATTGTCGATAACCCGTTAGACGGTGAGTCGACTATTTTTTACAATGTGCACCACAAGTAGTGTAGGCAACTGCATTGATTGCCAATTTACACTCAATCACGATGATTCAGGAAAAAAGTGTTTTTTATCAATATTTTCATTAACAATTTTTTCTTTCTTTCTAGATTCAGACATGAATGGCATCAACGCTAGTGTGTGGCAGGATTTACCCCTTGAGATGGACGATAAAAGCCCTATAGTGCTGATTGCAAAGCCTTTCTCACAGATGGATTCCTCTGTCAGATCATCAAACGCCAGCGATGTTCGAATGAATCAAACGGAGGACTTTTTTGCGTCAATCATTGTCACGGCCACTCCTCCTGCTGCCTCTAACCAACTTCGGAAAAGTGCTTCTGCTGATGGCACTTCTGCTGATGGTAGTACGAGCCACGAGTCTTCACCGGCTGAGGGGAGCTTTGTTAGCTTTGCAAATTTCCGCAAAAAATTCTCTCGATTGATTCCACTGTAACACTGACAATAGGTACCTGACACTACTTACTAGCAATTCTACTGTCGATCTGTCCTTGGCATTTCCTATGTGTCATCTTCGATTGTCGATAAACACATGCTCTAAACTACCTTCAACAACACTTTCGCACACAATCACTTTGAAAATTGGCGGCATTAGCCAATGTGTGTGTGTGGAGTGTCTCTCTCTCCCTCTCCTCAATTGAAATGATTCAGCTGCGACCACTGTGTGCAGTGTAGCTCTGCCTGCAACCCCTACTTTCCTGCACTCACATGTGATCGCCTATCAGTAGTAGGGAAAGTCAAGACGACAGTGGGTGAAAGAGAGTGTCTGTGTGGCTGCGAGCTTGGTTGGTTGGATGTGTGAGGCGAGTGATGCGCTTTTGATTACAGTCGCAGCAGGCTGCAGAGCTGCTGGCAGAGCTAATGCTCGTGCTCACTTGTTTATGTCTTCCACACTGTCTGCTTTCACACTGCCCAAATTCATTGATCGCTCATCAGTGTCACCTTTCTGCCCTAATGCCCTTTTTTAGAAACTGACTGAACATCATCATCATCATCATCATCGACTTGAACCTTTTTGATGTCTTTTTGTCAAGCAAAGCTTCTCTTTTTTACAGTGCAAAAGACCGCTACCAGTCAGCCTGAATCACCACAATGGGCATGTTTGCCACCATTCTCATCGTCTTCTTTTCAGTGGTTGGCCTGTGTTTGCTGATCTCCTTCATGCAACTGTGCTGTCCCATCTCCTGCATGATGGTGGCCAGTTGTCGGAAGAAGAAGCGTTCCGGTGATGTGGAGGGCTCTCCAACGGCGGCTACCGTTATCATCAGCAGCAGTCCAATGCCCGTAACACTGGACGACTTTGTGGAGAAGCCACCTACGTATGAGGAGGCAGTGAGGCAGCCCTAAGTCACTCCCAGCCCAGTTTCTCATTGCCCAAATGGCTCAGCTCAGTTCTAGTCAGGCCATGTCCACTCGCTTCCGACCATCAACTACCTTCATCCATTGCATTTGTTCCCTTTCCATTCTCCCATTTTGTCATGATCTACAAAGAAGAAGAAGAAGAAGAGGTGTTCGCCCCGTCATTAGCACCAACCTGTTGCGCCTCACTGAACACTGAGCACTGAGTATCAATTGATCAGCGGACTGTTCCGTGTGTCCAAGAGATTGGCGAGTGCACACACCGACACACAAACACACCCAGCTGGACGAGTACTTCAACTGCTGCTGCCTTCTTGTGATAATCTTATTATAACAAATGCTAATAAAGTCTGTCGTGATTAATAGTGCCATTTTAGTACAGTCTCAACTTTTAGGCCAGATCTTGCACTGGCCTGTGTGATCTTGCAGTTTATTTCACTGAACATTTAGCAAGAGCTAGTCATTGAGCTGATCAATGGCATCCACCACTTGCGTCCCCTTTGTTTGCATATCAGCTCCCTTAATGTGTATAATTTCAGTTAAATGAATGATTAATTCATTAATGACAATAATGAGTCAACTGAACTACTGCACACGTTCGTCTTCACGGGCAGAGAGCTCTTTTTAGAGGTGACCAGTGACTACTGACAGGTCAGCAAGCGATAAGAGAAGATGGCAGTGGTCATAAGAACAGTTCTCAGTTGAATATGGCGATTGCCTGATGTCACACATTGAAGACATTTAGTTATGACAATAGCAGCAGTGCAGCACTACTCTCTTACTGGTGTCCTCAGAGGAGCTTCTTAATAGTAGCGGGTGTGGTGCCCACAATGTGAAGTCAACAAAAATGATGAGACCAGTTTGGTGACAAAGACTGTGGACAGAAGGGAGAGGAGCGGGCGGACGCGGCTAGCATGTTAACTCGCGTGTCATCTTAATTACCAACCTCAGCAGCGTCTCAACTCTTCAGGCGACCGTTGTTCCTTGCAGTGGCCGTCCATTCATTCATTCATTCACTCATTCATGCATCCCAAACACTGTCTTCCCCCCACTCACTCACTCACTCACTCACTTGGAGGCCCTCGTGCGCTCGTGCACTTCAACGGGCACTGCAGGCAACAGGCACAGAGGAGGCATCGGAGGCAGTGAAGCGAAGATGGCACAGGGGACGCATCTTGGTGACTTCGAACGTGACACTGAACAGAAAGCCAAGTGTGCAGTGTGGAGTATGGACGGGCAGAAATTGCAGCACTAGCACTAGCACTAGCCTAAACACACTCAGTCCGTCGACGCCCGTCAGCAGTGGCTGGGAAAGCCGACAGATGCACCGAGAGTGATTTGTCCGCAACTCTGTCCTCCTCTGCGACAACAGCAACAGCAGCAGCAACAGCTTCCTCTCTGCTCCATCAGCGATGTGAGAACTACTCTGCTCACTCCTCAACGGAAAGTCATCGATAATTCGCTTTCCGCTTTCCTTGGGGACAGACTGCTTAGGCAAACCGACATTTGCAGCAGCACGTACTACGTACCACCGGTGCACGAGCTGTCAGTGCCAGCAGTCAGAGTATATCTCTCTCTGTCTGTGCCCTACTGCCTCAACTGCCGCAAGCCAGTGCGTGTGCAACAGTGTGCAGCAGACGGCTGCCACCGTTCCCCGGCCCTCGCCTCAACCCCACCTCATTCAGAGAAATGCCCCAAGACTTTCCTGCTGCCGCCTCTACTGGTGGCCCCTTTAAATGTGAAGCCACTGACGAGACCAAGTTCAGTTGCGATTGCAGGACCGTCCCTGCCGCAGTCTTCAATTTTTCTGCTTATTCTCTACTTTGAACACTTTATTTTGATTTTTGAACCGATTTCTTGAAACAAATTGATATAAAATTTTGTTTTTTATTTAAAATGCTCGTTTGAAAACAACACCTGATCTCTTTTTGTGCATCGCTACAACTAAAAGTATTCTCAACCACCTAAAATGGATCTCAACTTGCCAATTAGTCTCACCGTTTTCATACTCATCATCTCCTCGGCTCACTCATCACTGACCACCAACTCAGGTATGTAACAGTTAGTCCAAACAAGTTGATCACATTTTGTCTTAAATTCAATCTGTTGAATGGCCGTTGAGAACAATAGTCAGTTAGTGTCTTGAAAATGAACATCAGTCCTTAGTGTCCGTTACGTTATTCCAGTAGCGAGACCACATCTGTCACCGCCAATCACTGCGCTACAGTGGTGGCATATGTGTCCTGCATCTGTGTTTGCCCAGACACGCGCACTTATTCACTTGAAGTGTGTCTCGCAATTAACAGTTGCCTAGCTAATTAGAGGCCAAGGCAAACCAAGCTTTGCAGTCAGAGGGCAAACACAGGCGAGCAGAGAACGTGCGAGTGGACCGAACATATGGTCCGTCTTCAGCGACATATGGCTTCTCCGGAAACCGCTAAGGTCGTCGCCGGCTGTTACTGCTCTGTTACTGCTACTGCAACTGTTGTCTGCTGCTGCCGTCTGCCCCTCTTCTTTGCCTTCCCCAAGACGGGGAAAAAGAGCGACTTGAGAGTGACTGGAAGACGAAGACGAAGAAGAAGGGCACTCTTCTCCCTCTTTTCCGTCTTCTCCTCACTCTCTTTTTTCTCCTCCTCGTCTCTGTTTACACCTGTCCGCAGCCCAGCTGCCGCAGTCTGGCCAACGGCAACAACAGCGGCAGCTGTCACTGACCGACTCACTCGCCTAGCCCTAGCCTTGCTGCCTAGTCCCCCATTAACAGGGCCAGGTGACCCTCTCTTTTCCTTCTCTCCTTCTCAGTTGTGTTTGTGTCCCTGTCTTTCCCTTGCTTTTAAAGTTTAAAAGGACCCTCAAGGAAATGGTCGTTTCCCCCTTGGTTCACACAACCGCTTTTTAGCCATCATCTGCTCACATGTGACTTACCTTTGCTTCGCTTCTTTTCCTTCTCTTTTCATCTGCAGCTTCAGCAGCTTCTGCTTCAACAAGGTCTGGTAATCAGGCTACCAAGGCCTCTTGTGGCTTTCCGGGAAGCCCAAAGGATGGCCGAGTACTACACTTGCTGGAAAAGTACGAAGAAGGCATGGTGGTCACATTTGAGTGTGACGTTGGGTTCTACCTGCTTGGATCAATGACGAGGACCTGTTTGTCGAATGGCACCTGGTCTGGCAGCATGCCCGTATGCGGTAAGCACTTCATTTTCACCAACTCTCCTTCCGATGTACTAAATGTTGATCGTCACCTTGCAGATCAATCAGTGAAAGCCTTGGGACTGACCTCAGCATCTGAAGCTCTTCTCAACTACCCACCTCAACTGGCCGCTGACGGTAATTTTCGCACCTGTTTCTTCAGCAATCGTCGCAAGCCTCGCTGGTGGCGTGTGGAGTTGCCAAAGCAGACACTGCTCAACCAGTCCATCATATCAGTCGCCTTGACTTTGCCTCCTATTCGTATGTATTCTCATTGTCTTGTTTACCTTCAGTTTATTAACAACTTGTTTTTTCACAACAGATGCTGACTTGCATTTTTCAATTTACGTTATTGAAACCAATGAAGTGAAAGAGACCTCCAATGAAACGGCTAACGATGTCGATCAGACCAACTCGGCGCCCAACAGCTCTAAATACCACAAATGTGCTTCTTTTCGTGGTGTGTTCTCCTCCAAAACCATCGTGATTCAGTGCGCCAAGGGTGGACTGAAGGGCAACTATTTGCAGATTGAGGATGACTACCCTCAGCTGGAGTACTTTGGCCTATGTGAAGTAGACATTTTTGTGGAACGTGACTCCTACGAATGTGGCCCGGCTGAGGTGCCCTCAAACGGTTATGTCCTCGCCAAGTCGAACCAGTCGACAGAGATTGAGTACTCCTGCAATGATGGCTTCAAGCTGGTGGGCGAACCCAATCGGTCTTGTGACCGCAAAACAGGCCAGTGGTCAAGCAGTGAGCCGTACTGTGAGCGAATCACTTGCTCTGCTCCCACTGCCATCAGCAATGGCTTCTACCGAGTCTTCGGCGACCACCAGGAAGTTCCAGTGGTGGGCACTCGAACTGTCTACGAGTGTGCGCCTGGATACCTGTTAGTTGGCGTCAACGACACCAGGCAGTGCGACGCTACCGGGGAATGGTCCGGTCAGAAACCATACTGCGAAGGTATGCACTGCTGAACTATGAGGTTCAATTGTCTTTATGCTAATTCTATTGTACAATTTTGCAGCCATTGACTGTAACCATCCTGAAACTCTGCTGGTAAACATCGACGACTTTATGCTGTATGGAGCCCAGTTTCGTCTGCTGAACAGTTCCACCAAGTACTCTGCCATTGCTGAGCTCATCTGTCCGTTCAGTGAAAGTGTCCATCGCGGCAGCAACCATACTTCCAGACCCAATTTGACCTTTCGTTGTAGGGAGGATGGCATTTGGACTGAAATTAACTTGTCAGCCAGTAATGAAACCGGAAAAGTGGAGAATGGAGGGTTTCAGAAGGCACACTCCTGTGTTAGACAGCGGCACAACGGTATGCTGTACTTCTTCAACACTGGTCACAAGGGAGCAAAGCTTCGAAAATCGTTCTACTTTCGCGACAACTCCGTCAACATGCTGCATTTCTTAGCTGCAGTCGTCGTGACGGCTTTCATCTGCATTTTAATTATAATTGTGCTCTTATTCAAACGGTAAATATTTAGCAGTTTCAAAACAAAAGAGCACTGCTAATTAATTGATTGTTTATTTAGGCAAATCATCGAGTGGCCTGACAACCTGTGCTCTCCGTTTAGCGATCGCGCCAAGGCATTCGGTCAAACCGTCAAACAGGGCGCCTCAAATATGTTTGCTCAAGTTCAGTCCTTTTTTCGAGAAAAGTTGAGTCAGCAAACAGGCGATGAAAGTACGACAAAAGAGCCGTCATTCACTATCACAGCTTCAGTGTCGGACATTGAAAGCGCCCGAGGCAGAGATGAACCCTCTGCAGCTGACACAGTGGAGGAAGTCAAAGAATTTGAGACGAACTTTTCTTCATTTTACGACGAAATTAAAAACGCTGCTCGGCAAGTCTTCTCCGAAGACACTGATCGAAAACTGCTGAGGGCAGCTCGAATCGCCGCTGAGCTGGACGTCATTAAGAGTCAGTACGAGTCGAACTACCACTGGATATACCCGCCGACCCAGCACACCGGCAGCAGCTCTCTGCCCCCTTCGCTGAACCCCTCAGTGCACGAGTCCAGTCACATTCCCTCGTCCGGACAGATATACGCCAAGGTGGATCTAATTCGAAAGCATCGCTACCGAAGGGAGAAGGACTCCTCCACCAGCAGTCCCATGACCAGCCCCATTACCAGCGTGTACCAGGTGCCACCCCGTCCTCGCCACATGGCCATCGACCCCAACAGCAGTCTCATTAGCCAGTCAAACGGATGCACGGTGTACCAGCTACGGAAGGCCATCTCTAGTCCTGAAGCGGTCTTTGTGGAGGGCGAGTACGCCACCATTAGGAGGTTGCGACTAGATCAGCTGGCCAGCGCCAACTACAACGGTGGTGGCGGTGCTGTTGCCCTCGACCAGACGCCCATTCTAGCTCAGCAGATCAACCCGATTCCCATTCAAACGCTGCTCTAATCATGCCCATTTCTAGCCAGTCTTTTCTTGCAATGTCACCTGGCAGATGTAAAAATTGCAGCTCTTTCTTGTTCACTACTGTAAATAGATGGAGTGATAGTGTAAATACGTTATCCGCTTTCTAGTGCATACTATGCATAGTCTCCATGTGATTAAAGAGTGCACCAAATTGGTGCCAATGATTACCACTGACACTGTATTAAACGAACTGCACTACGAGAGAGATAAGTAACATCAGTTTATTGATTCAAGTGGACGATAAGATAGACAGACACTTAAGTAAGTGGAGTAAGTGTATCACCAGTATTCAACGATTCATACTAAGTTATACGATTCAGCTTGCTCTTGATGAGCGCCTCCAAAGTGCGAACATCGGCGGCAAACTTTCGAATGCCTTCGGCCAGCTTCTCAGTGGCCATCTCATCCTCGTTCAGCTCCCAGCGGAACTTGGCCTCGTCGTAGTGCAGTTTCTCCGCAAAGAGGTCCTTCTGGGGGGCAGTGGCGGCGTCCAGGGCCTTCTCCACCTTGACGGTGCTCTCTGCCTCCAGTTGGGCGAGCAGCGAGGGGGCAATGGTGAGCAGGTCACAGCCGGCCAGTGCCTTGATTTCGCTGATGTTGCGGAAGGAGGCGCCCATGACCACCGTCTTGTAACCGTGGTGTTTGTAGTAGTTGTAGATGGTGGTCACCGACTGCACGCCCGGGTCGTCCGCCGGGTTCTCGTACACGGCCTTGCCCGTCTTCTTCACGTAGTAGTCGTAGATGCGACCGACGAAGGGCGAGATGAGGGTGACGCCCGCCTCGGCGCAAGCCACTGCCTGGGCGAAGCTGAAGAGCAGCGTCAGGTTGCAGTGAATGCCGTCCTCCTTCTCCAGCACCTCCGCCGCCTTGACGCCCTCCCAGGTGGTGGCCAGCTTGATGAGGACGCGCTCCTTGGGGATGCCCTCCTTTGCGTACAACGCGATGATCTGCCGGGCCTTCTTGATGGACGCCTCGGTGTTGAAGCTGAGGCGAGCATCGACCTCGGTGGAGACGCGGCCGGGGATGATCTTGAGAATCTCCACGCCAAAGAGGACGCACAGGTAGTCGAGGGTGGTCTCCAGCGTCTCTTTGCCACCATGTGCCTTACCGTACTCGACGGCCTTATCAAAGAGATGCGAATACTGCGGCAGCTTGGCGGCGGCCAGCATCAGCGACGGGTTGGTGGTGGCGTCAGTCGGACGGAAGGACTTCATTGACTCAAAGTCGCCCGTGTCAGCCACCACGACGGTGCCCAGGGCGCGAATCTGCTCCAGCGAGTTGGCCATTTCGTTTTGTACTGTAGGGTGAATCTGCAAAGAAAGAATGACAGTGGTGAGTTGCTAAGGCAAAACTTATTGTTGTTTGCTGTTAGCGCCAACCTGTTCAGGGTAGGAGACAAGCACTGAATGCGAAAGTGAACGTCACGAAGGGAAACTGCTACACAGAGAAACTGCAACCGGTGACTTTTCCTGCTGTAAGCAGAGATTGTGAGCTGGTGGTGAGTGACGTTTGGTGGACTGACGGGGTGCCGCTGAAAACGGTGCTGCTGTACAACAAGTGACGACTGACTGATATAGAGGTAGAAGGAAGGCACTACTCAGACCACTATTTCACACTATTCGCCGCCTGAACTGAGTTGGTCGAAGTTTGGCGCCTGCCGAAGAGACCACTGATTAGTGAGAAAGTACCGCTACTGAAGGCGGACTTGAACTGTTGTGGTGATTAGCTGTTGTTCACCACGCTAACGAGCACTCAGTACCAATTGTGTGGTCCTCGCTAGAGTCGCTGCTGATAAACTCGGCAATCGAATGATGCTGATGGTTGTGCTTGGAAAGGGAGAGTGGCGAGAGTTGATTGTCTGCCTCGTCTGACAGCTCACTTGTCTTTCTGTCAGCGTGCTCAGAACTACACACACACCGGTGGAGAGTGGACAAACTGCACCGTGACTCAACTTGCATTTTCATCCTGCTCGCCCATTAGTACTACGGCGAGATTTGTAGTAGCTTCAACTGCAGGATAACTTGTTGCTGGTGCGGCTGCAGTCGCGCCACGATCGTGCCTGCAAAGGCTGCACGTGAACACTCGAACATTCACTGCTTCAATGCCTGACTGACTGACTGCCATCTGATGCAGCGGATGCAGTTTACTCGAAGGATAGCAGCTAAGGAGACTGTTTGCCAGTCATTTTATTTTTAGCCAACTTTTGCTGATACTAGTTGTGGTGGTAGTTGTGATAAACTTGTAAAGTGTAGCTCTTGATTTGCATTTTACATTTTTTTAAATTTTAGTACTGATTGATGATTTAAAAAATAAGTAAAAAATGTTTTTTATTTTTTTGTTCGAAAAAAAATTTTATATGATGCGTCTAGAAAGTCATTTACTTTTGGCAATTAATGTTTGAAGGCACGCAACAAAATCCTCATTGATTTAGAGGAAATATTTAATGGTATGACCAATTGTTTGAAACAAAAACTAAAAAATTGTAATTATGTTTTCTTTGCAGCAGTTGATTAACTCGATACTAGTTAGTGTTGTTGTCTGACAACTGTCAATACAAATGTCACTTTGTGCACATTACTATGCCCAATGACACTGTGAACAAATGTATGCGTAAAGTGGAAAAACAAGCTTAATGACATTTTTTAAAGTACAACTTCAAGTGCGGAAATGTACTTTTACATCGCTTAACGCGCACACAAAGGCGCCAAACATTGATTGAGCTGAAAAGGGCAGAATTGATAGTGGCCTTGACCGGAAAGAATTACGCCACAAAAGTGCGCTGTTAATAAAGCTCAGCAATAGATAGTTGAGAGAAAAGGAGAAAATGCCAGTGAGTGATTCGGTTACTAGCGCGGTGAGAAGGCCACTGATGCCGCATTGGACTGCATTGCCAGATCCAGTGCCACTGCGGCAGCAAATCAGCACGCACACACACTCGCACAGTGCCGAAGCATCACAAGGCAAACAGATGCTCCAAAAAGATCCCGGCCAAAGAGAGGAGAGGGAGGGAGTGTGTGGCAGGCAAGCGTTCAACTGACAAAGGCGGATGTGCCGAAGAGACCAAAGTGGGACAAGGTCGGGTGGTATATAGCCCGATGACTAATGGTGGAACGGTGGTGGTGGTGGCGGTAGTGCTGGTGATGTTGGTAGTGCCGCACTCTTGGCACCCTCTATCATAGCCGCAAATCGGCGGGAAGTCGGCCATTCCGGGTGGACTGCCTGTGTGCCCGAGCAGCGGCATTAGCGATGGGCACAGTGTGCGATGTGCACATTGTGCGTGGTAGTGCCACTGCCACGGACTTTCGGGCGGTTGTCGGTTGTCCACGCAGCATAACGGGCCGTCAATTCAATTGTCCACACAGAGTAAATACTGCCTGCCTGCCTGCTTTCCCGTGCCCGTGCCTGTGTGAATGGGTGAGGAGGCCTAGGAGAGGCACTGGATTCGCACTCTGTGCCCGTGTCTATATGATGCCTACTGGTCGATGCTACTGGAAAGCTGTGTGCACAGATGGAACCGTTCCAATGTCGCTCAGTGGACTGCTGCTGGCACTCAGGGCGCTACGTGTTTGAATGACTCCATGGCACCGTCGATTGCTCAATGAAGGACAGCGTCGTCAATTCCTGACAGCCTCGCAGTGTTGACCACTTGGCCCGCCGTCCATCAACTGGAGACAGCATCCTCTTCTTCATCATCTTCATCATTATCACCAGCCGTTATATTATCTGACCCAAAACAGGAGTTTGCCATTAGCCACCCGTGCCAAAATGTCCCCGCTCTTCATCGTCGCCCTGCTGTCACTATGTCTGGTTCTGGCCACTCACGCACAGGAAGAGACCCTCACAATGAGGGGTCTCGTCGAGTTGGTAAGTTACACCGTTTTACCTTTATTTTGCTGTTGACACTCTCTCAATATTTACCCAATAACAATTTGTTGTGCGTGTTCTGTGTGTGTGCCTGAGCAGAAAGCCCCCTACGCTGAAAGGGACTACTCGACTGATAAGATCAAAGGCTTCTACGTGGATCTGCTTGACGAACTGGCGCTGATTGGCAAGTTCAACTACACACTGGTGGAGGCGAAGAACGCCACCCGCAACAAGACCGCCAGCAACCAGGTCAGCCTTGACCAGCGCCAACTGGTCAATGATGTCTACAGTCAAGTAAGCCTACCTAACGCGATAAAAGTTAATGTACATGACTGAGCTAATGAATGTCACCTTTCGCCATTGCTAATTGCCACTTTCCCTTTCACACACTCACTGACTCTCACTGTAGCGGGCAGACTTTGCGCTTTCAGATAAGCTCTACAAGGGAAACCACATCACGGCACGACACTTGCTGTTCACCGACACTTACCTGGTGTCAGGCTTCAGTGCACTCGTGGCGAAAGAGCGCCTGGAGGACAATGGCGTCAACTCGCTGGAGGAGCTCTTTGCAAAGAACCGCGTCAGAGCCATCCAGGACCCGGAGTACAAGGGCATCGCCCTGGGCTCGGTCCTCAACAGCAACACCTACACCGAGCTCAGTCTGAGCAGTGACAAGAACATTGGACGTCGAATCTACGAGTGGCTGTACAAGGAGGAGAAGAAGTTTGTCGACACGCGTGAGAAGGGAATCCAGCAGGTGCGCGACAAGCCATTCGCGCTGATTGAGGTCAGTTTCGGTTGTTGGATTTGCCGCTAAAACTCTGTGCTCACTTTAATTGCTCACTTTTGTTTTCACTTTCGCCTACCACACACAGCTGGGATTGGACAATGAGTTGGCAGTGGACGAGGACTGCGACCTGACTGCACTGCCCATTTCATTTGTCTACGCGAACGGCACGAAGGAGGGCGTTGTGCGCGAGTACGGCATTGCAGTCCAGAAGACATCCTCCAGAAGCTTGGACATTCTCAACAAGGGCATCAGAGAGCTGAAGGTGAATGGTAAGCTGGACGAGCTGAAACGTCGCTACTGGAATCGCAAATGCAACGGTGCACCCTCTGACAAGGTCCACTATGTCATCACCTCAATGTGCACCCTCTTTTCCCTGGCAATTTCTCTCTTCCTGCTGAGTTAAATTGCCCTTTTTGTCGGCATCGGCACTACCTCCTTCACAACCAGACCACTCACTTGATGCCGCAGTTGGTCATTCATCCATTCAGGGACCACCACAACAACAGCCACAACCAAAACCACCACCATTAATTCATTACATCTCATAATGTGAAATGTCTAAATCTCATTCCATCTCCCGCCCGCCAATGTATACCCCACCACATTATCTTCTTCTTTCTTTCAGTTTTTCTCCTCCATTTTTCCATTTGTGTACATAGCAGCAACTCCCTCTCTCTCAATTTCCCTCAATGTTACGTCAACGCTACAAGGAAACTTATGGACAGCCTCAACGAACAAACTCACAGCCTCACTTACTTTGATTGAAACTTAATTTTAATCTGTACATTTCTTGTCATTTTTTCTTCATATGGTGTGCGTCGTTCTTCATCTAAAAAACGCTTTTCACTACAAAAACTCATCATTTTTTGTGTTGTACACTATGTTTATCTGTATTGCCAAAAAACTCAGTGCACAAATCAACCATTCACCATGTGACTCGGTGTTCACTCCATTGTACTATTTCCAAAAAATGACCATCGAATTTCGATCACAGATCGTCGTGCCATCTTAGATGGAGCATCACACATCACCTCACATCGCACCATCTCACATCACACATTCCATCACTTCACTGACACAACTTCATTGCTACTCACTGATTATTAGCGCATTGTCGTACTAGATTTCCGTTTTTGCTTAAGAATTCATAATAAACAAAATGGTGAAGTGATTCGGCTTTCTCTCTGTCACACGTACGTACAGACACTTGGCATTGCATTTCACTGCCGAGTACTCTTCTTCCTTTCTGTGTGGACACTGTGTGTTTGGTGGCGGTCATAAGCCAATTAATTTCACTAGACTGATGCCGATCACTTTCAATTGGGCATTTCCGCTCAGAAGGCAAGCAGCTCAGCAGTGCCAGTCGCGGCTTGGCGTCATTCAGTCCAGTGCGCCGCACACTCTATCACGCAAGCAATCTCAATGATCATTCAGTGGCGAGCTTTACCGCCGTATCCACTTTGAATGCTCTCTAAAAATGACTCTTTTGCACGCCATCCTTCTCACCGTTGCTCTGCTGACCCAGTCTGTTCCTTACTCTCTTGCGCTGTACCTGGCAAGAACTGCCGTAAAGCACTCCAACTATATTGAGGGAAAAGTTTCCCTCAAGGCATAACCGTCTTGGTAAGTTTTCCAACGCCGCATTTGAACGCAAGTAACGCACACTGTTTTTTTCTGTCTATTGCAGGAAGCGCCTTTTGTCTATCCCGAATCTGGTCCTTACCGAGGCTTCTCCGTCGATGTGATCAATGAGATATCTAAGCAGGCTAATTTCAACTACAGTCTCAAGCAAGCCCTGATGGCCTGATAGGCTCTCTAAGCTTGATGAATGGCGTCTTTGGTGAGCTAAGCAGAGATGTAAGTGCTCCCCAAACAGTGTTTTGACGTTGCTGATCTCTTAATTTGTATTTTCTTTCCAGCAAGCCGAGTTTGCCATTGGAGACATTAGTCGAAACTGGTTTAATGATGAGGCGACAGCTCACAATGTAGGGATCCTTTTTACGCGACCAGTTCTCACATCATCAATGGTCGCACTACTATCAAAGAATCTAAAGAATCAACTCGGCAACAACAAAAAGTCAAAATGCTTAGAAAAGCTGAATGAGCTTCAAAAAAATAAAACGTCTCAAGTGAGAGTGTTTCGATGTTCTGAAAAAGTGACCATTGAAGACATTTTCGAGGCTCAGCAAGTAAACAAGTTGGTCATCAAAGGAAGTGCAGTGCACGAATTTCTCTCTCGCCAAGGCAAACTCTCCGATTTGATTTTAGTTGAAAAATCCTCATTGTTTGGCTATGGACTGGACAAACTGCAGAACCACAACTACGTTTTAGTTGATGAGCAAAAGTTTGCCGAACACTTTGCCGACCAAAACTGTCACTTTGATTTGGTTTACCCCAACGGATTCTACAACGATGAACTGGCGAATGTGTTAATTGGCCAGCAGAGACGCGTCAGCCCCAAGTTCAGCAATGAAATTGTCATTGCCCTGTCTACCAACTTAATTCAGAAGCACAAGGCACAGTTTGGAAGAAACTACCTGGCTGATTTTAACCGCATCATCACCAAACTAGAGGAAAGCGGCAAACTGAGGGAGTTACGAGATAAACACTGGCGCAACAATTGTCTCCACAGTACTCTCCCAAACAGCGGAAAAGGCATTTTTTCCTCCATCAGTCTAGTCAATTTAGTTATCTTTTTGATAATGTGCTTCAGCCTATCTTGAGCTGCGCTCAATGGTGTTCACAAGTTAAACTGTAAAACTGTTAACTTTCATTGAAAATAAACATTGTCTAGAGTAGAAACGTTTTGCCATCCAAAGGTGGGTTTTGTCCTTTTTCAGCAGCCAAAGTTTTAGGTGAGACGGCGTTTTCATGTCTTTGCCAGATTGTTCCTTGCCTTTCTCAAACACAACCTGTGTTGGAGCCGCTTTTCGTGAGCTTTTTCTTGATTTTTCTGGCTGTTTCTCAACGAAAAAACCATTGTCGTGTCGTTTTTCTTCATTTTCTTTACTCAAACTTTGCTGTTGTTTGCTTCGTGGTAAATTGAGCAGTTGTTGAACTGCCTTGTTCAGCATGGCGACCTGTTCATAGAGTTGTCGATTTTGTTCTTGAAGGGCAAACACGCAGTCAGTGAGCCAATCGAGCTGCAGTTGAGTCTTCTCTGGCTGATGAGCTGAATGTGATTGCGGTCCAGCGTAAGGGTCAGGAAAGGAATGTGGGTTTGTCATGACGAAATGCGAGAATGAATTGAGTAAGCTCACAATCTCGACAGTTGCCACCAGTTAGAGAACTGTGGTGACATAACTGTGTGCAGTCTATTCTATTCAGCTCAGCACAGCATTGTCGGCATTTAATTCGATTACTTGATAATTGGATTAATCGTTGTCAGATCGATTAACTCAAATGTCTCTTCTCCAAGCTGTTGGCTGTCCCGCTAAACTGAGGGCATCCATCCATTTGTGTGTGTGGTTTGAAGCCTGATCAGATCAGACTGGTGGAGCATTAATTTAATCTCACTGATGTCACCGAGCAGCACTCCGTTTGACAGCTCTGTTCTGGTGATGCCCTTTATCGACTAAACATTTGTAATTGCCGGTTGTTGCAGACTAAAAGTCTCTCCTTTTCTCCCTCTCTCCCTTTGCCATCTGCACGGCAATACTACAGACTGCCCATCTGCAGACGATACTGCTGCTACTGCTGCTGCTGGTGCAAGTTGACACCAGTTCACCGCACAGCTGTAATTACTACCCGCACTCAATAATCCGCCACTGTGAGACTTCGATACTGTCACCACGGAGGCAGAGGAAGCAACCATCACCACCTCCACCACCACTACCACTAGCATCAGCAACGGCAGCGGTGGCTATCACTGGTTCCGAGTTGCCTATGAAGACCAGCAGTACCAGCAGTACCAGCAGCAGTGCACAGCACACCACTTGCTTGCAGCACCCGGTGAATCCAGTCACTGAGCCACTAAACAACATCTGCAGCATCAGCATCACCGGCGGCAATGACATCGGCTAATGGTTGCGTTGAGTAAACAGAATTGTAACTCGAGCACTTAGTCAACACATTTGCTGTCCTTACATGTGCTGGCTGACTCAATGATCACTTCTGGTTTTGACTTCTGTCCTCTTTCCGTTCATTGAAATTCACCTGGGCTCGTACAAAGCTCAGCCACCCCCACCAAATAGACACAATGCCCAAATGGTCACACCGACGTGGACGGCCTCGCTGGACCAAAATAACAGCCGCTTCTTCATACAGGACCACTACGATGGGGGCCATCACCGCCACCCGAATGATACCTGTGACTCATTCGCGCCTGAAGAGATGCTGCCTCATCCTTATAAGCTATTTTTTAGTATTTCAATCGCCGCCACAGCACTGGTCACCCTGTTCCTGAATCTCTTCGTTATTCTCACCATTATCATCAGCAACGACAACTTTCGAGTGAACGGCATTGTCAAAAGACAGAACGAAAGTGGCCGTGTTCAGCTTCGCCGAAAATACTCCAACTCATATCTCTCCTTCATCTCACTGGCAGTGTCTGTGATAATGTACAGCTCCATTTGTGTGCCAGGAATGTATCTGCAAACCATCGACGACCACAACAAACACAACTTTGTCATTCGCGTTTTAATCTTTGGTTTCTACGTTTCGCCTATCGCATCATCTTTCATGCACCTCCTAATGGCGTTTGACAGGTAAGTTATTCAACACCTACAATAGTGAACAGTTGTCGTTTAGGGACTGCTTTTTATTGTCTCCTAGCAGTTCTACCATTTAAAATAATAAACAAATATCCCATATTAGATTTTTTATGGTAAAGTCTTCCATACTGATGGACCTCCGCAAGAAATGGTTCCAGCGACACTATCCTATTTGCATAGTGTTACTATGGCTTCTCAGCATTCTTATTATTGTGCCCTTTTTTTGGTAGTAAGTATTGTTAGAGGAAAGCATTTCGATATACGAGAAAATAATGTTTTTTTGTCTACAGCAAGAAATTCAGCGTTAAAGTTCAGTTCATAATGTCACTGATTCGGCTTCTCATAACCTTTGCCATTCCCATTGTACTGACATTTGCACTCCACCTCAGTATAGCCTGTATGCTGGATAAACACGATAAAGAGAAAGCACGTGAGTTAAAGGAGAGTCCAGGAATAAAGGACCAGAAAACTATAACGGAGCACCAAAATGTGAGAGTCAATAACAATTGAATTGCTCAAAACTAAATAATTTTTGGTGTTTAGATGATTTTCAAAATAGTCACCCTGGCAGTAGTTCACCTTTTCTGCTGGTTGCCCTTCAGTGTCGTTGAATCACTAAATGATTTGTTTCCAGATTTGTTTCATCGATGCTCTACCGACATTCATATGCAAATTTACTACCGTTCACTGTTTTTTGGTAGTAAGTATTGTTAGAGGAAAGCATTTCGATATACGAGAAAATAATGTTTTTTTGTCTACAGCAAGAAATTCAGCGTTAAAGTTCAGTTCATAATGTCACTGATTCGGCTTCTCATAACCTTTGCCATTCCCATTGTACTGACATTTGCACTCCACCTCAGTATAGCCTGTATGCTGGATAAACACGATAAAGAGAAAGCACGTGAGTTAAAGGAGAGTCCAGGAATAAAGGACCAGAAAACTATAACGGAGCACCAAAATGTGAGAGTCAATAACAATTGAATTGCTCAAAACTAAATAATTTTTGGTGTTTAGATGATTTTCAAAATAGTCACCCTGGCAGTAGTTCACCTTTTCTGCTGGTTGCCCTTCAGTGTCGTTGAATCACTAAATGATCTGTTTCCAGATTTGTTTCATCGATGCTCTACCGACATTCATATGCAAATTTACTACCGTTCACTGTCCATTCTTATTCTCATCACTTCTATGTCGGGTATTGTTTACCCAGTTCTCTATTGTTTTGTCTGGAATAACTTTAAGGTAAATATCAAATTAACATTATAATTTTAAACTAATTAAATTTTTTTAGATACTGATTCAGCAAAATTTACAGGCTATTTTTTCAACAAACAAAAAAACCGTAAGAAGCAGCATCAGTTATGATAGCGCAAGCCAAACTACACAAAAAACTGAATTGTCAAGCTTAATAAAAACTCCTTTTGGTCAGCGGAAAATTGAATCTCAAGTCTAATAATTTTTCCCTTTGCTAAAAATAAGTTTTTAAACACATTCTAGTCATATTTTGTCGAGTATTATGTAAAAAATAAACATTTTATTTATCTTTTTACGTTCGTTTAAAATTAACTAACCAGACGTTTTAGTGCCTTTTCCGAAACAATTTTGTTGTCCCGGGTGACTTTTTAAAAGTTAGATGACTTGAGAACGTACTACGTGAATGTTTTTGTTTTTCAAAAACAAAACTGCTGATTTTTCTCCGCCACTTCACGTTTCGGTTTTTAATCCAGAAAACCAAACACACTTTATCTCATGGTCTTGAAATCTGGCATTCACTGGTGAAATTAATACCACTGTCGTAGAGAACAAGTTTTTGCTTGAAAATGATCATTCTTTGATAAAGCGGTATGGAAGAGACGTATTCTCCTATCTTCATGTCTTCCGACTTGTTGCCGCTGAAAAAATTGACATTTACCAAGCTGATGTTCACAAGAAAATCATTTTGAAAAGTTTATTCAGTCAACTGTATAATTCACTATGTCGGCCCATATTAGAAGGAGAAGAAAAAAAACAAAAAAGTCAGTCATTTGATAAAATGTCAATTCAAGAGACAATTCATATAGCCATGGAAACGGACAATATTTTTTAATTTAGGGGCCTATTTTTTCAACGTTTGCCCAGAATATTTTGAGAAAGATAATTCGATAAATTCAATAATAGGAACACAATCAGTATCTGGTAAAAGAAGGAAAAAACAACAAAATACTATTTTTCGGCAGTTAAGATCTTCGTCTCAGACTCCTGATCAGACCAATCAATTCGATCAAACTCATTCAATAATGAATACACTGAGCGTCCTGGTTCTTTAGACTTAGAACCAATTAAACATCTTACAAAGATCTTTATAATGGAACTCCAAAGAAGACAATCCGTAGATGAAGACTTTTGTTTTTAACACAATCATGAAATTTGTTGATTCTCGTAAGTTAAAACTAACTTATCTATCTAACTTCCCTAAAAAAATGATGTTTCTCCCTCTGCACTGACTTTTTTGCTTCTATAAATTACATCGTTTAAGATATCGAGAAACGGTTTTCACACAATAAACAAGCTAAATGGCATCTTTCAAATGGTACCAAAATTGGGGTGATTTGAACACCGGGTGCATTTTTAAGATCATAATTTCGAACTTTCCGAATAAGTTCTATACGATTTGTTTTGACTATAAAAAATACACCGTGAAAGTTATTGAGTTGCGGTTTTTGCCTGAATACTAAGCTAACGGATACCTACTTTTTGGCGTTAAACTTAAATAGATTTGACTTTTGAGAGTAATTATTACAGTCAGTTAAAGATTTCATATATTAATTTCATATGATTTTTTGAGTTTACATTTATGATTCTATAAATTACATCGTTCAAGATTTCAAAGTTCAGTTTTACCTAAAAACAAAGCAAAGTAGTGCTTATCTAATGTTATTAAGTTGAAGTTAATTTGACTAACTCAAGTAATTATTATGACCAGTTAAAGATTTCATAAAAATTCTTATATTAATTCCATATGATTTTCCGCATTTACATTTATGATTCTATAAATTACATCTTTCATGATATCTAAACATTGTTTTACTTGAAAACAATGCTAACTACTACTTATCTATTGGTTTAAAATTTAGGTTGATTTTACTTACGGAAGAAATTATTAGAGCCAGTTTTAATTTTTGTACAAATCCCTATTTAAGTTCTATATGATTTTTTGCGTTTTCATTTATGGTTCTATAAATTACTATTTTTATAATATTATGACGCGGTTTAGTTTAAAAACGATGTTAATAACCATTTATCTATTGGTGTTAAGTTTGAGTTGATTGGACAACTAAAAGTATTTTATGGTAGATTTTTTTAAAATGATACTGAACAGAACTTTTTACAAATATTTCACAAATAAACCCCAAATGTTGAAGGCTGGTGTCATTTGGTTGATCGGCACCGACGGTTTGGGGCACAACGAGCTTGCGAGTTGTGTCCCAAGCCGTCGGACGATGCCGATCAAGCAAATGACACCAGTCAATGCTTAAAAATTTGGAAAAACTAATAAGTACGTGGCGCGAAGCGACACTCACGCCCTTGTTAGTTGTATTTTAATACTTTAAACAAATAATTATTCACAATAACTAAATTCTGGTCATCATAAGATTGGTTGCACTGTCGAATTTCGGGTGGTTTATTTTTAAAATGGTGTTTGCTGATGTACTTAGTATTGTTAAAAGGCAGATTAGTGTTTTGTGTCAAACGGAAACCTCTTGTTTGTAGATGAATGAATTGCAAATGACACACTCCTCATTTGTGCATTGAATGGCTCGCTCAAGGACACCTTCCAGGTTGAAGAGTTCACACTTGGCAATGTTTTTGTCCTGCTGGGCAACGCCATCGCCGCCACAGTCGACCGTATCCAGGCGGTTCATTAGACGCCAGATCTCGTTGCTCAGCTCTTTGTAGGCGCTGAGCTTGTGCTCCGACTTGTACCCCATTATTCGGGGTCGGAGAATTTCAATGCGCCGGAAGCAGTGTTCAATGACGGGGTGGTCAGAGTGCATGACCATGGACATGTTGATGTACATTCGCGACTGATTCGGGTCAATGCTGTTCGGGTTGGGGTTGTGGTTGTTGATGCCTGTTTGTCCCTGAATGAAGGTGTCATCAGTGGCGTAGTGCTGCTGAACTGGAGTGTTGCTGCTGCTCTCGTAGGCCATCGACTGCTGCACCAAACTGGGCGTCGATTTGTAGTGCGTCAGCCTGGGGCCACCGGCCACCTCCTCAGTGTACGGCGTGGAGGTGTTCACCACTGCGTAGTGCGCCTTCACCAGGTGAGGTGAGCCGTAGTGGTGGCTCTCACTGGGTGGCCTCTCAATGCCCGTCATGTTGAAGGTGAAGTCGCGGTGGTTCTTTCGGTAGTGACCGTTGTGCGAGTTTACCAGCGGACTCGGACTCGTCGGTACAGTCTGCTGCTGAGGGGTCTTTGTTTGAATCGCCGGCACTGCTGTGGGTGCTGTGCTTGCTGATTTGAGCTGATTCACATGAGCTCGGCTGGACTGCTCCGATTCGGTGGATGATTTGCGAGATGTCTTAGGAGGCAAGGGGGCAGGAGGAAAAGGTCTTTCGGAAAGCTTCGGAACGCCTTTACCCTCAGAATTTGCATGTTTGAACTCAATGGCATTGTCAATTGAGCAGAAGCCGTTTAGCTTGTCAAGGATCCGCTCGCCGATTTTGAGTGTGTGTCGGTTGTCGCTTTTGACAATTGAATCTCGGAACTCGTCGTTAAACTCATTAAGAATCAGTCCCAGATCTTGCTCGATGTTGTTTAGTTCAACTGAAAGTTGATGATGACGTTTGATGTAGTCATCTATTTTCATTTCTAGTCTGCTAAGACGCGTGAAGTCATCCTGATAGTAATCATTGGCTTTCATTGGAGCTTTGTGGTAATCATATGTGTCAGGTTCTGCAAGAAAAAACATAAACATAAGATAAATTGAGATTGTTGCTAGTATTGACTGACTGACTTGGCTTGTGTTGTGGTTGGTATTTATGGTGATGAGATGAGTCATGTTTCTGATTGTACGATCGGGTTGCAGGACTTTTTCGATCATACTGCTTTTCACTTTGCAAAGTAGGCTCCTCCGGTTCGGTGGGCAGTGAGTTGGATCTGTGGTTTACAAAGGTGGCTGTCCGGTTTTGGTACTGTGATCTTGGCCGCTGAGGATGGGGACTTGGGCGGTGGTACACTCTGCCCCTTTTGCAAAAGTATAACAAAGTAAAGTATCACTGATTTACTGAAATGAAAACTACTTACTGAGGTTTTGGTTTAGATTTATAGATAAAGTCAAATACACCCATGATTCTCTTGTAGACAACAGTTCATAAAGAATGCTCATCAGCAGTGTTTGGCAGTTTGAGTGATGCAGATTGTGAAGTGATGTGAGTCCGTTTGAGGGCTAAATTGCATGTCTTTTGTAGCAGCAATAAAAGCAACGGCACTAGTGACAATGGACACAAGCATTGCAGTTCCAATGAAGTGGGAATACTTGTCTAAACAGGTGTGCCGATAATGTAACGACCACTGCCTTTTGGGAAACTGTCGATAGTTGCAGTTGGCCAGATTGCAAGTCGGTGTACTTGTGTGTGGGACTGTGCTGGTCGCCTTAACGATCAGCGCAAACAGAGCCAATCTTGTGGGTATCACTGCGTTGCCTGACGATTTAATCAATGTTGACCTGACTAAAAAATCTGCTACAATAAGTAAATGTACTCTGAGATGAAAATAAAACATTGAATTATACAAGTAAAGTTGTGCGTTCTCAATATATCATCCAAAAGCAGTAGTAACATTTTGTGACAACTGGTGTCGCTAGCAACGAGCAAACTAAAAAAATTTTTAAAATAACTTTCAATTCCGAAATTGTAGTTTGTGAAAATTTGTAAAAACCATTTTATTGCAAAAAAATATTGCAAATAAAATACAATGTAACACCAGCGAATGGAATGTGATTAATGACTAGATTGGGCAGCCAGACAAACATTATTGCTTTTAGCACCCTTTTCCAGTAGATAACAGAGCAGTAGTGACCAGTGGTAGTGAAGGCCGCTAATGAAGTGAATCGATGGCATATAGCTGACCGTATTAGCTGGCCTAATTTGGCAACGTTTATTTGATCGGTTTGGGCCTGATCGCCATCGTCTTTGTTGACTGAGTGTGAATGCAGTCCAGCAGCGTCTACTGTCGCCCAAAACTGACCGGACACTGTATTTATTTACACTAAATTAATTTCAATTTTCAGTTTAATCAATGGTCACAGATAGACGAAAAAGCAATGAAGCCAGAGCCAGCGAGGCCATTCTACTGGCAAAGTTGACACTGGCCATCCAGAATCGTTGTTTTTTTGCCGATATTAATGACTTTTGTGGCACACCATTAGTAGAGGACTCTTAATTAATTACATTGATCAAGCGTGCTAGGGCAAATAAAGCATATTTACGCTGTCCATTTGCTGGTGCTGATCAGTGTGATGAATTTCAAACATGATCGCCTGCTTGATTGCAAATTCTTTACCCGTCTTTTGAACTTTCACTCAGCCATCACAGACAGTAGTAGTAGTAGTAGTTGCTTCATCTCTTTCATGACATGGCAACAAAGTGACATTCACGCCAGTGGCTTTCTTTGTAGCCACACTAAGGGTAAGCTATTTAATTGAATTTGTTTATTGCCATTGATTATACTGGCATCATTTATAGATGTGACCATAATTGACATTGGAATGTGGCCTCGCCAGTCTCTCTATGCTTATGCTTGTGTGTGTGTCGGAATTTGACTGGTGAAAGCTGCATTACCGCCGATGGTGTGATGGACGCCAGAGTGTCAGATACATTCTTGACCAATCTCAATGGAGCAAAAAGCAAAGGCGAACAGAATTAATCAATTACCACCATTCAATACGGGGGTGTAGGGAGAGAGAGAAAGGAAAATGTGCGATGCAAAGTGTGCAGGCCATAGCCAAACAAGACCGTTTTTTCGGTGTTCGCTTGACAAATTGCGCTCGCTCAATTGGCACTTTATTATTGAGCTGCAGATTATTATTATTGTCAGCCACGCTATGATGTGTGAATGGCATTTTTGGCAAGCCGATCAGATGCTGGAGAACGGCAGCAACATTAGCAGCAACCAGTAGGCGCTTGATTAGTTGTGCCCACTTGGTGAACTGCAAAATGCGTGCACGCGATTGAAACTACGGTTGCGATGCAATGAGTACCCGTGCCGATCAGACACTAGCTAGCCAACTTGCTAGACTTTGCCAGACGACCTCAAAGAATGCACAGTGCTGCAGGAAAGAGAGAAAAAAGAAAAGCACTCTTCAAGTGGCACTTGAGAAAGGAACTCTGCAACGAGCCATGTCCAAGAGGGGCACTGTTCGCTGGCAAACGGCAACACAACCAGTGCTATATTTGCTAATGCACCACCACATCTCAAGAGCTGCTTTGAAAATACCCACTGAAAGATGCTTCTGCTTCTTCTTCTTCGTTAGACGAGAAAGAGAAAAAGAGGGCGCGTGATACTGCTAATTGTGATGATTGAATGGGAACAATCGTGTCAAACGGTGGCACCTAATGCGGCGACAAACTAGTGCTGAGTGCCTGTCAAAGTGCGACCACCTCTACCCGTGACAACCTCCAAACTGTCTGACACATCAGACGGCCCAGTTGCCGTTTGCGTATTTTTTTAGAGAAAAAGAGGGATGCAAAAAAATACTGTTCTTGTTACTGCTCCCTGACATGTGAACGGAAAACTAATTATAAACTCTAATGGGCCAATCATAACGGTAGCGGTTTTCTAATTCAAGTTTGTTTTTGATAACACCTTACTCGACCAGGCGGTCGATATTTCTGCCGGGTCGTCGTCGCCAGTGTCAAAAGGGCGGTTTGAGGAGACGGGGCTGAGCTATCACATCCTTTCTCCAGAGCAGTCTCTGGAGAGCAATTTCAGCAGTGCTCCTTCACACCGAACGGCGCACATTCATTTACCAGCCACGATTGAGTGCCTCGTTTCTCTAAGCTGCTCTCTAGATGCTTTGCTTTCCATTTCTTGTCGCTGGTGTCCGCTTGACGACCAACAACGATATGTTCGACTCATTACAATCACTCATCCATGCTATGATTCATGCACATTTGATTTAGTAACTCAAGGGGCGTCAAGCTTTGGTGCGGTCGCAGCAAACTGTCCAATTTGAATATCATCACAGAGAGCAAAGTGAGCAGAGAGCAGAATAGCTTTGGCTTTAGCTTTGGGGGGGGGGGGGAGCACATGGACTCAAAAGTAGACAGCAGCCAACTTTGTCGACCATGTGTAAATAAGAAATTGCTTGTGAATTCTGTAGAATGATGCAGCGACGGCGGCGGCAGCGGCAGTAGCAATACCGCGCCATATTGGCAAAACGAATAAATTTAAACACTGTCGATGGTGGCACAGAATTCCGAGTGTTCAGAGAGCAAAGTAAAGTGAAGAAGTAGAAGGTACTCTAAGCCACTTTATAATGCATCACTTGTTCAGTAGACACGAGCCGTGACCGCCGACCACTGCCCACCACCACCACCGCCAGCACTCTCTGTTTGTCCAGTAGCCAACTTTTAAAGCATCTTTTAAGGCTGCCCAATGTACAGTTCATGAATTCAATTGTAAAGTGCAGTGCATTTGTTCAGTTGTGCAGGGTGCAAGTGCAGTAGTCAGTAGGCAGCACACAACGGAATGCTTCACACGACTGAGCGACTATCAGCACCCTAAGTCGCCAGTTGAGACAGTGAGGGCACTTGTGCGCCCTCTAATCTATGGTCTGCACTTGTCACTTCAAATTAGCGCCAAGCTCTGGCCGAGTTCAGTCTGGGCGACAAACCGAAATTGACTTCGATTACGGGTTGGTAGCAATCTGTGATTGGCCTGCACTCGCCACTGGCCACACACGTCGGGCTCTCTGTCCGGCTATGTCTGAGTCATGCTGCGACGGCGGCGACTGCTGCCGCTGCTGCTGCTGATGCGCTTGCTGATGGCCAGACTTGATCGAATGTGTTCCAAATCTCGAGTGGATTTAAAGACAGTGAAACCAACAAGCAGCAGCATCATCATCAGCAGACAGTGAAGGCACCTCGCCAGTATTCAGTATTGTGCCCATCAAGCACACAGAGAGTAATTGTGTGAGTGTTCAATAGTGCATTCATCACCGTAATTCGATTTGGTCCTCTTTTTAGCTGCTCTCTAGCAGCAGCACCAGTCACATCGCTGCATGCCTTGATTGCACCTACCGCAGTTAGTCCTTCTTTTTCGTTTTTCTTTTTGAATTGAATCAAATTCGATTTGGTCAGTGCTGAAAACATCTGCAAGTTTCACAGTCCGTTTGTCTGTGTTGTTGTGCTGAAGAAGGGAAAATTAAGAATACCATGACGAACGGCACTGTTTAATTGCACGAACAGGTCAACAAAGGGAGAGGTAAAGGTTTAAGGTAGTGAGTGAGTTACGCAAGAACATGGGGTCCCCTCTGGCTTTCGTGCCATATTCTGGGGTCGTTGGTCGGTTCTCTCTCTTTCTACCCTCGAGTAGAACTGGCAGGCTGGCAACTGCAAAAGAGTAGTAGCACAGAGCTGTGAGCGCATTCACAGTGCCCGGTCGACGCACTGGTGGCACATCGCCTTGCTTGCATGCTTGCCTGTTTGTTAGCTCTCTCCACTGCTTCTCTCGTTTGCTTTTCTGCAGTTCGGTCAGTGTTGATCATGCTTTCACTGCGAACGCATCCCACCACCATTCCACTTCCAGCGTAGTCTCAGCTTTCCGCCGTCGTCAGTTTCCCTTGGCAAAGTATCATTGAGCCGCCAACACCACCACCACCACCTGCGTCTCACTTGTCACTTCATTTCTCATCGGCATTCTGTTCATCTCTATCTCAATTTTTTCCTGTCCAGTCTAGTCATCAGCTTCAGCGTAAGAAGTTTTGGGCAGTTTTCTTTATTTATAACAAGACTTTTCCGACTTTTCTAAAGCTCTCTCCCTTATGACTACTGATTCTGAAAGTTCGATTTTTTGTTCTTTTCAGTTTGTGTGTGTGTCGCCTCAAGTTGAACAAATTAAGTAAAGTGTTGTTTCTTTTTCCTCCTCCTGCTCCTGCTCACAGACTAGGTCACTGTGCTGTTTAAGTTTACTTTGTCCCCTGTGTTTGTTTTGTTTTTATTTAGTTTTGCTTTTTTCCACAAATGCACTTTTCACCAGCAAATGATCTACCATTTACGGGTCTCAACTGTTGCCAAATGCCACTCGATCAACTGGATCGATTGTCTCCACAGCAGTAGAATGGGTAAGTGCCACTGTCATACGCCATTTAGGGAAAAAGATTTGCACATTTTATATATGCCCATTAAGTTGGTCTTCATCTTGATAAGAGTACTGTTTGTGCTTTGTTTATTTTACTGTTGACTTTTCTGGAATGCCTAAACTGGGCCTGCAAACAGGTCATCAAAGATTAGACTTGCTATCAGTTTGGTTCCGGTTTTTCTTTTTTTCACTAGTGTTCAATTTCTCTCTGATTTTTTGGCAATATCAACGTCAATCTTTGTAAAACTTTTCAAAATAACTTTCTCAGACTTTTAAAAAAAGTTCAACACTTTTGCTCATTAAACCATCACTTGCAGCATCTGCGAGCATTAATTGCTTCACGCGCACCCAGTGCATTTGCTCACTTGTATAGTGAAAAGAAAGATCACTAGCAAAAGAATGGCACCAGTTTTGGTAAAAAAGTGCAATTACTCGCAGTGTTAGTCGACACTTTGATGATATTTGCTCACAGACAGTTCTCTTGCTCTGAACTGCACAGACAATCCGACAAATTCACTTCTCGGCATCTGCTTGTGATGTTCAAAGTTACCGCAGTGCGCATCATTAGCGAGCCCGCGCCACTTTTTCCCGGTGCACACTTTGAGAATGTGTGTGTGTCTTTGAAACAAAACCGTGTTTTGTCACTCAGACACTGCTGTCTGCTTTACTGCAACTGTGTGCACTTCGTTTTGGTGAACTCTTCTCATCTCTTCACTGGTGGTTCTTTTTCTAATTTTAAAAATTTGCCAATTTGCGGCAGCGTCAACTGCAGTTGATAGTGAGCACAACCTAGAGGCGTAAGAGCGGAAAGCAGGAGGAGCAGCATTTGCTGCTGCTGCATTCAAGTAGCAGGGGTCTTGGCAAAGTTACCAGGCCAAAAGCCATGAGCGGCAATTACTTCTTACAAGCTCTTATGTTCTCAGAAAAAGGCAAATCGAACTGCTGTTTTTGGTTTTCATTTATTTTGGTCACACTTAGTTTTATGCTTGTTTGTATCCTGTGTCATCTTTCTCTACAGTGTCCTCGAAATGATGGCCCTGAGAAGCTGTTGAGCGCAGCAAGGGGTGTGTGAAGCGCCAGCAAGCATTCAAAGTGCATTCCCTCCTAACGAACTAAATCGGATCTAAACCATTAGGCAATAATGCAAACAGCTCTAACGGAATCAAATGATTGAAAGAATTGCAGCTAAAATGGCCATCTTATGGCAAACCTATTGACATTCCCATGTGTCTCGCGGTTTCTGCCCTCTTTATTGCCTGCTCTTCCATCTCTTCCTTCTCTAATGTCCCAGTGACGAAGACAGCGGTGTGGTGGTGGTGGTAGTAGTCCGAAGGACAAACAAGAACGGCCGCAGAATGAGCCGCAAGAGAGAGAGAGAGAGAGAGAGAGAGAGAGAGAGAGCTGCTTATGTCTTGAATGTTTGCTCACCTCAAAGTCATTCGGACTACTTTTAGAATAGAGATTCTGCAAGGTGTGATGTACCGTGCCTGTTTCTGTGTGTGAATGTGTACCGAGCACAGCTGAGCATTTGACGAGTTGCTGCCGTCGTCGTCTCTTCTTCCCTTCGAACAATCTAGTCATCAATCACCTGGCCGCTGATCGCCAAAGCTCACTCACTCACTCACTCAGCTACTCTGCATCTCCATTTATTATCATCCTTCGACTCTTGCTCAATGTGCTGCGAGTTGGCCATGTTTGCTCAGAGTTCACCGCGCACTATTTTTTGTTCACTATTTGCCAGCAAACCATTTATGCTTTCCCAAACTTCATTTTGCATAGCTGACTTCAATTTGTTTTGTTTGTGCTCAGTCTTCAGTGGTTTTCTGTTACAACAGCAGCAGCAGCAACAGTGTGGCGCAAGTTGTGCGACATTGAAACGTGCTGAGTTGCCACATGATCTTCGGACAAACAGACGGTCTCGGCCTCGGCCTCAGCTTCGGACGAAGGACGGGAGGTAATCCGTGTGCCGTGTGCTAGTGTGCGACTTATTTGGATTAACCACTAGTAGATTTGCAGCCCAGTCAGTTGCCATCCCCTTGCGCCAGCCGCGTCCTCTCTTGTCTGCAGGCATCAGACGGCTGTCGTGATTTCTTCTTTGATTTATTGTCACTGCCACACAACGGTGCAACAACTTGCCTGGCCTGCCAAAGGACAACTCGCTCAACGGTCATCGGCAGTGTCAACACTGCATTTATCACTTTATAAAACTTAATTTTACCAATGGTCATTCTCTAGTTTTTTCTGGTCAGTTGTTGGCCTTTGAATGAGTGCAATTAGCGCCAGATTTGCAGATTAACAGATTACCCCCGATTTACTTGGACAAACTCTGACAGACTGACATTAGGAGGATGTTCAACTGCTGCGTTCTTTTCTCTGTGTGTGCTTGTGTACCCTGCACTGACAAATATGGCTATCCTTGTAGTGCTTGAAGACACGACTGGGATGTTCAAATACTATTGCCCGAGTAACACCGAAAGCTTAGAGACAGAGACAAGCGCAAATTTGTTTTTTCTCTCTCTCTCTCTCTCTCTTCTCTTCTCTCTCTCTCTCTCTCTTTTTCAGAACTTGTATACACTGAGTTTGTAAAAAGCTGAAAAACGGTGTTGAGCAAAACTTGACGCTAACTTGAAGCGAAAAGTGCACACAATTTAATTGAATTCATTTTGAGTGTTCTTCTGGCTCTTCTTCTGTGGTACTTCTTTGAAGTGACTTCTTTTGATTTTCCGATTTCTCAGCCACTGCAGTCTGTGCAGACAATTTCGGCAGAAGATGGTCCAGTCTTTGTGCCTAAGTGGGCTTAGTTGCCTGCAAATATCTGACAATCGATGCAAATGGCAAACAAAGTCGCGACTGAAATAATGGTGTTGGCCACACTTCATTTCAGTTGTCTTTCAGTGGCCTTATCTGGCTCACTCTCGCTCTGTGATGAGATCTGACGTGTGCGCACTCATCTTTGCAGACCTCCTCATTTCTTGACTTTCTTAGCATGTAAATGCGAACTGCTGCTGTTTGCCACTTTGTTTTCCAATTTAGCAGCCACTTTTGAGCTCCTTTGATTGTCTGTTTTTATCGATTTGTTGTTATGTTTCCCTTTTCTTCTCTGCGAATTCCAAGGGCCATTCTCTAAAATCGATTTCAGTGTCAATCATCCTTGCAGACGGAAGGGAAATGATGACCACCACCTACAACCGGTGCTCTCTTTTTCTAGAGCTGCTCGCGCACTGCCTCATTGACCCAAGGTGCCGGTGCACAGAAAAAAAATGAGGGTCGGCTTTTCAATTAGCAGTGAAAGGCAAAGCAAAGCAAGATGTTCAGATGGGCCAAAGGCTAGTCCCTGAAGGCTGATTACGCTATGCCCCGCAGTGGAAGTGCCTAGTGGACGCGCGACCAGTCACCACCGCTGGCACTTCATTTGACTGCCACCACCAGCACAAAGCCAAAACACACCGAACACTGAGCAATTTTTCAAGTGTCCGATCGTGTGATCGATGTTCAGAGAGCAATTAATTTTCTGCGTCGTGCTTGCTGTTGTGCAAGTCACACTGCTGTAGGTCCACGACCATTCCACCGGTGGTCATTTAATTGGTAGTTCATAAGAGGAGGAAGAAAAAACAATCCCCACAAGTGAAGGGACACTTTACATAACCGAGAGGGAGGGAAATGGGAGAGAGAAAGAGAGAGTTCTCAGTTGCTTCATTTTTTCCACTTTACTTCCAACTACTGAACTGTTTACTGCTAGCTTATTTCTTTCAGCTAATAGTTTAGGTTTTTTCATCTAATTTATTGCCTTGCTTCACTTTTCGGCCTACCACTTTGGAGGTGATTGCACTGTACCACCACACAGTTGATCTTTATCTTTAGCTTTTCTCAACTCATTGCGGTGCACTTTGTCGCTGGCCGACTACCACCACTACTACCACTACTACTACTTAGGCCAAATTCAATTAATCGGCCGGCCAACGGTGCGGCCCCAACTAATGATGTCATTTTGGTAGTTTGTGTATTTGTGTGCGTGTGTTTGACTTGTTCTATGCGTTTATTATGCATAAACATGGAAACACGAACTGGCTGACTTGCTGGAAGCCAAACAAGCGAACAAGTGGAATTTGTACTGGCAATGTCATTGTTTGTCTGCTCTTCCAGGATTAGCTTCTTACTCTCTCAGCATGTTCTTCTGGCTACATGTTCATTGCAACAATCTAAGCAAGGGTGCGTCCTGTAGGGTTAATGAAATTTGACTGTACTCACTTCTGTGTCTGTTCTTTCTTCTCTGCCATGGCCTCCTCTGCTTTCTCTCTGCTGGAAATGGTAAACAGAACCGAGTGATCACTCAACTGATTCACTACAACTCAGTCCAGTCACTGTCAGACTGCCTGACTTGCTGCTGATGTCGGAAGAATAGCACTCAGTCAAAGAGTCTTGCTGGATATGCAGTTGCTTAAAATAGGAACTTTCAAATTACAATCTTCTTTCGATAGTCCGGTTTGATAGATTTGTCACAACCTCGGCGTCATTCACTCATCGCTTTCCAATTCACTCTCCCCTTCTCTTTCTCTCTCCTCTGATCATCCACACAATATCAGCATCAGCAGCAGTAAACACGAATAGACACGAGTCGTCTTTTTGAGGTTTTCTGATCTGCCTGGTAATTACTATGATTACCACCCTGTATGCATTTTCTTCATCTTCTTCTTCATCTTCTTTTGGGAACATCATCTGATACGGGCATGCCATCAGTGTGCGGTGAATGCAGCAGCCAACCCGAGCGCATACTGCCAATACTTTGAGCAGAGTCACGTTTGTTTGCATGTGTGTCTTGTGCACTTGTGCCGGCACTTGTACCTCACCTTTGCCCTCCACTATACAGCCCTCAACAGACGCTCTTTCTCCTTCTTGCGGCACAATCTGATTTAATAATAATAAATTTTTCAATCAAATTTTGCCAGCACGCCTAGTCACTTAATCAACTACTCAGCAGTTTGCCTGCTTGATTGAGCTGCCAGCAAATTAGTTGTAGAGTAGCGCTCGTACCAATCTCATCTCTTCTTCAGAGATGCTTCTCAATGAACTTTCTCCGACCTTTAACTAGACGAAGAAAGTATTTATCAATTTGTTTTGCCAGACTTGCCATTTAGCATTTGACCAGTCATTATCATCGTCTTGTACTCCTCGCAATTTACTACTTTTTCGGAGTTGTCGGCAACAACAATCGCTCTAATATTGTACCAAATGCCCTCAAATAAAACTAATATTTTTATGGCTCCTCAGCAGTGCTTCTGTTTGCAGGGCAATAGGAGCGCCAATTCTCCTGAATGAGAAGTAAGGTTGCTCAGAAGTAAGGCACCTCAACTCTTTGCAGTGGTGCACTTGCATTCTCTGTTTACAGTGCCCACCAGTCAGCGCAATCTTAGGGCCACCCTGCCGTTGGAGAGTGTGCCTGTGTGTCTTTTGTGGCGAGCACTTCCTTTGCTTTCCTCGTAGTTTCACTCGTTCTTAAGGCAATTAGCATTGTTTGCTGACACTTGGTGACACCGCCAATCTGTACCACTGCCAACCGTGTAAACAGACGGACCAGGCGCAGGCAACTGTCTAAACACACACTGTCATGTGTCAATGACAAGTCACCGAGGAATTGACAGAAGAAGCGCAGAATTTATGTAGCCCCGCACTGCGGCAAGGTGTTTTAGCCTTTTTTCCTTTTTATTGAGTGCAAGGGCCCTGCTTTGCTTGCTTTATGCGTTCAAGGAATTCGATAAACAACAGCAGGCATTTTTCTAAATCTTTTTCCAAAACAAAATATCTTAGAATCGGTTGGTAGTAAAACTATTGATCATATTAATGCATTTGTGTTGATTCTGTTTAATGTCATTTAAGAAAAAATTTTGATATAGTTCCTTTGTCAATGTGTCTTTTTATAATTAACTAAGAATAAGAATTTTGATGTAGACAATGACAGCAAAAACAGAACATTGGAAGCACATCAAGTGTGGTCAGTTTTTTCAGCATCCAACTGTACTGCTCGATATTAATCGAATTAGATTTGTGCATGCAGATGACTTGTGGCCCTGAAATATTTGTTATTGATGACTACCAACTTCGGTCCTGGTGCTTGCTGTAACGTTCATCGGCAAATGCCTATCGATCACGCAATGGTAGCCAGAGAGTAGCCAGTGGACGTGCATTATGTGTCGCTGTTTTTGGCATTTCTGTACGCTCACTGGTAATTGATGGACACATTCACAGTGAGCTGCTCTAATGTTATGTCCACTCAAGAACTATTTAGCATTTCTGCATGTTGGTTGTCTCTCATCTTTATGGCCACTACTACCGCATTCGCATTCTCCCACTCTATTGATTGTTTTATCGTCTGCATTCCAGTGGCACTTTTTTGTTGTTGTTGCAGCAGTTGTTGCTGTCTTTCTATTCTTTCTATCTTGTCATTGCCACGCTCTACAATAACTCCAAATTGGCACTCCTGTTTTTTGTGCATGTCTGATTACTGACTAGTTTAGTCGTCAGATGATAGTTGAAAGCTTTAAATTTATTCGTTTTAATTCATTGTCTCACACAAGTGACTTTACTTTTCTTTTCACAAAGTTTTTTTCAGTTTTAAGCTGTAATCTTGTTTCTTCTTATTTAATCTTTGCATCGCTTTATGATCAATTTTAAATGATGATCTGAGGGCATCATTTTCATAGTTTACAGAGGAAAATCATGCTAAACAAGTCATACCTGTATCTCTGTTTTTGAGTTTTTATCCAAATTTTTGTCAGTTTTTAAGCAAACTTCTGTGCTTGCAAAGTCACTGCTAATGTCGTGCTATGTCTTTATGTGTCATTGACTGACCCACCTGAGCACCTGAGCACCACCCAATGAATTCACCCTGTGTGCTGCACTGGCCGTGCAAACTGCCTCATATGGCCTGTTTGAGCGACTGTTGTAATCTCGTTCAGTGGCAGCCACTGCAGCACTGGATAGCACAAGGGAGAAATAGTTTGATCGTGTTCACCTCTCCACTGGCTTATCTTAATTTGTCTTGTTGACGCTACTGTCGCGGTCGCGATTGATGAGAGGAACACTGCTCGACACTCTGATCAGCCAGTACGCCTGCCTCTCTTCATCTCCTTTAGCCAGTGCCGAGCACACAGACAAATGGATAAAGGACGACGACGACGACGACGACGACGGATGGATAGATGGTTGGACAGGGGGACGAGAAAGATTGGCCGAGATTAAGTGCCACCAATAAAACGGTGACCGAGCTGACCACAGCCACTGCGCTGCTGACCGCTGCCTACTGCCTACTACCATGCTGACCAAGTCAGTAGCGACCACTGATTTGGTGCTGCTGATTGGTGCTGGCAGTAGTCGGGCGATTCACTGCTCAGATAGCTCCACTCGGAAGGGACAGTGGCCCTTCACTGCAGTGGACCACCAAGCTGACCGATAGGCGGTGACAGCTAACGGTGAAGGTTTTTTGTTGTTGTGTAGGCGCCATGTCAAGCCACTGTGACAGTTTATCATTTGAGAGCTAACCAGGTAACCAGCCAACTTTTAAAGTCTTGCTACATTGAACTTACTCGCAACACACTCAATTGAATTTTAAGCTTTAATTAAGCAAATTGACTGTTAATTACTACATAATTTGATCATATCGTTGCCAGTCAATCAAGTTCTGCTGTGTTTTGACAAAAATGTTTATGCGTCGTTTAATCTACATAATAAAATATTGTATTGATAACTTTTTTTACAAATTGCAAGTAAAGTAGACTTTTTGCGTACTTTTTTAGTATGAAAGTACTTTTCAACAAAATAATAAAAACTTAAAAATAATTAAATTTATTTTATTTTTAAAAATAAAATTGCGCAAATTATTTTAAAAAATGTCAATTTGATTTTTCTTGTTTGTTCAGCTAACAAGCCATTTTATATTAAAATTAGCTCAAACTTTTTGTATTATTTGTTCTTTATTATTTTTATAATTTATTAAAAACTACACAAGTTTAAAAAATAGTTTTTAGCATTTTTATTTTTAATAAAAAGCTTTACGTTTTAAAAATGTTTTTTTATTTACAGGTATTTACTGAAAATTTAATTTACAAAAGTTGAACTTTAAATGCTGCAACCTTACATCAATGACTCTCTTCAACTGTTTGTGTGCCTCACTGTCATCAATATCAACGTAAACCCAGCAAATTGACTCAACATTCACCGAGCATCATTTGAAGTGAAAATCCTCATTGTGGTGCCACTAGCTGGCCATTGCCTTTCTAGTTATTATTCGTTTGTACCGAGCAGTCCGCAACCATATTTGGCCAAGTAGTGCCCGAGGAGCAGAGCCCTAAGCTGGTGCGGCAAGTGGCACAGAAAGTGCACCACAGTTTGGCTCGACAGCTCTGCCAGCTACAGCCGCTTCTGGTGTTGCTAGTGCCGTCCTGGCTTCGACCACTTCCTGGCACCAGAGCACGGCAACAGCAGCAGCAGCCGCTTCTGCCCAGCCTCGCCCACGCCCCCAGCTCATCGCTCCGCACTCGCATCATGTCATCGATCACCGCCATGCACTTCTTCACACTCGCCCTCCTCTGCTTCATCCTCCTGGGCGTCCACTATGGCGACGCATTCAACGAGGAGTACGGCGTACAGCTGTCCTTCTGTCCGCAGGAGTGCGACTGCCAGGGACTCACCATTGACTGTGCACGCCGGGGACTGGCCTACCTTCCCAAGCCACTGCCAGAAGACGTCAGGAGACTGTGAGTACCTCTTTACCTTTACCTTTCTTAACTTTACATTTTTTTGCATGACATAAAGCTGCCAGTGAAGTCTGTTTAGTAGTCACTGGTGGACGGTGCTTTTCAGCCATTTACGCACAGTTTGTGTTCTCTGGTCAAATCATTCATCTCAGCCTTGTTGACCTGTTAAAAAGCTAACGCGCAGAACCTTTGATCTATTATCTCATTAATTTTGATCAACAGTAGCTGTGTAGCTGAACAGTTGAAGTGATTCGCCTTGACAGAAGCCCCAATCACGCGATGCTCATTAATCAAAAGCATAAATGGACATTGCCTAATTGAACCTATCGTTAAGAGACCTAACAGAGCATTAAGCACTTTGTTTCACTTTTGGTTGTCCAATGTACAAAGTGACTGGCCTTGTTTGTTTCACTGCTTTAATTGAATTTCCGTTCCACTGGCGGAAGCATTGCGTTTGTGCAAATGCATTTTGCAACCCCCTTGCAAGAGGAGACACACGCACACTCTTCAACTGTTGGTTGTCACTTTTTTATTTACGTTATACTATTAATTATGTTTACTCTAGAAACTTATTCAACGATTGAAACAAATATTCGGAAAAGAAAGTTACAAAATTTAAAAGTTTTTGAACTTTTTAGACATTTTTGTTATAGGCATCTGTATGTGACAACAATTTTTTTGAAATAAGCAACATTCAAGAATTAGCACTGATTAATCCATACAGTTTGCGGGGATTATATCGTTGGCTAAGGTGATTAGCCAGTGCTAGAGGCAGTTGTGCCTTGCATTGCTAATCAGGGACTGCTTAGGTACCGCAAGCCCCAATCGGCCCTTGTTGAGCTATATTTGTCCCTCAAAACAAAATACTTCATAACTTCTATTTCTCCTCTTCACACACGCACACAAACAAGACTCTTTTTTATTTCTGCGCTATGCTTTCTTTCAAAATTAAATTGCGCCAATTGTTCTCGCCTCTCTGTACAACTGGGTGCTATTGTTACTGTTTTGGTTTGATTGCGCAATCACAGTTTCAGAGTAATACGAGTTTCCAACAAATGAGCATTCTACTCTGACACTTTCACTACTCCATTTTACCGTTATACTTTGAATGTTTAACTAGAACGCCACCCTGCCACACTGTACTACTTCATCCTCAGGCACCACTAATTGACTATAAATGTGAAACTGATCCTTATTCAATAGTTTTTTTGTTGAAACTTTAAATAAAAACCGTTTTTAACATTTGGGCGACGGTTAGCAATTTTATTTTTATACAAGCAAATTCAAAAACATTTTTTATTAGTGACAAAATTGGTTACCTCGATCATTGTCTGTCTGTTTTTGAAGTGTCGGCCTGAAAAAAAGTTTAATGCTTGAACCGCTTTAGGCACCTTTGTGCCCCTCACAGACGGTGACTTATGCGTCCCACTTACCACTGAAGCATTTGTCTTTTGACCATTTGACAGACAATTTTAGTGAGAACTATTAGTTGGCTTTTGTTGCTTTTTGGGCATTCAGCGACAAAAAAAATCTCTTAAAGAGTTTACTGACACTCGACTACTGTCAAACACTCGCTGACGCCACTTACATTGCCTTTATTTGTATGTCAAATGTTTCTCTTTTCTGTTTTTTTTTTCTGTGTTATCAAAGTATTTATGACAAATTTTGACGATTCCTTGATTGTACGCTTGCCTTAGTTGACGCGATTCAATTCACATTTTTTTTTAAGTACTTGCCGCGTTTAACCTGCGCTCATTTGTGTATCGATTTTAGCGGAGAAAAGAGTAACAAGCCATTTATGAGGCACCTATGCCCCACCACCCCACTATACTCGCCACTACGTTAAGTGCCAGACAATAACTTGTTCCATGCAGACATACTTTGCTGCAGCGCAACAGGCTATTACGACGGTATTTGTCGATTTCTTGAGTTCGACGATACGACGACGGCACTAAACTCTAATGGACATCCTTGCATACAGCACTCGGGTCACTAAACGGTTCGTTTCCCGCCAACTTTATTGTCACCACCATTTGACGCAAAACTGCGCCCTTTGATATAGAGAGCAAGAATTCTCAGTCTTGTTTATTGCCTTTTTGTTCGTATTACCTTGTACGGAGTTTTTTAATTAAATGTCCGTTTAAATGTTTCATTTGACGGTAGTTGTGATCATCTTTGGCAGCACCAAACCCACCAGCTCGTACTCTGGCGTGCTCACATTTTTAATGTTTTCGTCGGAATGAAAGATATTAAGTCGTTAAACAGGTGACAGACCACACACTGGGCTTGGCGTACACTCCTTTCCACAAACTTGCCCATTCACTGGCCCCCAATAGACCAATGAGCCTTTTTTAAAGCAAACTAAATTGCAAACTGTATTGTTTTTTAGTCGAGGGAAGGTTTCATTAGCTGTTATAGTCGTACTTTGCATTTGTGTTTTAATTAAATTAGTCTATTTTGCACATTTTCACATGCTTGTTACTTGATAAAATTTAGCTGCAATAGTGAAAAACGCATTGTAATTATTTCGCAGCTGTCTGAAAGATGATTTGTGATTGCATATCTAACAATTAGGTAATTTCATTGGTATCTTATCTTTATCAACTTTCAAAAGCAAAAGTAGACTGTGTGAAATTATTTTCAAAGTCAGGTAGCACATACTTTCTCATTTCTATAAAGTTTGCAACAATTTAAAGGCAGTTTAATTGTCAAGCTCTAATCTTGGGTGCGATCTTAAAAAAAGATTTTTATGCGGGCACATATCGCTGACACATCGACCCATGCAATAAATAGCGGTAATTGAGGCTGTCCCATTAGTTGACACCACAGTGACTGCACTCTCTCTATTTATCCTTACCTCCTCTGGTGATATTTCAAAATATATAATTCCGAATATCGCCGCACACATACACACTTAGTGTCTGTTGTTGTTTTTCCTTATTAACAGCAACTTTTTTTTGGGGAGATTCTCATAATTTATTATTACCCTAACTTGTTAACTCTTGTAGCTGGAATTTTCTTGGCACTTGTCACCCTGTGCATGCAGTGTCTAATTGGCGCTAAACGCACTTCAGACTCCCTCTAAAAGCTGCTCTCTATTCGGAATGAGATGCGAATCGAGATTGCCAGTGCCTGTCTGTCTGTGTTTGTGAGCCGGCACTGCTTACCAACTTATACGGAACTGGGATGAACAGTTTAGTCCTTCCTCATGCAAATTCATTGCTTCTTGCACCGCTTTTGCAAAGCAAATCAAATTCTGTTTTTCCGAATGCCTTTTAGTTTTTTCTCCTTTTCAACGGTGCCAATTTACGGGATCGAGCACCCAAGCTCTCTCCCTTTTCGTGTACATTCTCCGTTTTTTATTTCTTGTGCTGACTTTTATTATTACTAACTCACTTCTTTAGAGCGCAGCAATTAAAGCGACAACTGAAGCTATAGTAACGACATTTAGTTCTCGCTTTTTTATTCAATAGACTTACTTTCTAAATGAGCAGATTCTTATTTCGGCAACATAAGTTAGCTTATTTAATTGGAGAATTGCTTGCCAAAAAAGTTGCACTTTTACTACATTTTATTTGAATAAGTTAAAGAAACTCAAGTCTAGACCAATGGACTGCAATTTTTACTATATCAAAACAGTTTTTTCTCAAGATTTTTTAACAATTTTGATGATAAAATTTATTGAAATATATTCAATGTAAACGTTTTTTCAGTAGTTTTTCTTTTAAAAAATTTTATTTTTATGTCTAGCAATAATTTTAATTTTGTAAGTTAAACAAAATTAAAAATTGAAATTTTGGCACAATTTATTATTGTCTTGGACTGTGAACCGTTTGAGCCACCACCAAAAGTCTGAATTTAAAATGGCTTTAATTGAAGTTGATTGGTGCACTTAAACGGGCTAAGAACTGCTGCCGAACAATGATTTATTATTTATTGTTTAGTTTCTTCACTTCCTTTTTTGTGCCAAGATCGTTTCAGCATTTTTTCAACAAAGTTAATTTAGTGAATTAATTTGTTGAAATATTTACTTTAAATTTGCACTACTTCAATTGATTGTTACTGGTCGTGTGGCCTTGACTTCAAGTCATTGACTTGCCTTCACTTGGCATTACTCTCACTCTCTTGCTCTCAAGTCAGTTTTGCTATACTTTTGATTGGCGATAATTTAAAGTCATTGCAACTCAGCAAAGCAGACTGCCCATAAATATCCGTTGCCATTCGGAGAGCTGCCGTCTGTGTGCCTCCAATCGCCTTTTTATTGATGTCTTTTTTAATTTTACTCTTAGAGCCATCAATAATAACTATAGTTTAAAAATAATAAATTCTTGTTCAGCTTCACGGTAGAGAAAGTGTTTGAAACGCATCAGGATGACCTATGATGCATGAAATCTGGCAATTAGTTTAACTTCCGGTTACTGAAAAAACTCTCACACTTGGCCACCTTTCTTTTCTGTTTTTTATTCGCTTTTACTAACTGTTTGCTCTACTTTGTGGCTTACTGTAAAGTTATTTCAAGCATTTTACAGAATTTGCCGACAATGTTCTTTTGTGAACTAATTCCTTTAGAATGTTCTATCTAAATACAGTGGTCTCATTTGAATGAGCAGAAGTTCTGTAAGCAGCCAGCACTAATTGCGAACACTCGTCAGTTGCGTGACTGGTAACAATTAGTCAGATGACCATGTCGATCTTGTCGTGTCACTAAGCGCATCTTTTATGCTCGGTTTCCATTGCTTTCCCGTTCACTCTCTCCCTTTCATTTGCGATAACACTCGTTTGAGCTGTGCTGTACTTTTTCTTTATGCCGACTCGCATGTTTGGACTTGTTATGGGCAAAATTAAATTTCTGCAGACAAAGCCTTTGTGCTCCTTTTTCTTGCTTTCTCTGCAGTCAGACAATATTTCCATTTTTGGTTGAGCCAATTTAGGAATTCTATTGTGCGCTATTTGATAGTGTGGCGACTGGCAAGTTAGGCGACCAATTCTACAACTCTGATGACTTGTAGGCAAATTGCACTCGTTTAGTCGATGGCTCCTTTGCAGCAACAGCAGCAACAGCAGCAAATGCTCGTCACTCTCATCTAATTGACCGACCAGGGCGTCCGTAATCGTCCTGTCTAGGTAAACAAGGCTCAACGGCAGTATTGACCGCAGTTTGTATATGGCCATGATGGTAGCAGTGCAGCTTAGTAATGGCCACCATTTGCTACACGCACATTATCGCCCTGATAGGTTAGGAAAGAGATGACTGTGCCCACTTTAATCGAGCTGTCTCGAGCCAAATTAGACGACCGCCATTTGGTTCCACTTTAATGTAGCCTTTGTTGGCGCCTGCTCGCCTGCCTGCCTGCCTGCCCGTCAACCGTTGTCTGCTACCCTAACTTTAAACATTTTTGCAAGCAAACTGATCAACGAGTTAAGTCGATGGTGGTCACTTCAAACTTCAAGCCTGCTGGCCAGTTTGTGCAACTGATCACCACAACTGATACCCGTTCACTTTCATGATTATACACTGCGTAAATCATTCCAATGTTTGTGGCGGACAGTTTATTGACAAAGAGAACTGGTACACTTTTTGAAGCACAACTATTGTGGTAGAGTTGTGGTAAAGATTGTGCTCAGTGTTAACGGGCTCACACTTGATTGATACCTTCAGCATGATCTCTCGACGAGTTTGCATAGTTTTGCATAATTAAGCATCTACTTCATCAGTGCAAGAGTAGGCCAAAGCTCATCAGCCATCATCAGAGTGACCTGCTGGGGCATCATCAGCTTCATCAGCAGCCCTCATCAGTGTGCCTTCTACCTACTACCTTGCGGTGCTGCTGCAATTGAATCTCTTGTTTGCACTTGTGTGCATTTCTCAGCATCCTTGATTGGCTCAATTGGTGTAGAGCATCTTTGAAGCATCCAATGACTGTTAATGTACACCTCACTGCTCGCATCAACTTTCGTTTGTCATTAGCACCGAACGTGCTTGCCGCTCTACCTGCCGCATATACTTTGCTCGACTTTCCAGCATCTTGACTGGCGTCACTTCTCATTTATTTATCGTCAGCTTTTCACTGTTTATTTACTTTGTCATTGTGGCTGCCATCTTTCTTCCACTCGTAGACACATTTCCTCTATCTTTAGAGTATAATTTATAATGACCAATTAAGACACTCACGACTGCGGCTAAAAAGCGATCAAGAAGTGTGCAGACAAAGATAAAGCCACAGCTCTCTGAGATTCAATTTTAATTTCAACTTAATTCCACCTTGTTTGCCGTTGATGACAGTGTAATTCAATTTAATTTGTGTGCGCCACTGACTTTGTTTGTTTACCCTTGTGATTACCATAAATTATTGTCCAAACTTTCGCTTTAGCAAGATTCAGCAAGCGCAATGCTTTCTTTCTTTTGTAGTTTGCAAAAAGCACACTGCTAAAAGTCACAAGAAGTTCCATTACCTACACTGCCAGAACCTATATCACGTGCACTTTCACAAGGTCACACGACTGCAGATGCATGCTAATTTGACTATGTGGTAATTTCAGTGTGATAATTTTAATTTGGTGACAAACGAATCGTTGAAAAGGCAACCGTAGCTGGCCGTAATGACCTGGCAAGGGCTGCTGCTGATCGTGCTACTGCCACGCGGAAATGCCAGTTCCAAGTGCAGTGTGAGAGTGCAAAGGAGCGCATCATTTGGCTGGCATCTACCTCCGCAGGCACATTTCATCGTGCAGCAAGTGCAGCCTAATTGAGCTCTAATAGTTAGTTAGTGTTCGCTTTTGTTCTACCCACAGACCGACAGTTCACTGTTGCAGAGGACTGTGCACTTGTCATTACTTCTCATGCGGCTGTCTCATCACCGAGCTACTGATTGGCATCACTTGTGCCGAGCACATCAATCGCAAATTCTGCAAATTGAATTGGGCTGCTGAGTTGTGTGCACTTCACAGGGTGCACTTTACTTTACTCCGATGATCACTGCGGCGGCGGCCTCGTCAGTGCTGCTCAACTTGAACTGTCATCTGGTTGAGCACTTTGTTTTCTAAGATCCATCCTCAAGAAGGACAATCGCCTGAGAAGCACTGCAGTAGGTCGCTGCCATTCACCCTAATTTGATTTGCAGTCGATCGTTCTGCGGATCGGCCTATCTCCCGCTGAAATGCTCCTTACACAATTGCATTCACTAGTTGTTTGTTTGCAGTGAATTCGATTAGCATAATTTGCTTGTGTGTGTTTCATCTCGTCACCGATTCTATCTTTCTTTCATTCATTGGTTCATTCATTGTCGGTGTGCAAACTTGTTTCACTTTACGGTTTAATTACACTAGATTGCATTGTTTTGTAATTAATTTTATCCATTCCTAGCACGGTGTTTTTTTACCAAATGGTGTCGCCTAATGGATGATTACAAAAGAAAAAAACAGAATTAGAATCAGCAACTCACTTTCTTTCATTTGCCTGCATCACTTTTTTTGGTAACAATGCTTTCATGCTCCGTATTGTTTCAAAAATTAGAAACAAACCTGATTGCTGTTCATCACTATTTATACCACTCAAGTTTTGAGCGTATTGAAACTTTCTTTAGAAACATTTGATTCAATTAGACAATTCTTCATAGCATTGTTTTTCCTTTGCACATTGAGTCAACTGACAAAGTTTGAGCAAAGTTTTTATTTTGTCTTACGTCTTTTAGTCGCCGGTGTTATATAGTCGAAAAAGACATTATTTAATTAATACGCTCGTATGTTTGCAATTTGTTCGCTTCACTGAATGATGTCGACCCTCTTAGTGTGCCTGTTTCCCGAGAAAAATGCACTTTGGTTAATTTGTCATTTTCATTGAGTTTATTTAAAAACGACAACATTTGAGTCACATTAGCACAAGAAAAGCGAGGAAGGAAAGAAATTGCAAATAATTTTTGCAAGGGCAACGACAGCCCAATTTTGATGTGGCCCAGTTCGATGATTATCCATTTAGGTTTGGCATCTGCCTAATGTTCCATGGCGAGATCTATTTGGCCGATTGGATGCACTCACTCTTCCTTGGTAGCTGCGTCGAAGATCGCAAGGGTCGTCTCTTTTTTCTTCTTCCACAAAATACTGAGCATCCTCCACAAGGATGCTGCTCAGTCTCTTCTCTACTCAATCTGTGTTGAGTTTCCTTTTTGTCTTCAACTTTGCTTATCTTCAACCGGGCAACATAACGCAATAAATAACAATAAAGGCCCTACCACCACCAGGCAGTTTGGTTCGCCTGTGCCATTGACTGCTGGGAAGCACTGCAAAGGGCGCCAATTGCAATGCGAGACACAGGAAAATTAATGTTGCCGATGCGGAGAGAGAAACGATGCACTGTCTTGGCATCCGAGTGATGCCACACTGAGGATGTGGCCTGTCAACGTTGACGACGACGACGGCGGCGACGATGTGGTGGTGGTGCTGGGCAAATCAAGACAAATCTAGTCATAAATCGAGCCAAAAGCGATTAGCTCATTGGGAGCCCCTTTGCTTTCAGTCAACAGTCAACAGTGTGGCAGACAATTGGCTCACGGTGGACAGACACCACCGACTTGCCGTGAAGCACACCGATCTTTGAATCCTAGTACAACAAAAGGTGAAACACTAGCAATCACTTTCTTTTCTCATTTGCACAAAAGCTTTTCTCACTTTTATTGATTCCAGTCGATTTTGAGAAGTGCTTTTAAAATTTACAGAAAGTGATTTAATGTTGGATAGTGTAATACTTGTGTGATATCTGAATATTTTGTTGTACAGTTTTATGCAGTAGTCAACTCCTGACAGTAGTCTCAGCTGTCTTGGAACATAATTGTGACATATACGACTGCCTCAATGTTCACCACGGCGTCCTCATATATCATCATTTATGTTTTGTTCTACACTATTATTCATTGCCTTCACACTGCTTCCTTGAATATCTCTTCTTCAAGTCTGCTTTTTGTTTCGCACAATCTTTCTGTCTCATTTTCTCCACCTTTTTTCCCAAATATGCCTTGAAATATGTCGACAATTGGGGTTTACTTTTTCTATAACAAATATTGATTTAAGGTTTTTGGTTCCGCTGTGTGAAAGTGGTAGAGATGCAAACAGGTTTGCCACTCGGTCACACAATTCTCCATGCACTGTTTAAACAGCCATTGTCTGGCACTACTAACTGTATTCTAGCTTTTTCTTATCATTTTTTCACTTTATCAAAACTATAACAATCTTTTTTCTTTTTTCTTTTTTTTGACAGAAACCTAGAAGGCAACAACCTCACTGCTCTCCACCGAGTGGACTTTCAGCGGTTATCATATCTGAAGCTACTGTAAGTAATGCAATCAAAAATTATTATTTGAAGCTTTTTACCCAATTAAAAGTGATTTGTGTGCGTGTGCGCTTTTTGATTCACGGCGTGCCAAGTGCTTCTAATCTTGTTAGTCAAAAACGATTGAATTTTCACGCTGTTTTAGGTGCATAGACCGTGTAAGAAAAAACAATTTTTCCAATGGTCCGTTTTTTCTGCAAGCAGACATGCTAAACCTGAGGCAAATGAAAAAAAGAAGAGCACTGTTAAATTAGCAAACAAAGTACATTTTGGCAGCATTACGCATAATCTGAAGGGAGGAACACAGAACTATGTAGTGCAATCGAATTACCAGAGTTGGCCATGGTCAAATGAATGACATTTACCGGGTGTAGCGCAGTGCAAGTGCAAGTGCAAGATGTGTAATGAGAAAAAAGTACAAATAACTTGGCAACTTTCTTAATTGCTATGATTTATTAGTGCAGTGTTCTTGCCCGTGCAGGCGGCGCAGCAATTGCCGACGCCGGTGATTTATGCAAGTCCAAAATTGTGCGGTCTACAGACAACCAAAAAGAGAGAGTGTGTGTGTGTGCAGAGCACCATTTTATTCTTATATTTTGCCACACACCAAGACGTGGAGGAGAAGGATGCCAGCGTGTCTGCACAGATTTATTCGTATAGCGAATCATTTTGTTGATTTATAATGCAAATTAATGCACTACCACTGCGCTCACTGCCCCATGCTCACTGCACCAGTCTCTTTCAAACTATGCTCTTTTGCTGAAGATTGTTGAGTACCGGGCGCCCAGTCAATCTGCCCAGTCAGTTCTACGCCAGCCAGCAGTCCATTAGCGCCCGGCGTACTGTACTGCACATACTGTCCTGACTTTCCTGGCAGATTACCACCACTGGCCACTATTAGTCTTTATTAACGCAGCCAATTTGCATATAAAAAAGTGGCAAGTGTCTTTTTAGCTAGCTTGAAATTATTACCAGTGGCCAGACAGAGTTGGTCTCTGAGCCAAGTTGAGCCGAGCTTTCCTCTCACAGAGCTGACCACGAGTGGGGTAATCAGCACAAGGAGAGTAGCACCTCTTTTACATTTTCTAAAAAGGATGTTGGTGTGGCTCCTGGGTCGATTCAAATTTCTCTGGCAGACAACTGAAATGGCATTCTTTCTCTGTTAACAACTAAACTGTCATCACCGTTTTTACTGCTTCCGAAAATATATTGTATTGGTGTAATCTAATTTTAACATGCAGGCTTCTGTCTAATTAAAGAATCACCAAGTGGAAATCTACTTTATTTGCAAGCATTAGTGCTCATTTGTATAAATATATTTCATTTTTGTCTACTTTAAAAATATAATTTGCTATTAATGATTACTTTGCTTAACGATAAATTAAAATTTGTTTTTTAAAATAACAAAATTTAAGGAAAACGGCAGTAGGCGCTTTTTGACATTGAAATATTTTTTACTAAAGCCACTTTTTGATAATTTGGGCAATACTGCCTAAAACTGATTACTGTTTACATTTCAAAATTAGCATTTAAATTAATTTTCAGTTTTGCTGTAGCTCAGTTGAACTAAGAAGACAGTGTTTACTTTTGCACCAATCACACTGACCACTAAAAGCCACACTCACCTTGGCTATAACTTTCATTATTTGCTCTACGGTTAGTTTTTCAAATAGATGTTATTTTTAATATTTGCTTTACAAAAAAGCCTCGGTGAGCAGTCAACGTTGAGAAAAGCAAGGCAACTAATTTGTTGCTTGCTCTGCAAAAAGTTGGTCGACCACAGTTTTGAAAAGACAACATAAGCCAATCTATTGAAACTGTCTGAATCTGAAAGCGATCATCAACTGAATTGAAAGTGTTCTTTTACATGCATTGACCACACAGGCGAATTATTTCATTAAGCTCAAAGTCCTCTTTCGCTCTTTTCTCCACTAGAAACTGAGTTTTGCCATAAGGCAGTTCACATAAACAGAAGGCAAAATCATCCCATGCTGACACTGAATTCTTCAGCAAGCTCAGCATTTGATGCTCAGCAAGTGCGTTTAGTTTAACTGGCAGTGAGAACTTCCGGTTAGAAGCATACGACTGCGCCAAAGGGTGCGCATGTCAAAACAAAGGCGCCCGCTGTTACGATCACTGGCCGCATAAATCATCGCCTAGTCGAATCTATAAATAGGCCAATTATTAATGAAGGCCAGTTATTAATTATCGACAGTTTTCTCTGCATTCTCACTCGGCGACGTTATAATCTGATAGGCCCTTTACTGTTAACTCCTTTAGAATTGCTTTAAGTTTCTCAAGATTTCCTTTTGTCTTTTTTGCCTTCTTTCTTTTTTTGGAGTTTTCTTTTGTGCGATCACAGTTTAGTAAAGACCCAGCAAAAAGACAGTGCGTTTCAAAGTCTCAGCCACTTTTCATATTGAGACCTTTTGCTAATAAATTAATGATTCATTGAATGCGCTCCTGCATTCTTAACTGGCAATATATAAATCATTAATAAGCAGCCAGTCACCGAACTTCAAAGATAAACACAGACACAAGCAGCGTTTGTTGAATTTACCACTAATAAGATTCACTGTGGGATCGTGGAGAATAAATATATATATTTGTTTCAAACAATGAATTTTCTTTTGTTTGCCAATTCAGGTCTTTTGGTGAAATTGTTTTAAAATGATTGCTAATACAAAAAAAGTGTGTTTGTTTGACATCTTTAAGTACGTTTCTGTTGCACACACGGAAGTTTAGTCTGCTTAAAAGTCATATGATTAATGGTCACTTGATCTGCTTGGGACTAGTTACAAAACATTTGTTTTTTACTTGCCAAAGTTTGACCAAGCACCTGAATTATTTTGTGGTAAAATATTGTCATTTTAATTGCACTCACATTTGATTGTAAATTTAAAAAAGTGAAAAAGTGGCATCTCAATTTTATTAGTATGACTGTAACTGTAAATTATTAAGACGACCCTGAAGTCAACTAGAGGCACACCGACTTTCGAATGACATGCCAGCGGCAAAGTGTTTTGCATCGATGCAGTGCCCATTGACTGCTACTAGTTTTGTATCGATAAATAACCCGTCAGTAGCATTGCACAGCATTATTCTCTTTCTTTACTTGTTTGGCGGCATTTGAAGAAAGTGTAGTGAGAGAGCTGTGCACGGACCACAAGCGATTCTCGCCAGTGGACGCATTTTAAATTGCTTCCAGTGGCCGTTAAGGTGTGCGTTCACATAAATTTGCCAACATTTGGAACAGATTGTCCAGTGATGATAGTGCTGCTGTTTGTGGCAATTTGAAGTGAACATAATTTATTATTTACAAAATTGCCTCTTCTTCTTCTTCTTGCTAAAGTTATAAATTGGAAAACTCTTTTTCTACGTTGTGCAATAAAGACAGTAGTTGAATATATTTTGTTTTTGTTGCCATAATGAGATACAAATGTTTCTAAACAGTGTTTTAACAGCAGTTTGCTGTATGTTTGCTATGCAGAAGTCATCAGTGAAGTCATTTCAAATTACCCTTTTTTATTGCAGCCGCATCAGCACACTGTCACACTGGTGTCATTGAGTCATCTCAACGCTGCCTGCTTCAGTGCTTGGCACTCTTTGTAAGACTATCAAACGCTAGTGAGGCCGCAGCAAATGATACACTTCAGTTGAGAATAGGGCGCGCGAGCTGTTTGCAACTCTAGCCACACAGTGGCCAGCACTGCTGCTGCTGCTGCTGGAGCCCCTCATCGGTAGCTCTCGTTCCTCGCTCTGAATCCCGACGCACTGTGACTCATCCACTGGCATTACTCATGCTTCTGCTGGAACGTGCTGCACGTGTTAGTCCCTAGTCTAATATTCTCAATGATGGCTCGCTTTCCCAGTACCGCTATGCTCCTCATTGACTCATGCCTATGGATCGCCACTTTTTTTGCTCTGCCTGCTTCCAGTGCCCACTGATAGCTGTCAAATTGAGTTTTCCAAGAAGTACTTTTTTTAATTTACAGAGAAATTCTCATGCTTTAAAATGCTACAATTTTATTTTACAGATTAAACTTTTTAAGGTTTCTTTTTGGTTACCAAACTTTATTTAACAATATTTTTGAAATAAAAAATGCACAAAAACTCTTTTTATACTTTAAGTAAAGACAGAAGTAAACCATTTGATTTTGGTAAAATATGTGTTTTAAACAAAAATGCTTTAAGTACTGACTTGTTCCTCAAGTAAACGTGCGTAGCCAATCACAATTGACCGCTTATAATGCTAAGAAAAGAAAGTTTCTTAGAACGTCTTTTCTAATTAGCCCTGCGCCAATCAGGCGATGCCTCATTAAAGAAACAAGTCGACTTTGAGCAACCAACTGTCATTAATCTTATCTTTTGTTTTTGTTTTTTTTGCAGCCAACTGATGGACAACCAAATTGCCAGCATTGAGCCGGGAGTATTTGACGATCTCAAAAGTCTGGAAAGAATGTAAGTTTTCAAAATGATACTCTAAACTAAACTTTTGCTTTATTTAAAAATGACACTGATTTTTTGTGTAATTTGACCCGCTAAACCTAGAATGAATTAATTAAACCTCAAGTTAAAAACACTATTAAATTTTAATTTTACAATTATTTTAGGCAATTTTTAAAACGATTATATTTTGTCTTGAAACATTTAACTGTATAATTTTAGTTTTGTGTTTAAAATATGTAAAAATGTATATTAAAATTTGGCACAATTTATTAGAATTATTAGTTTGCTGTAAAGGGACAAGTGTTCTCTGGGCATTCTTTTTTTCTATTGTAGCTTGATTTACATGGTGCCCTAAGCTCACGTTGCCAAGCTGCATTCCTTTTAGTGGTAGTGGCAGCATCCCAAAAGGGGACATTTCAGGCGCCTGTGGTTTTGGGCGCCATCAACGACAGACATTCATTAGTTATGTGCTACGACTGGCAAATATGTGCTTACTAGCAAAGGGCAAAGAGAATTGCCACAGTTGCCGTCACTGCAAGCCATTATTGGCTTGCCCATAAAATGACATCCTAAATGTACTTCCTTCCTTCCTTGAATTCAACTCCATTTGCTCGTATTTATCTTTGTGTCGACAAATTACAATTTGATAATCATTTGCATTAGACATTAAGTAATGCAACACTTGCTCAAACAAAATTAGAGCAATTAGCTGGACAGCGACGGCAGATAGAGGCAGGCATTACTGACTTTGTCGAACTTTGATTATGTATAGTGTCGTTGAGTTTTATTTGCTTCAAGCAACTTCTAGTGGAATGATTCTTCCGATTCAATTGCCAATTAGTTTTCTTTTTGGACCGTTTTATTGTTTAGTATTTTGATGTTTCTACTTTTAGACAGACAACAATTTTGATTTTCACTTTATTGACACATGATGCCTAGTTTGAATTTCTATATTTTCATAGCTTTGCAATATCATTCAAAATGTATATTTTTGTACAGTTTTCAATCGATTTTAATTTGGTATATAAGTATGGCGGCGCCGTATAAAGAAAATGGCGCTTCAGTCAAACGACAGTTTGTCAACTTGGCGGCGCGCGATCGTGTGCATCTGTCAATGTGTGAGCAAATGTTCCCGAAATGGTTCGTTCACCCACCACTGCCGAGTGTTTAGATGAGCTGGAGCGATATTATTAAAAAGCAGTCACTCATTCAGACAAAGTGGCAACTGTGGCAAACGACAGGCGCTGCCTACTGCTCACCATTGACAGATGATTGCAACCGCTTCTCTTCAATTGCCCTCTTCCAATTGCTCCCAAACGAGTGCCATTTGCCATGCCGTGTGCTGCTCAGTCTGTCAACAAGGACTCCCACCCTCTTTCTGGGACTCTGCTGAAGCAGCAGCAGCAGTCTCCAGAAGTGCCCTTCCGCTTTTCCATTTAATTGACTTCAGCCTGGCTTGTAGTACTGTGTCGCTTTTTCCTACACACACACACGCATTCGCTAACCCTTCTCCTTCATTAAATTTCCTGCGAGAAAGGCAATTAACTGTCGTTTGCTTAATTATGCAAATGAGCCAGCCTTTCAATTAGATTGCGGTTTTAGTTAGTTAATTGATTTTACGCTGTTGAGATGCTGCCTTGCCACTTTGTGACTTTACCTGATTTTCTCAAGTTTCTTACTAATTTTTGTTCTTTTTTACAGCCGACTTAATCAAAATCGTCTACGTTTTTTGCCCGACAAAATATTCTCAAAAAATCAACAACTTTATAGAATGTAAGTCCAATTAATTGTTTTAAAACTTTGTTTGTATTTTCAATTTTGCGCAAAAACAATAGATTTTTTAAATGTCGACAAGTAAACGATTGACACTTGTGTCACTCTGTCAAGTTGTTTTCAGTTTTGTCTATAATTTACTGGCATACACTAGATTTTTTTGGCACTCGGCAACCTTAATCATATTTGATGCCTAAATTGAAACTGCAAAACTTGTCTAAAATTTATAAGTGTTTCCTAAAAGATGTGATCTGCCTTGAAAGCCAAAGTGAAGCAGTAGATGACAGTGGATGACGGCAAGAAAAGTAACGATGAGCAAATGTGTGCAGGAAAGCAAACTGTGATCACTTTGAAACTGCTTTCAGTGCTTCACAAAACGAAAACTCTGCAGAAAGCTGCCTTCAAACTAGCAAATTAAGCGACAGAAATTCAATTTAATATTTGCTTTTTGTAGAGTTCAATTGTTCTGTTTTTTTCCGTTCAGTACAATATTGATTTCATTACGATTTTAAAGTTATCAGTAAAAGCCATCACCAGTACAGTGACAAAGTCAATTTATATTTTTTTTGTTTACTTTCTCTTCTTTTGTGCGCAGTGACCTGAGCTTCAACAAGATAATGGCTCTCACTGGTCAAACGATGTACGGATTGAAGTCTCTAAAGATGCTGTAAGTGCAAGTGCAATTGAATAGCCCTGTAATTGGCTTGTTTGGGTCATTACTGATAACACTCACCCTGCTTTGTTCTTCAACGCATTAGCCATTTGGATAACAATGAGTTGACCTGCATTGAGGATGACGTTTTTGACAGTTTGAAAGAACTGGAAATTCTGTAAGTATGACATTTGTTGACAGTTTACTTGAACAAAAACACTTAATTCTTACCTAATCATTCAACCAACAGATCGTTGAATCAGAACAACCTCACTTCAATTGGCTCGTACACTCTTGAAAGTTTGACAAAACTTAAGTCTCTGTAAGTGTAAAGTTATACTAAACAATCCTTTTCATTAACTAACAGTTTATATTTTTAAGTCGTTTGTCAGAGAATCCTTTGGCCTGCGACTGCAGTCTTTCCTGGTTGGCACAGTATCTGCGGACGCACACCAGACTGGCTCGTTCCACAAAGTGTGGTTCGCCTTTTTACCTCTCTGGAAAACTGGTGGCTGAGTTGTCTAAGCGCGATTTCAAGTGTAACACAGGTTGGTTGAGACTATCTGCGTATTTAAAAAGCACTAACTCACCACTTGATGCAGGTGACATTCTCTACGACACCTTCCTTCAGAATGATAGCCCCTCTCGGGTTTGCTCTATCAAGCCGCAGTGTCCATTTGCCTGTCAGTGCCAGGACGGCGTTGTCGACTGTCGCAATCGAAACCTCACCAAGATTCCTGACTTTATCCCCGAAAATGCCACTGAACTGTAAGTAAACTAATTTTAATCAGCAAGCAGATTTAATACACTTTAAAACGCTATAAAATATTCAGTATACGAAATACATTTAACGTAGACACAAAAGACAGCAGCAAACTCATCGGGCCGACAAATGCCAAAGAACTAATCTTATTATTTTTCCAAGCTGCCACTACTGATTCTGCTGCAGCAGCTTTCCACCAACAATCTCTTTTTATTCACTCAACTAGACTCCTAAAGTCTTTAAATAAAGCTTTAAAAGTTAAACAAATTTGCTCTTTGTTCACTTGTTTTAAAATTTAGGATTTAAATGCAAGCACACTCTGTTTTATTTGAAAAATTAAATAGCATAAAATTGACGTTTTATTGTTAAGAAATAAAGCAAAATGAAATTAATCTGCTAGATATTGTTACAATGAACGGTAGCAAAAATTTAATTTTAAAAAAAGTTTTTAACAACTAAAAACTTTTTTATTCAATGCAGTCGGTTGGAACAGAATTCCATTACTGAAGTGCCATCGCGAGCGTTTTCTAATTACCGGCAACTACTTCGCATGTAAGTGTTTTTCTCTGTCCACGTCATTTTTAATTACCGTTTTGTTTTTTTCCATTCAACCTATTTTACCATTTTTCTTCTTTTTTTCTTTTGCTGTACCACATCTTAAATCTTTTAGCGACTTAAGCAAAAATAATATCTCCAAAATTGCTGAAGACGCATTTCACGGCCTGAAATCGCTAAACTCGCTGTAAGTATTCTGTCAATTGATGCACACGGCGCACTTTGCACTTTTGTTTATTTATTGTTCAGCAAGCGCAAAGAGCACAGCACACGCCAAGCTGAGTTTTTGCCGACTTTTAATAATTTGCAAATACGGCCAATGCTTTTGTTGTACGCAGCAGTTCACTGGCTCGTGCAATTTGATAAACTTTGCCTTTTTGACTTTTCCTGTACTAAGATTTTTTTCTTTTTATAAGGTTTTTGTTCGGCAACGAAATAACCGACTTACCTGAAGCTGTCTTCAAAGGGCTCTCTAATGTGCAAGTGTTGTAAGTAGTACATTAAAACTGAACATGCTGTTCAGGTCATTGTGGCTTTGTTTCTAAATTAATTTCTTTCTGTTTTGTTAAGGTTTCTCAATGCAAATCGAATAAAATGTTTACGTCGAGGAATTTTTGCCGACTTTAAGAATCTCAACTTGCTGTAAGTGCATACTGATTTGAATCCTTCTTTGTTGTTTGTTTTCCCATTGTTTGCCACTTTTTGGATGACGTGCAGGTTTCCCTTTTTTGGGTGATGTCTGCGGCTAGTCCGATTATTTGAGAGAGAGAGAGTTAGTGGACAAGCACTAAGTGGTGCTTAATTTCTGTTTTATTATCACCACCGTAGCTATCGTCATTTTGTCATGACTCATGAATTACTACTCATCGCCTCAGTGGCAATTCTGTTTTCTGTTATCTGGTTAGCAGTTATGTTCAAGTGTGTGTGTATTTCGAACGAGCAGAAACTGGCGCGCAGTGAGTGCTCTTCTTTTTTTGGCCATTTTATGGCCGTGTTCTAAAGCGTCCGGAGCTCTTCTTCTTGGTGCATCTTCGGTGCTCATGTCGGCTCCTAATGGGGCGCCCATTGCGATGGTCGAGTGTATTTTAATTTGAACAATAACATTGTACACTATTATCGCATATTTGTAGAGCCAGTGTCCAGAACGGGAAAGGGGAAAAGAGAGTCCTGTAGAAAGGGAGGAGAACATGAGTACCACCAGTTCACTAATGACCGAGTGAATGTGTGCCTAATGCTTAATTTTAATGGTGGCCCGCACGTCATCATTAGGCTGCTGTTGGTGCTGGTACTGCTGTATCCTTGAGAAGCCGCATCCCGGTGCCATCTCTTGACGTCTCATTGATGGCGCCCATCTTCTAGTACTTCCTCTTCGGTGCTCCTGTGTTTCCATGTCCTCGCTTTTACCGGTCCTCGACACTTGCTCTCTCTCCTCTGCGACTCTGCAGCTTGTTATCATCACATCCGCTTGCATATTAATTGCCGCGCACTCAGCGAGCTCACGCTCATCGGGCACTGCACTGCGCCGGCGGTGCACTACTACCACCAACTACTACAGCCAGGCGTCAGCCATTAGTAAATTTGAATAAATGTACACATTTTAGCAGGCACTTTAGCAAGCGAGTAGTACAAGATGGTGAAGAGAAAGAAGGGGCTCTTCATTAGGTGGCGGTGATAGCAATACAATTACCTAATAATACCGAAAAGAAGTGAACAATCTGGTGCAAGCAAATATGCTTGCCCCTCGCACATACACTACACAATAATGAGAATGATGGCGCCAAATGAAATGAAATAAAGTCAGCCAGAAAAAAAAGGAAAAAAGAGCACTGAAGACCATCGTCGTCTGCGTCAGTCATAAATAAGAGAAAAAAAGAAAAATGCACCGTAGATATTTAAGAGTGCCAAGTATCTCCATTTGGGCACGTTTCTTCGCATGAGCTCTGCTAGCATAAATTAATTAGCCGATAGTGACTTGCTCTGTTTTGTTGTCTGCTGCAGCAGTCTGCTGAGCCTGTTAGACTAATTGAATGCATACACCGGGCTCACACTGGGCGACCGTCTGCCGCTGCAAAAAAGGGAGGCCAATTTGAGAAAGCTCAGCCATTGATGCGCTCTCTTCAACGCACTCCAGACGGACACTTCACAACACCTCGTCGCATTAGCATTATCACTCAATTAAAAGTCATCTCTTCTAGGCGTTTACGTGGAGAACAAAAATTAACACACAACCCTACAAAAGCTTTATCTGCAGACTGTTTCGCCCTAATGAGCTTTGTTTTAAAAATGTATTTTAGACATCGAAAAACACAGCAATCTTGACTCGGCTTGCGTTTCAATTTTTGTCGAGGTGACAGTGTGCGTCGTTTGACATTGACAGTACAATGCACCAGTGTAAACCATTTTCAGAGAATCACTGTCCACTGATTCGGGTCCATTGTTCTGGTATGGGGCTCCATTTCAGCTGGCCACCATTTTCCTCTTGTCGCACTGGTCTCGCGTCGTTGCGTCTTCAGGCAATCATGTGCCTGATACAGAAAAAGCAGCATTGCTTATGCACATTGTCTTTCCCTCACAAGCACAATGAAAGTCCAGACATTCTTACAGTGTATATCTAAAAAGTGCTTTTGATTTATGATGACGATGTTAGGCAAGAAGCACAGACACACACAGACACAGTCTGCCTTTTTTCTTTTTTCCCTTGCCTGGCTCAATCATAGCGTGAAAATCATCTGCTACTAACTGTGAGCTAAAAGCAATGGCCGAATCAAGAATGCTTGACCATTGCCATAATTAATAACAATCGCATTGCTGGGCGCCATTATACTTTTTTCTCGGGCAATGGGTTCTGGAAATTCAAGTAGCAGAGTTTTTGTTCGGCAGTTTTTTCAATGCCTTGTTTGTCACCAATAAAAAGGAAAAGACACACAAGTGTTTTTGCTCTTTAGGGCCATGTACTAAACATTTCTTTCTTTTTTTTGCAGATCCCTGTACGACAACAACATCCAATCACTGGCCGAAGGTATTTTTGACAATATGATCAATATTCAAACACTGTAAGTTGTGTTGGCGGCCTCCTGGATGGCCACTAACACGTACGGCTGCCTTTTTGTTTGTTGAACGAGCGTGCTCATCGGATGCTTTTGTTTGTTTGTTTCTCTTTGTTTTTCATTTGCCTAATGTAGGCATCTGGGACGGAATCCATTCATCTGCGACTGCAACCTACGCTGGCTGGCGGAGTACCTGCGCGATCGGCCCACACTGGAAACATCTGACGCCCGGTGTGAGGAACCAAAGCGGAACAATCGAAAACGATTCGCCCAACTGCACCCGGACAAGTTCAGGTGTAAGGGGGCGGAGGAGTTGCGCACTCGACACGCCGATCAGTGCATGGTCGACAATAAGTGCCCTAAGCAGTGCGTCTGCGACGGAACCATCGTCGACTGCTCTCGCCAGGGACTGCACTCGCTGCCCGACGACGTGCCCACCTTTGCCACCGAACTGTAAGTATTCTAGTAGTGGCAGACTGGCAGACGACACTGCTTTTCAGTGTTTGCCGGTCTGCCGGCGTCCTTTTCCCGACTCATCATTAGCTAAATTCAATCGTGCCTAGGCGTCTCAACGACAACCGCATTGCTCGAATTCCCAACGCAGAGTACTTCAAGCGACTGTCTAATTTGCTTAAACTGTAAGTATAAACTGCACTGCACTTCTGCTGAGTTTAAAATATTGCTCACAATGTGTTTCCGTTGAAGTGATCTGCGCAATAATGAAATTGCCGAAATTGAAGATGGCGCCCTTCAAGGAGCAGACATGCTGCAGGATCTACTGCTGAGTAACAACCAGATGAAACAGATTAGACCGAAAATGTTTGCCGGCTTGCGCAACCTCACCACCTTGTAAGTTTTTGTTTTTAGTTTTTAATTGCAAAAACTAACTTTTTGTTTTGGCGTTCAGGCTTCTACAAGAGAACCAAATCACTTGCATCACCAATGACACTTTTTCCGATTTAGAAGCTCTGAAAATCTTGTAAGTTTTTAAACTTAGTTTTTAAAACAATTAAAGTAATTGTTTGCGCCGTTTAGATCAATCAATGACAACCGAATTCGGTGCATCACTTCGGGTGCTTTTGAGAAGACCAAACATCTCGCCCAGCTGAACTTGCTTTCCAATCCTCTCAACTGCAACTGCCATTTGCGTTGGATGTCGAACTGGCTGAAGCAGCACACCGTTATGGTTGGAAATCTCCGCTGTCAGTCGCCCAAAGCACTGCAGAATGTGCCCATTGATGACGTGGAGGCAAATGACTTCAAATGTGACGACTTGGAAGAGGAGGCGGAATGTGGCCCTGACGGCCTCTGCCCAGCTCGATGCACGTGCATTGGCACAGTGGTTCGCTGTTCGAGGCAGAAGCTGAAAAAGTTCCCTCGTTTCATTCCAAGCACCACCACTGAACTGTACCTGGACGTCAATGAGATATCAGCCATTCCCAATGAGCTGACCCTTTTGCCGCAGTTGACGAAACTCGACTTGAGCAACAACAAAATTGCCATCCTTCCGGCTCACGTTTTTCGAAATTTGACAAACTTGCAATCGCTGATTCTTAGCTACAACAAACTTCAGTGCATCAAAACTGACGCTTTCAAAGGATTGGAGTCACTGAAAATGCTGTCTTTGCACGGAAATGACATCTCGGTAATTCCAACTGGCTCGTTTGAAAATCTCAAAATCACCCACCTCGCTATTGGAGCGAATCCTTTTTACTGTGACTGCCACATGCGATGGATGGCTGAGTGGATTCAGAAGACATACTCAGAAAGTAAGGAAAAATGTTTACAATTTTATTCTTATACTAAATTTTTTACTTTTTACAGTTGGAATCGCTCGTTGCACAGAGCCTAAGTCGATGAGTGACAAGTTGCTCATTTCAGCACCGCCCAACCACTTCATTTGCCCGAATGCTTCTGAGGCGAGAATCTTGGCCAAATGCAATGTGTGCTACACCTTTCCCTGCAAAAACGGCGCCACCTGCGTTGAAAAGCCAATGCTCGACTACAAATGCGAATGTGCTCCTGGTTTTCATGGACAGCACTGCGAGAACAAGATTGACGCCTGCTTTGGCAATCCTTGCGACAATGGCGGAATCTGCAAAATACTAGAGCACGGTCGTTTTAGTTGCCACTGTCCAATTGGTGAGCACTTGGCTAAATATTTCTAATAACTTCTAAATCTGATTTGTATTTTTTAATTGCAGGCTACAAAGGCGATCGGTGTGAAATTAACGTAGATGACTGTGAAGTCAACAAATGCGAAAACAACTCCACATGTGTGGACGGCATTGGCTCGTACAAATGCGAGTGCCTGCCTGGCACCTACGGCGACTACTGCGAGAAAAAGATTCAGTTCTGCTCAAAGGAGTTCAACCCGTGCAAGAATGGACAGTGCGTTGAAGTGGGCGACGGATACGAGTGCAGCTGCACTGCTGGCTGGACGGGCGCCAACTGTACGGTGAACAAGGACGACTGTGCCATCAACATGTGCCAGAATGGAGGCACCTGTGTGGATGAGGTCAATGGGTACCGGTGTGAGTGCTCCCTCGGCTACGATGGCCAGTTCTGTGAGAAGCTGCCCGAAGTGGACATGCTCTATCCGCAGACCAGCCCGTGTCAGCATCACGACTGCAAACACGGTGTCTGTTTTCTGCCTCCCGGCTCCTCGGACTACGTCTGCAAGTGCTCCCCGGGCTATACTGGAAAGCGGTGTGACGTCCTCTCGTCGATCAACTTTAAGAACGGCTCCTTCCTTGAGTTTGAACCACTGAAGACGAAGCCGTCGCTGAACATTACGCTAAAGTTTGTCACAAAGAAGCAGAATGGAGTGCTGCTGTACTTTGGCGAGGAGCAGCACCTCGCAGTGGAGCTGTTCAAGGGGCGAATTCGCATCAGTCTTGACGTCGGCAACTACCCAGTGTCGACGATGTTCTCCTACGAGACGGTCAGCGACGGCACATATCACCAGGTTCAGTTTCAGTTAGTCAGGAAGAACTTTACCATGAAGGTCGACGGGGGCGTTCCGCGCACTATTATCAACGAGGGCGTTCGTGAGTACCTTGAAATTCAAAACAGCTCGCTCTACGTGGGCGGAGTGCCCGATGAGGTGGCTCATTCGGCAGTGCGCAACTGGCACATCTGGAACTCCACTAGTCTTGAGGGTAAGTTTTTTGGGATTTTTGCCTGTTCAACTTTGGCGAACTTTCACCAATTGATTTTTTTGTGCTCTTATGACTAGGTTGCATGCGAGAGTTCTTTATTAACGGGAACCCACCTGATTTGGGCATGGCCCGAAGTCAAAACCAAGTGAACCCTGGCTGTGTAGACTTTGACGAGGTGAACCACGCTTGCATGAATCACATGTGCCAAAATGGCAAGTGCGTTCCGTCGAGGGACGGCCAGAGTTACGACTGCAAATGCAAAGTGGGCTTCAGTGGACCATTTTGCGATCAAGGTAAAGACCTTTTTTACAATGATGTATCACCATCTTAAACTCCTACCTTTTTTCACAGCACCAACATGCCAAAAGGAGATAAAGCGCGATTTTTACTACGAAAAGGCATGCAGATCAACAAAGAAGCTGAAGCTGGCCTCCTGTGTCGGCTCTTGTGGCGATGGGTGCTGTAGGGCGCAGAAGACCAAAAAACGGTCTATCAAGTTGGCCTGCAGTGACGGCTCCAAGTACACCAAACAGATCGAGGTGGTTCGCAAGTGTGGGTGCAGTCGCAAATGTTAACCACAGTTTGGCGGGTGGATTCGCAACTTTGATTCTCATTTGATACTGTCGTTTCACACTTCGGGCGCTTCACTTCATTCGGACCTCAACTTGCTGCGCCAGGCAGCAGCAGCAGTCCTTTTCTCGTTTTCTTCTCGTCACACACACACACTCACATCACGTCTGCATTTTCCCTGTGTTCTTCTGCGCGGCAACACGCCCGCCCTGTACATCTCCACTGTCTTTTTCTTTTTCTTCTTTTCTATCTGGCCACAAGCGACTCTCGTCGGACACTCTTTTTGTAAATGATACACCACTTGATCTACTCTCTATAATCTCTTTATCTCTTTTTCTCTGTCTACACCTTTCTACACTGCACTACTTTTCATTTGACCTGCTGATGATGATATCTACCAATTACCTCTTTTCTCTTTTTAATTTTTTTGAGTTGGTTTATTATTTATTTTGTTTTCATTTGCTTCTTCATTTTGTTTTTACTAATTTGAATATTTTATTCGCTTTTTACTCTGTATATTTTATGTTACCTTTTTGTAATATTTCGTCCACAAATATATTTGTATCAAATCACAACTGAGTCAACAGTCTGCTACAGTTTTTCTGTCGCTTCTAAGCTAAATTCGGTTATCATCTCGCACCATCTGAGCACCATACTCTGCAATCATTGCCGTTGCTATCCACGAATTGGCGTTTATCACTTGAGGCATTATAGAGCCGTCAATGACACGCAAATTGTTGACGTTCAGCACGCGCAAACGCTCACTGACGACGGCATTCGAGTCGGACATTGCCCCACAACGACAAGTTCCAGCTGTACAAAAAAATAGTTATTTCTAAATTTGAAAAAGTCACCCAGACGTACCTTGCCGAAACACTGCCACTGATGTTTGTCTAATGAAGCAGCGAATGTACTGGTCACAATACTGCTCCCCAGTGTAGCAAGGTGTGCAACCAGGTACAGGAGGTAAAAACTTGGCGGTCATTGAAAAGGGGCCCACGTTGGTGATTCGAGTGAGCACCGTTCTGATGCCCTCCACCAGTGCGTCCATGTCCTGTGCATTGCCCAGGTAATTTGGGTCGATCAGTGGTGCGTCATAAGGATTCGTCGACGCCAGTCGCAGTGTGCCTCGGGCTCGTGGCCGTACGTGCTGCACATCAAAGCTCATTAGCCGTCGACCTGTCCGATGGGTAGAGCAGAAAGTGGGTTATAGGAGAAACGTACGTAAAACTGCTGCAAATAATTCTCAATTTCTTCTCTCTCATACCTGAATAGGGCCCCCAGTAGTTGGCCCACTCTTGCTGATTGACGCCGTACATGGTGTAAATGCTGCTAATGTTATTCCAGCGATTATTGCTTCGCACCATCTCCGTCATTATGTCGGGAAAGCTGTTGTCATTATTTTGACTGGTCACCAGGTAGGTGGCTGCATTGGGGAACATCGTCAGGGGACCACGACCGTTGACGTAATAGTTGTACAGATTTTGCACAGTCAGATCGACTCGATCATAGGAGCGTGATTGATTGGCAACATCAAAGTAAAGAATGGTGTTACTGTGGTCGTGCAAATTATTGCCAACAGGTAAATTGGCCACCAATGGGATGCCAAAGTTGGACAATTGAGCTTGGGGACCAACGCCGGAAAGCAAAAGCAATTGTGCTGATCCAATGGTGCCGGCGGAAAGAATGACCTCCCGAGAGGCTCTCACTGTGTAGTTCATTCCAGCTCGGTTGAAGGTCACTCCAACTGCAGTATTGCCATTGAAAAGAATTCGAGTGACAAAAGCTTTGGTGAACAATGTGCAAGTTTGTTCGATTGCTGTTTGGACTGAGAAATGCCGATGCAGATGTCACTTTAGAGCCATCTTGCTTTATGGTGTGCTGAAAGAGAGTCACTCCATTTTGAGATGGACCTTTGAATGGAAAGAGCCAACAAAAGAAGTCATAAAATTATTTGCTCCATTCTTCTGTAGTAATAAGCACTCACCATTGGGATCGATTATTCTGTAGCCTGCCATTTGAGCTGTCTGTATGTAATCTTTAAAAATCGGCAGCTCGTTTTCCAAGTTATTCCAGTTACTAGTAACGGTGATTGGTCCTGATGGATTGTGATATCCATTGGCGAGATAAGTTGAATCGGTTTCATTTTCAGAGCGGAGGAAATACGGCAGTATGTTGTTGTAACTCCATCCTCGACAGCCATAAACGTTTTCCCAATCATCAAAATTGCGACGATTGCCTCGGTTGTAGACCATTCCACCTGTGATGATTAAAAAACGGTTATTTTTTTGTGCCACTAAATTATGCAAACTTACTGATGGTGGTAGATCCGCCTAGGATTTTACCCACAGACATGCGAACCGGCATTGAGAAGGCCTGACCCAAGTTTGGCTGGCTAACCATTGGGAAGTTCCAATCGACCTCTGGATTGCCAACAAACTCATAGTAATTGCTGGGGATGTCGGTGATGTCTGTGAGAGCGCCACCGGCTTCCAACAGCAGCACATTCACTGATGCATTCTCTGAAAGTCGAGAGGCGACAATGGCGCCAGCACCACCAGCGCCCACTACAATAAAGTCATAATTGACGTTCCAGCTGGTTCGGGATGCAAGATTGTTATGCTTAATCTGTCGCTGCAAGGACAGTATCGAGACTGTTAGCAGTTGGTAGGCTAAGGATGGAGTGGAAGACATGATTTGTATTGTGCACCACACACACTCACACACGCACAGCCATCCAAATGCTCATTGATAACTTGAATTTGGTGCTCTTTTATAAAAAGTCTCTTTTACCTTGTTTTGCAATGCAAATCACTTATCAGATGATTTATTTTATAGCGGCACCGTCATAACACTACCCGATTATTCATGCAGCTGCCCCTGTAAACAACTGCTTTTTCACTGCAAAAATACATCATAAGGGCCATCTATTTTGCTTTTCAAAAGTTCATTTATTGTGCAAAATTTTTCATGAAATAACAAAAAAGTTATAAGTTTGTTTGTAAAATGTATTTTTTACAAACGTTACTGTTTCAATTACTTATTTTTGTTGGCCTGAAGATGGCGGCATGTTTTGAAAAGCTGAAAAATCAGTGAGATCCGTTTTGTACAACGTTTTCATTGAGATTGTTTTCATTTAGGTGAATCAACAGATCGACTGGTCGTTTGAAGCGCTGGTTGCAGTGATTGCACGTTTTGCTGTGATAATTTTTGAAGTGTCTATTCACTTGTGCCCTCAAGTAGTGCATGTAATTGCAGCCTTTTATTGAGCACTGATAACCCAGTACAGTGTCATCTTCACGGACGTTTAAAGCAAACACATTTTCTCCTACTTTCTCCAGTTCCAAATTGTTGTTTTGCTTGAACTTTTCAACAAGCTGCACAAACTCGGTTTTCGAAGTAACCGGATAAGTTGCTTTTCGGAAGTTTTTTTCATATCGGAAATTCACACTCTGATCAGCAGACTCGCTTTCATTGTTGTTGGTTTCATGATCACTTGCCAAGTGATCATCACACTCTTCGTTTTCGTCGCTGGTATGGATGTCAATGATGGGCTCCATAAATCCGCTACTTAGAGGACTGAACAATGAGGAATTTTGCTCAAATTCTTCAAACTCATCGTTTGACTGATATGAGTCTTTGTGATTTAGTGATGATTCAAATTTAATTACATTTTGTTGACGAGTGTTGACTTTTTCCAAGTAAGCATTACTGGAGGTGTTTAATTCCTGTGCCAGTTTTAACAGTTTCTCTTCAAAAATGTTAATTTGTTTGAACTTTGTTTCCACTGTTTCTTGCAGACTCTTCACCTCACACTGGTACTTGTTGAAAATGTCAAGAAAGCTTTTTTGATTGCGGATCATCTTTCGAATGGCTCCCTTCTTGATTGTTCTGACGCCTTTTCGGGGAAAGCTCACGGCCATTGATGGACTTTGTTTGGCTCGGTAGATTGTTGGTGACATACCGATGCCTTTTTTGCTGTTGCTGTTCATTGTTGATGATGATATTCTTCCGATGTCGTCTGATGGGAAATGAATGGGTGCAATGGTAGACAACAAAACGGTATTGAGTGACGTAGATTTTGTTGATGTGACACTGCCGAGTCAGGCTGGGTAACACGATGGAGTCAGTATTGGTCAGACAAAGCCGTGCTCAGTTGGGGAGAGAGTTTGTGCACTGGCATGACATGTCACACAGTGCAATATAGCTGAGGAATGCTCAGCTGATATAGAAGTAAGTGCCGAGAAAGGACTCTCTGGCCAAGAGCAGTGTAAGCAGTGAGAGCGGCAGTCACTCGGAGAGGAAGCAGGAACCCCTGTGACATCGGAATCGGAATCACATCACTTCAGGGTTCTATATACAGCCGCCTTTTTACGACACTGCCGGTGAGCTGTGTCACACACACACACTGGTTTGAACCTTATCGTGTGACGTCGCCATTGCTGCAGCCATCTGGTTGTCAGACGGAAATTAAATAGGCACAAAGCCAGGCAGCTAATTTGAAACATCCTTCGGACATTTAGGGCACTGCTGAAACGCTTCACCAGCTTAGGCAGCTGGCGTAAGAAGAAACAAAGTTACAGTTTAAAATTGATTTACGAGCTTTCGATAAATAAAATAACAGTGGTCTATTTTGAGACAGACGCTCACGCACACACACACCGGTTTCCCAGCATGAATTCTTTATTTTGCAGTCTCATTTAGGGAAGTGTGATTAGCCGGTACTGCTGCTGCTGCTTCACTTACTGCAAACTCAATCAAAAATGATGCCAAGCACAGCTACCACCACCACCACTACTACTGTCGGTGGACTTAATGTGCGTTCTGGTAAAGAGCAAGTGAAGGAGTGCCTCGTAGAGGAAGCAGCCTAATGCAGTGGCCACTCCAAATGACCAGAGGATGTAGACGGAGCGTAGGTCTGCGGGCGCCAGTACGGCCACTGCACTGCGTCCTCCGGAGATGATGCCACTCGTCGGATTGTAGTAGACGCTGGCGCCGGCTGACTTCCACGGCAGCCGGTTGAACGTGCCGCTCAGCAGCTTCTCAACCAGTCCAGTCTGGTAGATGCGCTTGATTCTAGAGGCACAAAGAGGGAAGGGAGGGAAGAGAGAGTGAAGAGAGTAATGAGTGTGACAGAGTGTGGTGAAGACTGGTGTGAAGGACTCGGCGTCGTACACTCCCGCCCACCACTTACATCATACTGAAGGGTTTAACCAGAGGCGACTTGAGGGGAAAGATAAAGGACACAAAATCCATTGACAAGCTGTCTTGTGCCAAATGAAGTGGTGCTCGTGCGTAGACGTGGCGAATAGTGGCCAAGTACAGGCGACTGGCAATCATCGTCGTCCTTGGCCGTTGCTCCAATGCTCGGACTGCTTCCTCGTCCAGTGCTACCATTTTTTGCTGGGTTCTGGTGTTTTTGTTTGTTTGAGAAACAGTTGTGTGCTCTTAGTGTGCCCAAAGACCCTTGATCTACTTTTTAGTACCTGTTCATGTGCTGGCCAATCACGTGGAAGATGCCTCCTTCTGGGGCGGTTAGGAACATTTGCAGGTAGGAGGAATCTGCTATGGTTATCATGTAGCCTCGATCTGACTGGCTTAACTTTTGGATGTCAGCAATCTGATCTATAGGAAGCTCAAATTCAGGTAGGGCCAGAATACTGTAGAAGCAACCACTGTAGCTGTTGGAGAGAATGAGCACTGCCAGTACCCAAACGGTTATCAGTATTCTAACTTGCAGTACTTTGCCCCATTTCAAAGTAGTGTCTGTAATAACCAAATTAGAAATTGATAAGTAATGAGGAGGAAACTTGAAACTTCATTCGCCACCTACTTTGGCCCATGTAGACGGCAAACAAGTTTAGGGTAATTGAAATTCCAGACGGGGGCTTTCGAATGCTCTTCCATGTTTGTTTCAATGTCAAGTACAGAACGGCGGCAATGGTGGTGAGCGAGGCTACGATGCACAGCCACACTTCAGAGCTGAATGGACTAAAGACCAGCCAATCACGTGCTCGCAGATTAGGACTGCGCGACATAAACGTCAAGTCATCCACGTAAACCGGATAGGAGAAACTCACGACTTTGAGGCGTTCAAGTGATCTCGAAATAGCGCACAGAGCCAATTCGGAAGTCTAGATTGGAGTAAACTTTGAAATAAATGAGATTATAATGTTCTTTTTCACTATTCACTGTCACAATGTACTTTTGCGGCTACAGTGGTTATCTTTAGGCACAGGCAATCAAGTCCAAAGTTCAAATGCCAAGCAATCATGTGTGAGCAGTGCGTGAATGGAAGCATTGCCGTCATGTTCAATGTACTACTCACTACTCACACTGAAGACACTTGCCTTGTTGTACACTCTTCCTACTACACCGGTCCATTGGCCCTTCAAAAACATTCCCCATGCTCCCTTTCCATCAATCAAATTCACCCCAAAGTTAAACCTCTTTTGTAAGATCTTTAGAATTTCAGTTTCCATGGCGAATTTTATCACAGTCTGACCATTCTTCTGTAAAATGTCGCAGAATGGTAGTATCTATGCACCGAAAAATAATCACTTGATTAGTTCACTATAGAACGGACAAAAAATAAACTGAGAATGTACATTATTGTACGAAGCATTGATGATGGACGATTTTAAATTGCACTGTTCTGCAGGCATTTTCAACTGTTTGAAATGCTCATTTTTCTGAGGCACAAAAACTTGCCGCTCCAGTTTGCACCCGTACCGAACTGGGTTGAGGTGTACGGTAGAGCCTTTTAGTGAAAAGTTTTTTTTTGAGTGTGATAGGAGAACAATGCGAAAGTCTCTTTTTAATGCCGGAAGGATGCTTTCAGACCACCGGGTCAACTGGTGCATCCTCAAGTCAAAAAGACCTAACAACGGAAGGCAATTTGAACAAAGATTATAAAAATTGTCAAGAAAAATGAGTATTGTGACAAAGTTGTTTTCAGTTATGAGGTCAACACTGGTGGTAAAATCAAAAAGAAATAGCAGTTTTTATAACGCCATTGTGCCGCCAACAACTTCATCTTTGCGCTTTCAAAGTTATGATAATAGATAAACGGACAGTTGTTCTGTTCAAGAAAACGAAACATTTGGTTTTGCGGAAATTTAATTTTGAATTCTTTTTTGGTTGTTGATAGGCTAACCAAAATGATGAGTGAGTTCAACGTTGTTGCATTTGTACAAAAAATTTCCAGGTACTCGTAAATACTGGTATCTCCATGATAGTTGGGTATATCATGGCTTAGTGTTGAAATGACACAAATACTGCTAATTAAAATGAAACCGCTTAAATGCATGGCTTCTTTTTGAGGAGCACCTATAAAAAAAAGTTAAATAAAATTTATTTTAATGAAGTTATTGCATTCTTTATTACAAGTAAATGACATTTAAAATTCAATTAAAGGACATGCACTACAGCCTATATTTTTTCTAATTGACATGTTTACTCTTCAAGGGTCGACCCAGACGTTTAAAATCGATAAAATAACTTTTGCTGTTTGAATACTGATTTATCAAAATTGATTTCTCAGTGATTGTTGCAAAAATATTATACACTCTAAATTCAGTATTCATATTGATTTTTGTGTTGACTATTATTATCACAATAAAAATAAACTAAACTGATAAACGTGGTTTGGTATCTGAATGAATTTAATTCTTGAAACTATTTTATTTTTTCTGAAATTGCTTATTTCAATTGAGCAAACAGCTATTTTAGAGAGTTTGATATCATCTGCTAAATCGAGCTTGTTAGATGAGCCAATCAAGTTTAAATTGAGCTCAAACTTATGCAAAAGAATATTGCTTTCTTAGCAAATTCACAGTAACAGATATACAAACAAAAACAAGCAATCACTGCAGAATCAAGTGAAAGAAAGTATTACAGTACTTTTGACTTTTGAACTGGCGGCGGCACTCGAGCAGTACTGTACAGTGTTTGGGAAACTAAACGGTTATCTCTCCGGGGAAAGAACAGACCGACCCCGTTGCAGTGCAAAATTTGAAACTCACTGAAGGGCAGTTGCCACCACACTGGTAAAGTGATTTTCATCTGCAATCGCGTATCTGTGTCTGTGTGTGTGTGCAAAGTGGGAAATTACAGCCTCGTCAGTGGCAGAGTTCAGAGCTCCTTTGGAAGGGATTGCAGCGAGGAGTGTACCGAATTGCTGCCGGACGCGTGCCTACCGACGGCACTGTCGGCGACGGAGATGGCGACGGAGGCGGCCTAAATTTAAATGCGTGATCAGAGTGGTTTGGTGCAGCGTTCACTGGTCACAGTCGCTGCCGGTGATGACACTGCGCCACTGCCAGGACTGTGTACTTTCACAGCCTACTGATGTACTGGCGGAGATGATGAACTTTGTCCAGCCATGTGGCGACATGTGCCGCTCTCGCTCCCAGTGGCTGCAGTGGCTGAGTGGACTCACTTGTCTCGCCTATTGACAATTGTTGCTGTCGTCTGTCAACTCTCCTTGCCTGTCCTCTCTGCTCTTCTTTTTAGTTGGACAGAAATTTCCGTACACACGCCTTCGCATCACGTAATATCCGAGACTGCTTTCCACCACTGCTTATCACCGCACGCTGGCCACGACGAGACTGTACGGCAGACACTTGGGAGTAGGAAAAGGCCAAATCAGGAACGAAAATCAACGTTGGTGGTCCAAAAAGTGGCTTTATTTGGCTACACGGCACTATTTGTGAGCACCATCACTTGGGCTCAGATGATGCCACCTGCAGACTCTGACACTTTGTTGCCACCGAGACAAAAAATGGACCATTTTAGCAGTGTTTGTACGAATAATAAAATCAAATCTCCCTTATCACGTCTGATCGACTGTCCTGTCTACTGACTACGGTGCCTGTTTACTTGGCACCGCTTTAGTTGCCGCACTTATCGCATTCACATAGGCTAATTATAGCTAGTTGTGGTCGTGTAAAAATGGCCCAAAAAAAAGAAAGGGAAAGACTTTGCACAATGGAAAAAGTGCCTCATAGGACAATACCATAGAATTAGAGGAAAATTAAGTATTGAAAAATTAGCATAAAAACATTATACTGTTTATTGCAGATGTCATCTCTCTACTGGTTTTTGCGTAGTTTTAAAATACCAAGTAAACAGTAGTTGCAGAAGTAGTTTAAAATACACAGGTAAAACAGTTGCTAACTATTCGGTTGATATTTGTATATCATTGTACAGCGCAGAACAGGTTGAAATGCGCGGTGCAAATTGAACAATGCACCTTTGGTGGCCATTTTTGAGTATTGGGAATTTTTATATTTCAGTCCTTCCTCAAGTTGCCAATATGCAGTCAGTACTGATGGCAAACTTAAACAAGGAAAGTTGCGCTTCTCAGCTGTTCCGTAAGAGACGAGTCAGAGTCAAAAAGAGAAGTAGGCAATCGAATGGAAAAAGAGAAAAAGTGACGATCTTGTATGACTTGCCTTGCTCAGGGTGAGAGAAGAGAGGGAGAGAAAGAGAGTCATCGGCAAACATGCACACAGGTAACTGCCACCAGCCATTGCCGGTGAGTTGCGGCAACGTTTTACTATGCCAGCTCAGTACATCGCTGCTAGACAAATGTGTACACAGAGTTTTGAGACAACAGAGCGTGCTTGTTATCATTTTGCACTTGTCACTACTTCATTGCAAGTGCAATGGCCCACAACTGATCACCTCTTTTTCTCTTCTTCTTCAACAGTGTTCTACCAGCAGAGCTTTGCCAGTCGCTTCATTCTTCTACCATACTGACCTGATTCTCCAAAACTGACTAATATTGTTTTTTACACGCAATCTTACGTCATGTTTATCAATACGACTTTTAACTATACTCTTGTTTAAACTTTACTACCAAAAAGTATCCCGTTCTGTGTTTTGATCAAAACTGGGTGACCGTTAAGTAGAAGCACTTCCGCATTGGACAATTACCGTTTCACAGCAGGAATGTTTATTTCCATCTTGTCATCTTTAGTAATGGTGAGTCCTTCATGTTGTTTGTTGCTTTTAAAGTTGTCGATGAATCACTGCAAAAATGATAAATTATTTACGCCTCTAATGCTTGAGTTTTTTAGTTTTTTGCTGGTTTCCTACATAGTTAACTCTTGTAGTTCATTACAGTTAATTTAATTTTATTACTTTTGTTTAACTTAAAAATTTTATTCAAGTTGTTTATAAGTTGACCATTTTAAGGCAAACTACAGTGTTAAGAAAAGATTAAATAAGAGATTATACACTTTTTCATATTACTAAAACAAAATTTAATAATTGTCAGTCTAATCAAATAAAATTTATAAATAAATAAACAATTGAACAGACAAAACGAACAAGATTATTTTGAAAAAAAGGTTTTTTGTTATGAAATTGCAATAATTATTAGTTACAGTTATTACAGTTTATATCAAAATAAAAGTTATTTTGAAAAAGCTGATCAGACAAATGTTAAGTATACAAAAATAACATTTTAAAAGCTTTTAACAACTTTTTTTGCTAAAAATATTTTTAAATTTTTAAGCAGTTAAAATAAACAAATATTATTTTACGTGATAGTCAATTTAAAATTATTCATAAACATTTAATGCTATCAGTTTTAAATAAAAATTCAAGATAGTCAATTTTAGCAAAATTTTGAGCATTAAACTAAAAATATATACATGATTAAGTTTTTCTAGTAGTAAATGCTCTAGTTTGGCCAATTTTTGTTTGTGTTTCTTCTTAGCAACAAAATCACTAACTGCACGACAAAGACAATGACGGCAACAAAAATTCTTTTCTCAAGTTGAACAATCGATCGAATCAATATTTACATGAATTCAGCTTAATATGGTACTTGAAAATAAGGCAACAACAACAAATTGTCACTCGACTTCATTGACAATAACACGGAACAATAACTGCAATGGCCTTGGCCGTTGAAAGTTCTAATTGCAACTTGAGCAATTTTTCTTTTTTGTTAGGGTCTAACAAATTGGTCAAGTTTATCACAAACTTTTTTTTAAATTTTTGCAAAAAACAGCGTAAAGACAAATAGATGAAGTTTTTAAAAATGTTACAAAACTGATGTTAACTTTGAGGTCATTATGCCATTAAACTGTGTTTGTTGATTTTAATCACCTTTGTTATACTTTGCCTTGATCATGTAATGCCGTCATTAATAATAATTAATATAACAAATGACAAAATATATTATGCAATAAACGTTTTTTTGAAATGATCCAAGTAAATTAATGTCAATCAAACTACAGTAGAACTGCTATATTTTTAAAATAATGTATAAATAATTACATTGATTAGCCACACTTTTGAGCTATGAAATGATCGATAAAAATAACAACAACAAATCAAAGCACTACCCCGACAGTCATCAATTGCTAGTACAAACAGGCGACAGCACTGAGACAGCACTGACCAAGGGAGCATCCTCCTTTGTTTATTGAAGGCTAGAAGTAGTTTTTGTGGGGTTGTACAGTACTGATGTACCAGAGAGTACAAGGAAACAGTATAAACAGACATTGACAGGGCGCCACTGTAATGTTGTCTACTTGAGGAAAATGAGACAAAGTCAGTTGCTGGTGATAGGCATGTACAGTCGAAGTGAATGAATGGGTTGCAATCATCGCAACAGATTGAGTAAGCCATGGCCGGGGACATGTTCACTCGAGGATGACTGCCCCCTCGGTGTTTCTCATTCTCTCTTTCTCTTTCTCTGCCTTGACACGCACTGCGCTAGTGACACTTTGTCCAGTGCTTCAAAGGCAGTAGCAGCTGTAAATTGCAATATGCAGCAGTCTGACAGTTCCCCCTATCAGTGACTAGCATCCACACTAGTTAGCTGTCTGTCTCTTCACTCCTCCTCCTCCTCCACAACTTCACCCACTGCATTGTTTCTACGCGTTTATTAGCATAGCTCAACACCATTTTGTGGCCACTGAGCTGATTGTCTGCTTTGTCAGACCAGCTTTGTAGCAAAAAGTACTCGAATAGACCAATTTGATTAATCAACTGGTAATATTTTTAATGTGCTGGCTCAAGTTAACTGCCTTTCGACATAACTTGTCTTTGAACTTTGTTCAATTGTTATCTGTAGACAATAAATAAAAAAAATTTGCCGCCAACTACAGGTAGTTCAAATAAAAAGCCAGCTCATTGCATACAAATTGTGCAAACATAATAAAGCTATTTTAAATTTTGATAGTGTGTATGATGATGTTGCACAATTAACTCATCGATTACTTCCACGACCAATTGTGTAGATTGTAGTTTTTTTATTTAAAAATTGTTTTATTTTTGCAACGCCTGCACTCAATTTGATGTCATTTATCGCTCTACGATTTCTACCAAATAAAATGATTTCTGGAGATGATCCAAGTGTCTAAATGAGGCGAAAGACATGAAAGCTCATGCACTATGTTCTTAACGATCTCTCTATAGTTACGGCTGCATATGTGTGTGTTCTTGACAAATAAACTGACGACCTTTTCGTGCAGTCACTTTTATATTTCATAATGCTCAGAAAAACCATCAGTTGAAGGTAGTTGCTTGCACTGAAAGAAAAGAAGCAGTAGGCAAAAAAACCATCCTGAGCAAAAAGGCAATGAATTAGTGATGCTAGTGAAAGTGTCACTTTTGTGGATGAATCAATACTGCTGGTGTAGGCTACTTTGTATCAACGGAACAAATTACTGCATAAACTCAACACATTTCCCCTCCACTAAAATGACAAAAGGGCTGATGTCAGCGCAACTAAACATCTAGACTGTTCAGTTTATATAGTTTTCCTAATCTAATTTGATGTCACACCTCCATCATCAAAAGCAAATCATTGGTGTAATTGGTGTTGTAAGTTACGCGTGCAGAATGTTTAAAAACTAGGCACACTTTTCTCACGCATCCAATAACCATGGAAACAAAACGCAGTGTTTCTAATTCTTATAAAGTGATAGCAAAGCGATAGGAAAAAAGCAAACCAAGTCAATAACCTGTCCCCCGTGATGGCCTTGAAAAGAAATATATGTGTGCTAACTGATAGTATGCCTAATTTGTGTGTAATGACTTGAAAAAACGATAGGTCGCCAATCATCAACGCACACTTACTCACTTTAAATAGTTGGCAATCGTCACCTTATCAGAAGTAGTAAACTTCGGCGCCTCATGATCGCCGAGTGATGCTGAAAACAGTATAATTGCACATAAGAAAAATACATCTAAAAAAACTGTAACCAAAAAGGTTTTTTGAAATGCAAAAATTGGGCTGAGTTGTGGAACATTCTTGTTTAATTGTTGGACACAAACACTTGAAAACGGCAAATGAGCTGTGAGTGTGTCTGCCTGTACTAGTGTTACCACTACCCTGCTCTGTGCGATTAGATTGCGCCATTTACTTGATGAGCAAAATAATCCCCAGTAATTATCAACTAGCGGTTTTTTCATTCACACGTGTACTTGATGCTGTTTTCTGATCGATTGCCGTCGGCTTGGTAATGACTGCCTCCGCCTGTACTACGCATAGCCGTTTTGCTTTATACCAATACGATGCTACAGCTTTATCAGGTGAACATTGGTCTGATTGGAAGCGTCGGATCAGAGAGAGAAGGAGACAGAAAGGGACAGAGAGGGAGAAAAGGAGAGTGAGACAAAGAAAGTGCTTTGGAAACAATTCAAGTCATTTCAGTGTTAGAGCTAGCAAGCTGCTGTTTTAGGCCTCGAGGCAGATGTCATTATCGCATGCATCTACAAGTGTCAATACACCTTGAGTTGGCAAACTCCAGTGCGCAGTGCACTGCATTTGCATTAAGCAGCCATGTCTAGCAGTGTTACTGACACTGCTCGATTATAATAAAGTTAATTAGCCAGACACTAAACTATTATTGCATTAGCTTGTCGCAGTCTAGTCGACTCTGGTTCGCTCAATTGCCTAGGCAGTTTTGTAGTTCAACTGTGTTTGTACCAAGAGTGAGAGATAGTGACCAGATAGAGAAAGAGAGAACAACTTGGAGAGAAAAAAAATAGAAAGAGCAACAAATAAACAGTCGCAAGCATTAGCTGTGAACACATTTTTTGCTGTGCCACAGTGATTAACTTGAATGCCGATTTGTCTTGGGATAGTGGGAGAAAAAGTACATTACAACAAAACCGGATAGCGAAATTGATTTTTTTGTAGAACAAAAAAGCACAAGAAAATGTAGACTTTAGAGTTGTAAAATTAAAAAATATATACTGCAATTTTTCCATTCTGTCACTGATGTGTGTTTGTGTGCAGACAAGCTGGTTGACTAGATGCAGTTGAGAGTTCGTTTGGCTGCGCTTCAGCCCACTGCTATCAGCCCACTTGGAGACGTACAGAAGGTCTGTAAACAAACAAAAAATAGCACTTACATTGCAAGTGATGAATAGAAGTGAGATTTATCTCGCCCAGGACGAGGTTCAAAATCTATCTGACAGCTTTTTTGTTATTCAACAATCAGACGACTCAGACACACTGGGTGCACCATGTGTTATTTAAAATGATACAACCCAAAACACTGACGCTAAAGTTAGCATGAGGCAAAGTTCACATGCCAGTGAATTTTCACTCATTGATCCAAAAAAGCAGCCAAATAATCTAATTTTTTACTTTTCTAGTTTCAGAGAGAAAACAATGGAGAAGAACACCTTGACCAATGTGGTGAAAATGGCGGGGATGCTGATGAGGAAGGGTCAAATAAAGGGAAACGCAAAAAAGAAAGTGACAATAATAAATGCGGAAAAGTAGTGGAAGAAGAGGAGGATGAAGAGGATGATAGGGACAGCAGCATCTCCGGCAAGACTGGTAGCGAAGGGAGGCGGCAAAGAGGCGACAACACCGGCGACAGCAGCAACATCAGCAGCAACAACAGCAGCATCAGCCTGACAGCATCGGGGGATAATCTGGCCTGGCCTGAATGTACCAAATCAATTAGCGTCGACTGCAATAGGCATCATCATCATCGTCACCACCACCACCACATCGAGGGAAATGAAAGTTCAGCTTGTCCTGATAATCAGAAGACTGATAAGGCTGATGCGTCGTCGTCGGCGGCGGCGGCGGCGGTGGACTCAAGCTGCTCCGATACGGCAGCAGAGGGGGGACCTCACCGAATACAGAACCTCCTTCAAGTGCCCATCCAGCAGACACGGTAAGTAGTGGTGACAAAGTGCTTGTGTGACCATTATCAGCACCCAGTGCTTGGCAGTGTGTGGGTGAGGGAGAAGAGGCAAAGAGCGAGAGTGACTGCACCACCAGCGGAGTACTCGCCAGAAAGTAAGTGAGTCTCTTGAGCTGACTAAGGAGTCGTGGCTGAACTTTTGTCTCGAATGGTTCTCACTGCTGGCCACATCCATCCTTACTTACCAGAGAAGCAGTCAACAGTTGAGCACAGTCGTCTCCGGTGCTTCACTGACACTACTTCGAGACAGTCACACCAATCATCGTCAGCTCGACGCTGATTTACTGCCAACCTACGCAACACTTGACGGCGGCAGTTGCCCACTTGTTCCGCTAGTCCCCAAACAAACATGATTTTTACCGCACTTTTCCGCTGGTTTTGCGCTCGATTTATGCTTGACAGAATTTTCCGCTGGATTTTCAGTTTCCTCAGTATTGGAAATGATTCAGAAGACAGGTACTGATTCTCACTTGTTCATCTCATCAACTAGTTTTGGTTGTCTCATTAGTGCTTTTACATTGCTACTTCTTCGTCATGCTTAGTTCACTTTCATTTCTCTAATTTAAAATTGTGTTTTTTAGTTATGAGAACATCATCTCTCGAACCTGCTACTACGCCTGGTATGTGCTGACCCGACGCATCGACTCCAATTACCCTGACGTTCAGAAGAAGGTGCTCGGCTCTGAGCTAGTGCAAAATGCCGTTCATTTGGCGGCTCAAGATGAGTATAAGCAGATCAATGGAGCTTTGCCAGGCAAGTCAAATCTGCTTAACTTTACAATTTCCCAGTTTGAATTAACCGAGCAGGGGAATTAAACTGTTTTTGTGCAGATCCAAAAGAGGCAGAGTACCAAGAGCTGGTGGAGAAGCATCGCCAAAACTCGCATCGCCACTTAATTCGCCTTCAGTCGTGCATCTCCTCCTCGCTGATGCGCATCGCCGGCTGGATTCTCTACCGCCTCCTCTCGCGAATCTTTACCAGCATCCAGTTCAACAAGTCGCAGATTGACCGCGTGCGCGCCTGCTCTACCCAGAACCGTGATCGGAACATTCCCACAGTGTACCTGCCCCTGCATCGATCTCACCTCGACTACATTCTCATCTCCTTCATTCTCTACATGAACAACATCAAGCCACCGCTAGTGGCCGCTGGCGACAACCTGAACATCACCTTCTTCGGCCAGCTCTTACGCGGCCTTGGTGCCTTTTTCATCAAGCGCCGCGGTGAGACGACCGGGCCTCAGGCAAACATGTACCAGGCGATCATGCGATCGTACATCACGGAAAATCTGCGCGAAGGTAACGCACTGGAGTTCTTCATGGAGGGCGGGCGAACGCGGTCAGGCAAGGTGGTCATGCCCAAGTTTGGACTGCTCTCCATTGTTGTTGATGCTCTGCGACAAGGTAAGATCTTTTCCATGTTGTTGTTAAAGTTTATAGATTTTTACCAGCCATTTTGTTGCATCACTAGGCGCAGTAGATGATGTGTACATTGTTCCGGTGTCCATTTCTTATGAGAAACTCATCGAGGGCTCCTTCATCGATGAGCAGCTCGGACTGCCGAAAAAGTTTGAAAACTTTAGCGATGCGACCAAGGCAATCTGGGAGACGCTTCACTCCAACTACGGCATTGTCCGAGTTGACTTTAGCAAGCCTTTCCTCCTGAAGGAGTACCTCTGCCAGACAATGGACGCCGAGGCTAGTGCGGCCTGCCAGCCGGCACTGCCTCTGCAGTATCCACTGGCTGCCAGCGAGCAGACTAAGGCAGATATCGATACCATTTACAACTGTGTTGCCTGTGCTGGTGAGTAACACTAAAACAGAGTAGTTCTCTGTAGTAGCACCGAGTCAGCTAATCACCAACTAAAACCATCTTTAGGTACAATTTCAATCGACAAGACCAGTCGAGAGCAAGTCGAAGTGGCCTTCCGCCACAAACTTCACATGAAAGAGACCAGACGGCAGTGCATTGAGTCGCTAGCCAGACACGTCCTCTTTGACGCTTACAAAGAGTCGGCGCTCATGTCGACGCACATGGTGGCCTTTCTGTTGCTGACCAAGTACCGCCGTGGAGTGACACTGGACCAGCTGGCGAATGACCTCGACTGGCTGCGAGACATCCTCCACCGAGAGAAGGGACAGAGCCTGAGCGCCTTTGGCGAGTGTGAAGACCTGGTTCGGCAGGCGATGTTCTACCTGGGCAAAGAGCTGGTGGCCACGGAGAAGGTCTCCATGAAGTGGTCCTCTTGGCGGTCATCTTCTACCAGCAACTCTGCCCGCAACTCAGTGAAGCCGTACAACCGCTTCAAGAGCACCGGCAACGCCTACCCGCGTCTGGGCCAGCAACGGAAGAACAATGCCGCCCTGTGGCAGCACGCTCCAGCGGAGCAGAACACTGAAGAGGACGCATCAGGTGACCAGAACTCACACATTGAAATTGTGTACTTGAAACCGGTGCTGAAGCTGTACGGCGCACTGCAGTTGCACTACTACTCCAATAGCGTCGTGTCCCTCTTTCACCTGGAGTCAGTTGTCGGTAAGTGTTTGTGTGTGTCTTCTCTGTTTCAGCAGTTGTGTTTTGCGGGCGAAACACAAAAAGGGCAGCTCAGGTTACTGATTTCTTCTCATTTTCTCCTTACTACCACTAGCTACTGCACTGTTCTCCTTCATCAACGTCGACATTGGCTCGCTCATCTACGACCCCACGACGTACATCTCTAATCTCACCGTGGACAAAGTGGAGTTCTTGAATCGCTGTAAATGCATTTGCTCCATGCTCCGATATGAGTTCTATTTCACAAAGGTAATTGAAATTCATCAAGCCGAGACTATTACTAACGGTTGTGTTTGCCTCTCTTGCCACTTGTTTTTGTTTGCAGACATGCCAGTCCTTGGATCAAGCGCTGGAAATGACTTTTGATTCCTACGTAGCTAAGAACATTTTCGTGCAATCACGTAACAACCGAGCCACATTTCCACGGTGCAGTTTAGCCTCTGACATGGGCTACCTCAGCCGCAGCAGTAGCAGCAGCAGTACCATTAGCAGCAACGGTAGCCACAGTCTCGAGGTAATTGAGGAAAGTCTGAGCGAAGAAGAGTACGAAAACGAACACGACGATAGCTCATCACTGGGCGACTCGGACAGGGCCTCCAATCAGTCTTCCGACCCTAACAGGACCAGTGAATTCAGACTGCTCCTCACCAGTCGCAACTGTCAGCTGCTTAACTTTTACCGATCAATACTGGCGCCCTACCTGGAGTCCTACTGGCTCACCGTGGACCGCCTGGCTGACTTTATGGCCACTACTGACAGTGAGAGCGACACTGAAGAGAACAACACTCCCCTAATTGTGGAGGAAGCAGTATTCCTTAAAGATCTTACCACACACGTCCATCACTTGCTTCAGAAGGGACAAATTAATTATGGTACGTTTGCTTTTTGATTGACTATGATGTATTGCACACAGTCCAGTTCACTAACACCAAACACTTTCCTTTCTCCCCTTTCTCCCCTTCTTGCAGAGGAATCAATTTCCTACGACACCTTTCGAAACTCACTTAAATACCTGGACTCAATCAATGCAATCAGACGGATTGAGCAGGCGAGGAGACAACATCGGCACAGTGGTCAGACGACGAGTGGTGGTGAGTGGACGGGTGGCTCGGCCGCTGCCGCTGCCACCACTACCTCACCTGCTGCCGTCGTTGGCTGTCCAGCGCCGCCGTCACTTGCCCATCACTCATCGGCACCGCTGTTGACAACTCCCAGCGCGTCCGATCAGGCAACATTGACGGCAGCGGACGCCTCAGCAAGCCAGCGATCAGAGGCGAGCATCCACTCGCTGCTCAGTGCCACGCAGATGCGTCACTTGGTCGATTCGATGAGGATATACATCGGTCGCTTTGACACGCAAACAAGGTGAAACAGTAACACACACTGCTCAGCTGGTGGTCATCGTGCTTTTGTCAGTATCACATCTCTCTCTTTCACACTTTCACATTTCATTCATTCCAATGCTATTTGTAAACTATTACTCATCACTCATTCAGCACTCCCCTAGTCTTCTCTATCTTTTCTCGCATCCACTGAACGTTTTGTTCAGTATCTTGTATTTTTTGTAAACTACTTTTTTAATTTATGAATTTATTTTTTAATATCTTAATAAAATAAACAATTTATATTTTTTATTTGTTTTTTGTGTTTTAAAAAAATTATGATAACATGTGCTTTTGGGTTTTTTATTCTTCAATTTTATGAGAAAATCAAACTTAAAATCTGTGTTTTATATATAAAAAAGAAATCTTGGAAAAATTGAACTACTGTTTTTCTTATAAATAGTATCGATATAATTTGTGAATGACTTGCTCAACTGATACAATATAAAGAAAACGAAATTGAGAAATTGTCAACAAATACGTTTCTGATATATTTGTAGAAATAAACTGTTTAACTTTCGATTAAGAAAAGCATTTCACTTTTATTGATACATTTTATTGCTACTATTGACTGTGAGCAAAAATAAAACTGAGAAAACTACTGACTAACTGACAAATCTAATCAACATCTAAAATAGCTATTTTTGACTAAACGATTCCTGCTCTAGTCTATTGTATTAGTTTTATAAAATGTAATTAACAAAGTTTATCAAAAACTTGCCATAAAACTACAAATATCATGCAGTGAAACAAAACAAAAAATTTTTATTACAAACTCAATGAATGTAAACGTTTAACGGCAAGTTACGGCAGCTAAACGTTTAAAAATGCCGTTTTTAAAATTTTGAGTATAGTAAAACAAAAAAAATGATAAAAATATAAAAAAACTAAAAAACAAAATTGAATTATTTTTTTTATTGAAAAACAACATTTATATCACAACTTGATACAGGCAGTTCTACTTTAAACCACTCGCAAATGCTGATTTATCTGACGTGTCTGGAATAGATCCGCCGAGCAGATTAGAATTCAAAATGTGTGATGGCGCTTTTCTATCTGTTTAGCTGGTAAAATTCATTTTCCTGATAGATACTTGTTTTACGTTGCCTGATTGTAATTGAAATTGGTATTGCTCAAAATAACTTTAATTGCTCTGCAATGTTTACAGTAGAACTTAATTTAGTAATCTTAAATGGCAATTAGATTTTAATACTTTTTACGCCTTTTTATCACTGATTCTTTTGTATGGTTAGCCTAACGATGCTCTTTTATAAACGGCAGACAGCAATGCACTCGTAAAAATCAGACAACAAAAGATTTTAAGATTTGCTTGCTATTAAGAGTGCTCTAATGTTGAGAGTAAACTGATGTTCGTTCAACTCAAAGCAATTTGGCTCATTTCTAAATTGGCTCGTAACAGAGCAAATCAAGACCACAGAAGAAAGAGTGCTAGTGATGGTGAAAATTGTTGACGAGAAAAGGGGCACCATTCATGTCGGTATTTCAAACAGATTTTCCTGCATTCAGCAGCTCATGTTTAACAAATGAATATTATCACATCTTATAGCCTTTTCTAATGACACAAGTATTAACAAAACATATAAAAACAATTTCAACATTAAAACTTACGCACAATTTTGCTTACAAAGCTAGAAAAGGAGATTAAAAGCAAATTGACAGTCAACGCATTCACGTTTTTCTTACCATTTACTCAGTATGCAAATATTCACAAATAATAATATTTATTTATAGAAACAAACCTAAAAAGTTTATTTGCTTTTAAATAATAAAACAAACATATTGATGATCATTTTAATCAAACATTGTAAATTTTTTAAATAATGCAAAATAGGCTTAACTGTCGACGTGCTTGAAAAAGTACTTTCCTTATCATGAACAAAATTTTCTAGCCGATTTAATAAAAAACAAAAACATTTACCAACAATTGAAATTGCAATATCCGAAGAAAATGCACAGGGAGTTCAATGTATGTGAGCCCAATTTGAAGTACACTCAAAAATGTTCTAAATGCGCTGTTAGCCATTTCCGCCAAACACTTAAACAATTTTTTACGTCATATTGCGCTAAAATAGACGAGTTACGCGTTTTAAGATACCCAACTGTAGACGTTTCTGTGTTTTACTGTAAAATGACATTAAAAATAAAATTTTATCAGATTTATTTTGCAAAATGTTTCTGCATCATATCAAACTTTTTAAATTTTAACCTTTGTTTTACTTTCATATTGAAACAAAATTTTAAATACAAGACAAGATAGTGCAGCAAAACTACTATTTTGACTTTAAACATTTCACAGCTTTCAACTTTCAATTAAACATTTTGCCTGCAAATGCATGTTATCTAAAAACACAAAGTGACTTTGTTTAACAGTGATTCGGGTGCGGTCGGTTTATTTTGACATGATTAATGCAACATTGTGTTTGTGAGTTTTTTTTGTGATAATAATTTGAATTAACCAAATTAATATTACTCATTCAGTTGTAAACTTAATTAAATCATTTTGCATGGTTAAATATAAACTTTAAGTTAATTGACAGAAGTAAAGAAAAGTCAATTTAGCAAATCAATTTTAAATGACGCAATTTTTGTATTTACTTAAAAATCGATTGATCTACACAAATAAAAAATAGTTTTTTGCAAATGCGACAAAAAATGAGCAAGAATTTGCAAAATTTGAATATCAAATCAAACAAAAATTTGTGGCAGACTAAGCTTAGTAACTTTAAAAAAAGTATGCTCAAATTTATAGTACGTCTAAACCAAAAAACTTTTTTTATTTTAAACAAAAAAAGCAAGTTAATCCAAACATTTGAAATAAATTTTCAAACAGTTAAAACTAAACTTTTATAAATAGTTTAAAACTGATCCAATTAAAATATTACTGAATTTGCTATTTAAATAGAGTATCGTCTTATTTTAATGCGACTGACCTTTTAATCAAAAACTAATTTACACAAATTGACACATTGACACATTGTTCATGTTTGAAAAAAAACATTATAAATGTTTTAACAGTAATTATAGAGTAATTAAAGCAAATTATCGAGATTGAACATTTCAGAGCGAAATTTCAAAACCAAAAAAATAATAAATTTTTAATGAATTTAATTTACAAAGTTTTTTTTAGCATTTAGTCACAGTCGAACGAGTACGAAAAATATTTTTTGCAAAAAAATTGAATTTAATTAAATGTTTGCAATATTTGTAGCAATTTTGTTAGGTGATAAACAAATATCATCATTGTTTCTCAGAAACAACAAACAAAATAATATAAAAAATGTAGAACTGGTTCTAAAGTATCTAATTTTGCTTGAAACATGCCGACTTTGTAAGTCTGGCTCACATCTAGTTTAGCACTGAACGGTCTCTTGGTATCGGCACTTTGGTGGTGGCACACATTTGTACTGCACTTTCTTCGGTGTTCACTAAACAGAACTGAACTGAATGCTGCTAGTGTGCATATAGGATTCTGGTGCTGTTGCTGTAGAATTCCTTTCACCATCAGCCAGCCGGTCGTCGCCTTGCTATCTTGCCATTCGAAACGAACCGCCAGTTTTAAGATTGCACTTGACCGAAAAACACCACATCCGGCACAACACGTATTTTTGTTTAATTTTTTGCAAATTTGTTTTAAATATGAAGTTGCTCAACTGTCAAGCGTATTATAAAAGTTATTACTAACTGATTTTAATTTTATTAATAATTTAAATGTGTTTTTATTAAATTAAAAACTACAACATTGACAAGCTTTTTTATTTTTTGCAAGTTTTATCTTAATTTTTTAATAATATTACCATGTTGTTGTTTTTTAAAATTTTTTTAAAACAAAAATCAACCTTTTGAACAAGTGAAAATTGCAACAGACACATTTTTGTATGCATCGTTTTATTACTACAAAATCAATTTTATGGTTTGAGAGAGTGCACCTATATGTGTAGTGTAGTAGCACTAATCGATTTACTCAATGAACATTTAACAAACGTAATTTGTGTATAATCGTGTTATTACTTCATTAAAATTGACTTTATCGTTATATGCCACTACGGTGCTCGTAAGTCGTAACCACCTACTGATTTATTGCTTATAATTTGCATAAATCAATAGCAATTGAGACTTCAACAATACCACAAAAGTGAAAAATCAATAAATACTCAAGCAGACAATTAACTAAATTTTTGAATTGATGTGTCTTTGTGTATTACTCTGTCAAAATTCACTCACAACTTTTTTAACAAAAATGCCTTTGGCTGTTTTCTAAAAACATAAATGCCACCAACGTAAGAATGACTACAAATCTTTAAATTAAATTTTAAAATTATTTATAAAATATTTTGTTTTGAAAGTGTGTATAAAAAATATTTTAAACAAAAATCTTCTCTGACATTGCGCATTTATACAGCCCATTAGAGTCATACTTCCCCATCAGCCTTTATATTTTAATGGAATGCTTGCAAAAAAAATTTGACGATCAAGATAAAGTGAACATTACTTGGGTGACCCTTTGCCGGTAAAGACTACAACAATGCCCTACAGTACAATTGGCAATTTATCTTGACAACACTGCTGGCAATTACTCCTTTTTACCGGACGTATTTTCTAAACTCTCCATTAACCAGTGTTTTTAACAGTTGTCCTAGTAAAAGACATATATTAAAACTAATTGCTTTACAGTACTTTGATACAATGTTGCTCACTTTAGTTTTAGTAAAGCATAATTAAAATGTATAAAAAAATTTTCAAAAAAAGTAAGCATCTTTTGAAGTAAAGTGGACACTAGTTCTGTTTTATTGCATCACTTGTGTTTTCTTCCTTGCAATGTTTTTTAGTGTTTAGTGCAAAGTTTATAATAAATTAGCAATTAGCAAAATCAAATTTTATAAATAATTGATAAAATGCCTTTTAGTGAGCACACAAGCTGTATGGTTGTATGTTAAGAAACATAAAAGTGAAATGGTCATTCGCATCTCTGTGGCTTGAATAAATATTTTACTAGCACAGAATTATCTTAGATACCTTGTCACTCACAATATACCTTTTCTATTTTTACTGGTGATTTTCCCACTTGCACTGCCATAAATTCTTAGTAATGTCTTAAGTACAGTGCATATTTCTATGCTATTTCTTAATTTATCAGGTTTTTTAGAAAGCCAAGTCCAATGTAAAAGTTGTATTTACATATTTACATATTCCAGTTTGATGTAATTTATTAATATTTACCTCTCAATACTGATAAAATGCATTTAGAAAGATTATTGAAACAAGATTCAAAATTTAACTTGATATGTGTAAAAACATTTTAACTTTAAAATTGAGTTTGTTTTCAAAAGTTTACCAATATTATCTTGCAGTATTACCTTGCAAAATATTTCACTTGCCAAAAACTTATTTTTGATTCAAAAATGTTAATAAACTACACATTTACTTTACAAAAATATATTTTTTAACTTTTAAAATTGATTTTGAACATGTTTTCAAGATTTTGTCAGAGTTTTGGGTAATTAAATAATAACTTAATGCATATGCAAATGAAACTAGATATTGTAGTAAAATCAACTTCATCTGTGCCCAATTTCAGTAAAAAGTGATAACTAAAAAGTACTGCACTTACACCTTCTCAGATATTAATGTGAGGCATGGACATCTGGCAAAATTGTGCCAGCTGCTGTAATCGATAAAAAACGCACCTCTGAGGTTACATGATTCCAAATTTTTCAAAAAGTTAAACAGGGCTCCTTTAATTTGTTCAATGATCAAACTTTCATCGATTAGGCTTGAAACTTCTAACTAATTAAGATCAAATTGACTACTTGGCTAAAACTTGTTATAAAGTTAAACATAAAAATACCAAAAAATTTTATTTGCATCGATAATTTAAATTAGTTTTAAAAAACAACAAGTTTTTTTAACAAAAATAATTGAATTTCATTAGACTACTCAAAAATTTTTGTTTTTTAATTATATAATTAAAAATGACAAAATTGTAGGTTTTATTGGTTTGCAGAAAATAATTGAAAAAATTTTTCAAATTATTTAATTTTACAAACCCTTTAAAGTAATAAATGTAACTGAGAATTTTGTTCAAAAACGCCACGCATTTTAAAGTTTTTTTGCAAAAATAAAATTTGAAAAATATTACTTGGATTTCTTAATCAAAACTTGTTGTAAAATTTGGTCAAAAGAGCAGTTTTAAACTTTTTGTTGAAAACTTAAGCTGTTATCTTAAATGTCGATGCCATGCAAATGACCAACCACCATTCAGTAAGCTTTTTGCCCTAGCCATTTAGCCTAATATCCACTGGCCATAATGGCGATAATAGCGTGAGCGATGAAAAAGAACTTTGGTCCATTTATAATAGCAAAAATATGTTATTACTTCCAATCTATGCGCAGCAATAAATGACAATTCGTGCTTTTAAGCTCGGTGAAGCAAAGTGGCCTGCAGTGGTGCTGTGGTGGTTGTAGTGGTGGCGATGCTATTGCCCGGATTTGCCAGACTTTGCCCAGTGCTAGCGAGCATCCTCAAGCCAGTGTTGACTGCACACTGCTAACAGTATTGGCGTCAATGTTATTGCTTGGAATTATTAACTGCAAAGCATTTTGAGCACTCAATTTCAACGGTTCTCTAATAGTGTGGCAGGCACCTTCAAAAAATTAATAATAGCAAGACTGCAAAATGCACGCTTGGCAGCCTCCGCTGCCGCCGCTTTGCAACGGGTCTCAATCACGACCAACTTTTATTAGGGTCTACTTGGGCTGCTTTTTTATGGTCGCCGCAAAATTTGTCACATTCCTGCATGAGCAAGTTGTAATCACTCATTACAGTCGAGTGGCTTAGGCCAACTACATAAAGAAAGCCCGGCGACGCCACAATAAACCATCGTTGAATGGAAACTTGGTAAGGGGTAAAAAATGATACGGTCAGCACTTGGCCAAACTTAAAAAATTTTTATTTACAAATAAAAAGCTTTCAAAACAGTTGCAATTTATTGAAAACATTTAGTGCAATTAATACAATTCAATATTAGTGCACAGTTTCAGTAGAATTAGTACAATTGATTGTTTTATCGACACGGAATGTACGATTGTTTTCTCCAAAAAGACTAATAATGCCAATTAGTTGCCAAAACGAGCTCACGTGTCAAGTTTCGTATAATTTTAGGTTTTAGCAAATCTTAACAAACACTTTTGTAGTTTATTAAAAACAAAATTACTAGTTTATAAGTGAAGTTATTGATTAAATTAAGCAAGTTTCCTATTTGTTGTTTTTAATTAAGAAAACTCAACAGTAGCAAAAAAGGTTCAATTAAAAGAAAACTGTGCAGGGAAGTGTGCCATTAGAGTTAGGCAAAATTAATTAATAATTTGTAAATATGAGTTACTAAAGAAAAAATATTAACGAGAATAAAAATACATTTTTAACTAGCAAATACTGCTTTAAAAAATACAAGTTTGCAAAAATCTACTGTTTTTGCTTTTGCTTAAGCGTACATTACTGTCATTCTTGTCAAAATGACTCAATTCTTTTGAATTTAAGGAAGTTTAAAAAAGTTTGTTTATCATTTGAATGATTGACTAATGCACGTTTCAATGTTTGACTTGCTTTTAACTTTTAACTTGCCACTTTGCAACTGGCATGGCGGTTAAAAGACAAAGAAAACAAGAAAGCAAGCGCAAATTAAAATAAATAAGACGCGCGCAACTTTATGGATTTGTCTGGTTGCACATAAGTGATCGAGCAAGTCAACCGGCGGCTAATTTGGTGGTGGCGCAATATCACAGCTTTTGCATATCGTTTGCAGGAGGCATGTCCGGATGCATGAGTGGCTATCAATCAAAGAATCGAATGGGTGGCACAACGGCGGCAGAGTGCAACTGAAACCGCTTCAGTAGAAGTTGTTGCGCCTTCCTCCCTAATCGTAAGCACTTATTTCATCTTTCCAGCATTTGTTTGCATAACTGCTGTTTTTACGGAAAAAATGCACAACAAAAAATATTCAGTTGATTTAGAATACTTAGTGTGCAAAAAACTATTTTTAAACTTGCTGATAAATATAAACTTTTTTTCTTTTTGTAGATTTTGTAAAAATATAATTTTGAAAATATGTTTTAATTTGTTTTATAATAATTAACTTATGCAATCAGCAACAGTATAAAAATTATTTTTTGAAAATGGATATTAGTAATGCAAGTACTGCTGTTAAATGCCTATTAGCATTGCCAATTTGAAAAGTTAAGTGTTAAAAGCAAGCATTTCAAGTAGAAACAAGTGTTCCTAATTAGTTTTATGCAATTTAATTTGCATCGTCACTCAGTAGATACATTCGAAGACGTCAGTCCCAGCAGACTTTATTGTGAAGAAATGCCCTTCACACATTTTTTATAAAAAAGAAATTTCATTGAAACGGCAAGTACACCAAAAAGTAAAAAGCTTTTTCTACGGCACAGTTAATTGAAGTGAGCAATATACGATGGACTTGATGATAAAGTAGTTGACTGGTGACATTTTTCCAGTAACAGCTAATAAAAGCCTTTCTCCCGCTGAGCAAAAACAATGAGCTTTTGGCTCACGTTATGAAATAACGTTCCAACAAGAATATGCATGCAAAATCTGACGTGTGAATTGAACTATGATGGCAGATGAAGCACTATAGCACACATATCTCTTCAGACATGAGTGAACTTTGCTTTACTGGTTTTTGTCAACCTGAAACAAAAAACAAGACAAGAATAATAGTAAAGTGCATAATCATAAACAAGCCTTCACTTTGATTTGCACCTAAAAGTAAAAATAAAAAAATCAATAAATCTGGCAAAAAGCTAATGGATAAGTTATTTACATTTAAATTAAATCACAATTCATTTTTAATATTAAACTTTTATTAAAAACATCAACAATAATAATTGTTGCTACTGTACCGTTGACTTAGCATTTGTTAATGTCAAACTGATGTCTGCAAGCAAAAAATGTCTCCTTGCTGAAAAAAGTGCATTATTCTTAATAACAATCTGAAAGCAAATTGGATTAGAAAGATTGTTTGTAGGTCAGAAAGAGCTGAAAACATGAAGCATAGGCCATCTACATAAGGTTCTAGAGGGGAAAGTGTACATATATTGTATAAATAATAAACAAATTGGCACGCTTGCTGACAATCATAAAAACAGGCAAAAGTACGGCACGCAATCGATGGTGCAGTGGTTCTGTCTGTGTGTCGTTAGAAGATGCGACTTTGCTCATTTACCTAATTGGTTTCCTGTCGTTTCTGTACACAGAATGAGAAGGCTGCAGAACTTTGCAGATTACTGCAAGAAAATGGTAATGGATTGCTTCCACATCACTGTATACAAGATTAAGCGCAGATTGGGCAAATTGATATTACTCAAAAGAGCGAGTACATTTACTGGAGAAAACACTTGAAACACTGAAGGAGAACAAACAGAACAGAACCACTTCTCAAAGTGCCAGACAGTTCTGCTCTTGATGGGTAGTGAGTTCTCGACGAAGTAACACATGCTGCCTGCTTTCCTTTCCTCTCTGTAGTTGATTCTGTTTTGATTTACAAAACTGTTGCACGACAATCCACTCTTGAACCTATTTGCTAGAATACACTTTTTCAGTTTTTGTTTTTTCTTTCTAGTGCACAGAATATCATCATTTGTTTTGCTGATGCTCCTTACAATTGCAAAACTATAACTTTCTAAAACAAACAAGTTTTGCCAGCTTTGCCTATGGCGTTTTGCCGACCCAGATATTGTCATGTAGTGATTGGCCAAGATCATTGTTTTATAATAAGAGAAAAAGTTGTAACTTCATTGTTTAAGAAAATAGTTTCACAGTAGCACAAATCGTTTACTTAGTTTGCCAACTTTAGAAACTGCATCAACTCATCATTCTCTTTTGTGAGAAAGTTGATATTCTGGCTGATGTGTTTTAAAGTTTCCAACAAATCACATGACTGCTAAGGAGACTTGATCAATGGAAAGCAAAACACCAGCCAGCAGGGAAAACAAGAGAAAAGCAGACAGCAAGTAGACTATAAACAAATGACTGCTTTAGTTGATGTAAATCACTGAGCTTCCATTGTGTTTCAATGTTCATCGACTACGGTTTTTTATACAACAGTAAAACTTTGGCAGCTGAAAAGGCTTGCAGAAAGAGGACAATTTAATTAAACTTTTTTGAATGAAATAGAAGTTGCCTGCCAGTTCAGTATTGGCATTTCGATAGTGGAAATACACTTCACGTGTCTTGACTAGTGCTGTTCAGTAGTGAGTGTGGGGTAGGAAGGCTTAACGAGGCAAACATAAATCGATTACCGCCGGCATTCCACGTTTGCTTCAATTTCTCTGCCACTATCTCCTTCTTCAGAATAGGCTGAACTGACCATCAATTCTTGGCTGCATTAGGCCAGCAGACACTACTACTACTAGTCCACGTATATAAATAATTAATTTTTCTATTTATAGAGAATCGCATCAAGTGGAAGGATTCTAGCACACAGACGTCGAACAAAGAATGTCGACTCGAGATGTTGTGATTATTCTTCTAACTGGGCCTCTTTGCCTGCTGCATCCGCCTGGTGAACCTGCCTAGCCTAGCCTACCCTCTCACCGGTCAGCCTGTCGGCAATGGTGGGCACGTAATTGAAAGCAAACAGTGAAGATGATGGGAAGTGACCTGAGCTGAATGTTCATCAATGCTCGTAGGCACTCTGCCACCAGCTGCTGTCCTCCTCTACTGCTCTCTCTGTCCCGCCAAATCGCCGCCGCAGTTGCTGCTGACCGCAAGTGGACACTGCCACTGCCCACTGGAAGGCGACCATGGAAAGCTTCTCGCTGCAGGCCAAGCACATCTTCTACATTGTCCTCTACTCGACCATTTCAGTGGCAGCCGTGGGCGGCAACAGCATCGTCATCTACCTGATCGCCAAGTACCGGCGAATGCGTTCGGTGACCAATCTCTTCCTGCTAAACTGTGCCCTTGGCGACTTGCTCATGGCATTGCTCTGCATGTGAGTACAATCAACACATTCATTATTACATTTATTGTGAACAATCAGAGCAATCAATACATTTTGTTTTTTAGTCCATTTACCTCCATCTCCAACCTGCTCCTCGACTCGTGGATCTTCGGCCTCTTCATGTGCCACCTGATCACCTACGCTCAAGCGGTGTCGGTCTTTGTGTCTGCGTACACCCTGGTGGCCATCAGCTTTGACCGGTACATCGCCATCATCTACCCGCTGCGACCTCGGATGACCCGTCGGCACGGCCTGCAGCTGATCGGCGTGATCTGGCTGGTGGCACTACTCACCCCCCTCCCCACTGCCTTATTATCTCGCCTCTTTCCAATCACCAAGGAGATGGTCCTCAATTCCACAAGTGCCTGCGTCCCGCCGGCGGCAGCAGCAGCTGCAGGAGCCACTCTGCCATTCAGTGCCACTACTCTGACGGCGGCTGATCTCGCCAACATTAGCCTCTACGAGCAGCACCTGCTGCTGCAGAGCAACCAAACAGCTTCGGCAATCGAGCTGGCCTCCAGTGATAGTGACGGCCTTACTCCTTGCTCCTCCTCCTCCTCCTCCTCCTCTTCTTCCTCCTCTTCTGTCGGCGGCGGCGACGACGACAAAATCAACTCTACCGACCTTGGAGAACCGCCTCCACCGCCGATGAGCACCGAGTGGCCGACCATTGCTGCCAGTCTCCAGCCGACGCCCACCAAGTACCAGTGCATTGAAGACTGGAGCTGGGCGGATGACACCTACCGGTCGTACTACTCGATGCTGCTGATGACACTGCAGTACCTCCTTCCATTCACCGTACTGGTCTTCACCTACACCCGAATAGCAATAGTCGTCTGGGGAAAGCGAGCTCCAGGGGAGGCGGACAATGAACGTGACGCCAAAATGGCCGCATCAAAGCGGAAGGTAAGTGAAAATAGTTCAGAGAGTGAGTGAACAGTGAGGCTAACCAGGTATACCACTGATCGGTAGATGGTGAAAATGATGATCGTCTGCGTGCTGGCCTTCACCCTCTGCTGGCTGCCCTTTAACATTCTCATCATTCTCGGCGACTACTACAACGTGTACGAGTACGATTACATCGAGTACATCTGGGTGGCGACCCACTGGCTGGCCATGTCGCACGCCGTCTACAACCCCGTCATCTACATTACCATGAATCCGCGCTTTCGCTACGGCTTCCGGCGCGTTCTCGGCAAGTGTGTGCCCTGTCTGCTGCCCTCGGAGCAGTCCACCGAGCAGACGACCAACGGCGGCGGTGGCGGTGGGCGCAGTATGGCCAACATCTTCAACTCCAGTCAGCAGCGGAAGCGCCTCGCCAGTCAGTACAACTGCCAGTACTCCTACGCAAAGGGTGGCAGGACGAAGGAGGGCACCAAGCTGGTCGCAGCTGCTGCTGCTGCTGGTGCCGCATCGAGCTCAAAACTGCACTCGCTCGCACAGAAGCGCTTCTCGTGCGTGCCAGCGAATGCCAATGCCAATGCCAATGCCGCTGCTGCTGCCGAGGCACCAACGACAAATGGCAGACTCAGTTTGCACTGCAGAGAAATGGTGAAAAGCCAGAGCTACAACTGTGCAAGGGAGCGCAACGGTGCTACGGTCGCTGCTGCTGACAAATGTCCCACTCAGGAAGACAGTCTCCTTTGATTAAGAGAGAATTTTCCAATTGTTACCAATTGTTCAGAAATTGTGTGTGTGTGTAGCACACCCAGAACAACAACTCTCTTTCTCTGTTACACAACATTGTTGATATCCTAATAAATGAATCACTTTTTTTATTTTAGTTTATTGTTTTTGCCTGCGTGCCAGCAGTTGCTGCTTTGTCTTCCGTTCAGGGGGCCGTACAACAGTGTGTCGCTCAAACAACTCTGACAAGTTGTTCTCTTTTAGTTTGTTCAGTTTGATTTAGCTGGATCATAATTATTCATTGTGTTAATGAACATGCAAGTGAGTGTCAATGTTTTTTCCGACTGGAGCACACACAAGTAAATACAGAGGAAACACCGGAACAAACGCCGCCGAAGCTGATTGCAGTGGAGCATTGCAGTGTGCTCAAACAGTTCTGCCATTCAGTCTGCAGAAAGAGAGCTGTATCGATTGTCAATTATGATGATTGCTTCTTTATCATCCTTTCAGGTGCAACCTTGATGGAGGGAAGAACCGTGCTGAAGAGCAGCAAAGAAACGGGAGCAAACGGAGGAATTGCGCCTACTGCCAATAATTGGACTGGTTGTTGGTTCGCTATCCTCAAGTGTGACACAGGAAATTGGAAAGCGCGGTTCGGCAGAGGAAGCAGCGTGTGTACAGCACGCTCCAAGCAATGACTTTACTTTGAGTAACTGCAAAAACATCAGCAGCAGCACAATCACAGAGAAGTGTGCAGTATTCCGAGGCATTCCACGGTGATCTACTGCAGGCACACGGTTTTTGCCCGTTTAAAAAATGTCCCTCGCCGCATGCCAGCAGTTTGATTGGCCACTGCATTGCTGCTGCTGCTACTGCTAGCATGTCCCTCGCCTCGTCATCTAAAATATTTATTATGTATCACACCAAAACTTTAAGCGTGTAATGAGTGTGATACTGAACAAGTTTTTTACTCTAGACTTTCTTTTCAGCTCTCTTGATTCACTCAAATGATTCTTTTGAGACTGCTGCTGCTACTGCTGTATCTGGCTCTGATTCATTTGTAGCAAACTCCTCAAACATTTTATTTTTTTCTCAGCTTTGATGTGATCGGCAGTTTTTATTAATATCAATACAGTTTCTATCTGTTTACATTTGTTTCCAGTGAAAAATGGCTGTTTCTTTCTTTATGCGTGTGTGTGCATGCAGACTGTCGCTCTTTGATAGGTGCCATATTGAAAAAAGTTCTTTTTCCTTTTCCCAAGTAAAAGCATTTGAAGGAAGTTGCACTCAGCTCGCCAGTTGCTTGTTCTTATTTATGTTACATTGCAGTGCACTGTATAAAGTCATTTTTCACTTTTCCCTAAAACTAAACACATGATATGGTTTTGGACGCCTTCCTGACTGCCTCTGCTTGTCTTGCCTCTGCCTCTGATCTTGTTGGCTACCCACGTTTATCTATTCACCATCCATCATTTATATCGATTGTAGATGACTAAACGGAAGCTCCTCTTTAACTTTTTATTCTACATGACCTCTTTAGACAACAATTTGCCCACAATTTTCAACTCCAATCGATAGTTGATAGTCGTTTTTGCATCGATCGACACTACCACAAAGGCCAATAAAACCTGCAGTTTTATTGAGTTTGTCAATTGAATAAAAAACGCCTTAAATGCTATCAGCCGAAAGTGCAGTAATAGATGTCAGACAATAAGGGGAGAAATGTTGCCGACAGTAGTGATTCAATTATTCTCGTTGAGAGAGAAAGCTTTAGCCGTTTATACACCTGAGCTGTTAAAATCATCAATTCATTCAGTTTGATTCATTCTCCCTGCTAACCTAATTCTCCATCTCCAACAGGAACTACATGCCAGTGCATTTCAAGACAGCAATTTGGGTTAAATCACTCAACTTCTCAGTCACTAGGGAGGACGCATCAATAGGAAGGCACCTCAAGTGTACTCTGGCAGCGGCAAGTGCTGCAAAAAAAGGTATGAGTGTGAGTGAGTACGATATAATGAAATGTTCTCCAGTCACACGTCTTTCCCACGTCTGTGATGAACACTACCAGAAAACAGTGTTTGCATACTTTAGTACTGATGTTCAGACGTAGAATATTTTTTATTAAACAAAAACTAAACTCATATCTTTTTATCTAGTGTAATTTGACCACTTTTACAATTTAATTTATTTCTTTATCTTTCTAAAAATATGTGCAGGTAAGCACAAATATGACAAAGGTTGTTGACATATTCTGCACTGAACTGATGGCTTTAATTTATCCTCTCCATAACCGCTGAATTCCACAATCTGCAATGCAGAAAAATGCGGGAATATTTACATAGTGGGCTTAATTGAAATCTATCGACAAACGTTAATGAGAACTGGTGGTGATGGTGGTGGTAGTGGTGGTGGAACGTTTGTGGCGTCAAATTAATTTGTCATTGCAAGCTGCAGTCAGGAAAGCAAGGCAGTGTGCCGCCACCGTTGATCACACTTAATTAAAACTTGCAGTGCTAGCTCAGCTCCAGCTCTGGCGCACTGCGGAACAGCAGCAGCAGCATGCAACCTTTTGCATAGCGCCTGTCCTGAAACGTCAGCAGCGGCTCCTCACAGTCTCTTTCTCTTGTGCTGTGTTGTTGCACATACATAATTCTAAATGGGACGTCCACAAGGCAAGTGACAGCGGCAGAACAATAATGGTGATTCTTTATGTAATTGCTAGCACAGTGCATTAATTTAATTTACTGCGCTCTTGCTGTTTAGGAAAATGCCCAAAAAGGTGTCCTGTTTGTCGCGTAAATGGTTAGACTGGAACAAAGATAAAGGATAAAAGTCAGCGAATGAAGGGAGCACACAAGATAAATGGTCATGGTGACCATGTGCAAGCAATCGATGAAAGGACAAGACAGTGCCGTGTGGCAGAAGCTAATTGACCCCCTTTAAAAATAGCATACGGAACATCATCTAAACGAATCGGTAGTGGGAAATGATGCGCATGAGGAGTGTCCGTGTTTGTCGACACAGCCAATGAGCAGCAAGAACAACCCCAGTAATGACATCATCTCATGTCACAATTTTTAGAGAAAGGCGTGTGACCATTTTGCAGCATACTGAAGTGAAGTACGTTTCATGAGCAAGTGGGCACTCACAGCCTCCGGCTAACCTATTGAAGTGTCGTCGTAGGGCTCACAGCAGGTTTGACAGGTTCTGAAGAATAAGGCATGTAATCCAGCACGTGCCATCAGGCACAAAAAGATACCGTTGGAATTGCAGCAAGTTATCGATATTATGTTGCTTTTCGATTAGACGCGGACAATATTGACAAAAAGATTTAATTCGAATATCGGCTCACCGGTGAATGGCGATTACATTACCGAAAGAGGAAAAAAACGAAAAGAAGCGATAGAAATGACATGCAGGAAGTTAGGAGACAAATGCTGATGCTTAGCACTTGCAGCTTGGTAAATGGGCCTTTCAGTATAATAGTCGTGCTGGTTGCAGTTTGCAAGAAAATCAATTGGCAATTAGGTGAACAGCTTGAGCAGCGTCTCCATGCCGACAAGTGGCCGGTAGGTCAGTGCAGCCAGCACAGTTTCATGCTCTAATGTTGTGCATGGGCGGTCTTAATTTAATTAATTCGTGGCAAAAACAAATAAGCTCAAATGATGACGATGAACGTAAAAATTAATTTGCACCAGCCAGTTAGTTTTGTAGCACAGAGGCACATAGAGACACATGCACAGAGCAAGAGACAGGAAGATCACCAGTGCAGTGAAGTGACTTCACTTCCGAGCATAATAGACAATACTTTTGATAGAGAGAGAGAGAGAGAGAGAGAGAGCGGCAAGACCATTGAAGACCATTTCCAATGGAATATTCTTGCTTGCAGCTAAATTAATTGTACCATTGAGTATCAAAAGCTGAATGCAAATGTGAAGCTCTCCTGACAGTGTCCGCGTGCTGCATTTGCACTAGAAAAATTTTATTTTTGTTTTCTAATTATCTCACTAGCGGCATAGAAATCAACACAAAAGTGCACTTGAAAGTTGTCAAACACACTAAAAGAAAATTAAAGTGATGATGAATACTAGGAATTTTTTCACGTCTCACATTAAATGAACTTCTGAACATGACAAATAAAAAGAATGTCATGTCATTGATAAAAAAGAAATATTTTTTATTTCAAAACAAGTCACGAAATAATTGAAAGCTGCTAATTAATAGATCATATGCTAGTGACTATCGAAAGGACAACAAATAAAGGAGATAGATACTAATGATGAGAAAAGAAGGACAAAGCAAAGTAATTTTATGAAATAATAAATGATTAGAAGCTGTGGCCCAGTCGAGAAGACAGTGCAACAATTAAGGGGGCCTAGCATGGGGGAATTAGCATGCAAAGAAAATGGAAAGCAGTGCAACTTTGCTTCGTGCAGTCCGTGCAGAGCGTCGTATCGCGGCGATATCACATTACAAAATGCCTGTCAGGCGGTAATATGTTTGCTCAAATGCTGATCGATCACTCTTTTCAAATTAATCATTCATTGCCAAATTATTATTCAACGAGCTTCTGGAGCTCATTGGCGCCCAGCTGAAGGCGCAGACGGCCAGCAGGCGGCCACATCAACAGTTGCTGATAGTTGGCTGTTTGTGGTGTTTCCACAGCAAGTCTTCCTCGAGGAATTGAAGACGCCTCTCTTTTTCTTTCTCGTTCTTCGTTTGTCATCAATAATGAATGGAACAGTTTCGAAGCACAGCCATTGTTGTCAGCAAATGGAAAAACAAAAAGAGAAAAATCTCAGCAGCACAAATGACTAGAGAAAAAACGGGAACAACATTTTGTACCAAGTTAAAAATGCAAAGTTTAAATGAAGATGGCAACTTGGAGACAACTGTAGTCTAACATCCGCTACAAAACGGATGAAAAGCAAAAAAGATCGTGAGAGAAAAAGAGAAAAGAGAAAGGATATATTCAATTTGTCAGTGATGTGTGTCGTGGCAGTGGCAGTGATCAAGTGTAGTTTCTTTCAAATAGGAATTGAGTTTTTTGTTTCTTGCAACCCAGTGTTACCCCGTTGATAAATCATTTATGCTAATCACTTTTAAAACGCCAGCGGATGCGATGAGTTTTTAAAGAGTGTGTCTACTGATCATCATAGATCAAGTTGTTCACTTTTTTGTTCATTCTTGTGTCTAGCCCCAAATAGAAGTGCTCAAGTCGAATTCTCAAGATTCATTCGTTACAAAAAAAATGTAAAAACGGCAAAACAAAATGACAGGCGTCTGAAAGAATACTTACAGGAACCGTACAGTGCTGTACGTGATGGGTGCACTGAATGTTGTACAGCAAATACTGGCCACAAACATCATTTGAGGCATGCTTCAGATTAAGGGAAAGAAGAAAAAGAAGAAGAAATATAAACTGGAGACTGGAGACAACACACGATTAGTCTGACTTGTTTGCCCTAAGTCTCTGATGTGCAATCATCGGCTGGCTGACTGGCTGGCTACAATTGCACCAGCCAAATCGGAATCGAAATAATGGCTGAAATGGGGCTATTGTACTGCTGGGCACTACTGCAGACGCTGCTAAACGATGTTTGCCGTAATCAAGGGAAACAGTCTCTCTCTCTCTCTCTCTCTCTCTCTGCCCCTCTTTTACTCTTATTCAATTATCAACAACAAATTTGGCCGTTTCGGTGCAGTTCTCTTTCCCCACTGCATCTGCCATCAATTGAACAATGATTTATATCGATTATTGGCTATGACACACTGTCAGTGATAGTTAGTGGTTGGTTTCACTGCTCCACAGCTCAGCTCGACTATCCCAAAAAGACATTCAGAGAAGAAATTGCGTAATTAATTTGAATTAGAAAAAAAGTGATTTATGAGCAATGTAGATGGGATACAGTGCTGAACCGGTACCAGTTTCAAACCAGGCAGCAGTCTCGTGAAAACGAAAGTGAGCAAAAGCTATTCACAGGCCAATTAGCGGAGAAAATAGCCTTCCTCTTTGTCAAACAAAGTCTCCCGTTGTTCGGTGCAGCTTTAATCTGTTGCAGTTTGTCTCGTTCCACCAATTGAAAAGTGCCCAAAAAACTACAAAAGCAGACTAATTGCTCTGATCTAAATTTGCTCATTGCTCACTTCAATGGCCGACTGTTGGAACTTAATTCCCTCTTCTAATCAGTAAAAGTACGGTTCGTGTTGCGCTTTTGTCCTTCGTTTGGCCTGCTCATCACCAGCGGAACTGCTGCTTTCTTGGTGGTCGGTCGGTCGGTTGGCTGCACAAAAGAACGTCCACAGCTGGAGTTTGGCGCAAGTTCTATGCAAAGAAAGGAGATGTGTGTGTGTGTGTGTGTAGTGAGGAGTCGATAAATAAATTAGCCCACGTGTGTCGCTCCACTGAGGAGAGCACTTATCAGAGCCATTCCGGTTGGGCAAAGTGCTTAGTAATTGAGGCTCATAAATACTTATTTATTTATAGTACCGGACAACGCTCTCGTACTGGAGATATTGCGAATATTCGCCCCAGCAATCATCAGCAGAGCAGTATCTGGTAAAGGATGAGCAGGCCAGCTTCTATGTGTCTGTGTCTGTTTCGGTGTCTGTGTGAATGGATCCATAAATTTTCCCTGCCGCACGACTGGCAATATGATGGGCCATTCTTCAATTTGGTACAATTGCCCGTGTAATTCAATACCGAATGATGGAAAACTACAAAATAATAATGAAAAAAGTGCGCTTGTCCAAAAACTTGTCGAAAGGCAACTACAATGTAGTCTTTCCAAGTGGAGGCGCCATTGTTCAAAATAATCGAACTGCAAGATTTGCCAGCCTGGTAGTACTACTTGTGTCTGCCACTGCTCAGCAATGGGCAACCGCCAGCAAAAGGTCACAACTGAAGAATAACCCCTTAAATGCGTGTCGATAATGATGTTGACGCTGCAAATTTCGATTATCTAAATTGCATGTCTGCCACTGCAAAACTGTGGCTGGCAGCAAACTGTTTGAGTCAAACTTTTAATTCTTTTAGTCCATCAATCTATAAATAAAGTGCCATCTTGCCAATGACACAAATCACTAATCCTCTCAAGTAAATCATGCAAACAATTCATTACATGACTACTCAATTATTGTGAGAGAAATTTAGCAGGCTTTTTTTCAAATAGGCAAAGTCAATTGAATTGAAGTTTATCAACATAGTGCAGACTCGAGACCTCTCATGTGCCAGTTACACCACCATTGAGCATAAAAAATCAACACATTTTAATTAAAAGTGTCCCAGAACAGTAGTTTTAGACTGTTGATGAGCAGAGTTGGTGAGGAAACGAGAAAATGCACAAAGTTGCAAGCAATTTTACGCCTGGAATGTTGAGCGAATCTGCAAGTCGATTGAGTGGTACTGGGTATTACTTGAAAACAATTGAGTGATCAACAAATGTTGTTTACACTAACTGCTCAAAATCTGCACGCTTTGTTGGCTACACAACAACAAGAAAATCTAGTTCATCTTTGAGGCACATTAGCTGGTAATTTGGTCGAGTAAATCTTTAAGCTTTTTGACGTCACTGTCGACTGTTGAAAGTAGACCTTGTATGGTATTTAGAAAGACTCCCATTTAGAAGGTACCGTGAAACACAGAAAAATTATTCAATAGACATTAGTTTCTATTTTTAAATTCTCTCTTTAAAATCCGATTAATTATCATAAATGCGATTGAAAACAACAAAAATTTTACCTACGACACAACAGAACAAAAACAGTTGTAAATATTTGATTTGAGCAGAATTTGCATTTTTTAGCAGAAGGTGATGTGAATAAATTAAAATTCAATCAAGTCATTGGAATGCAAAATAGGTTTTTCATTCATTTTTTATAACACAATGGTAATAGTCAGTTCCTGTGACCTCACTGTAAAACTGGCAAAAAAATCCGTTCTCTCGAATAAAAAATTTAAAAGGCTCTTGGAGCCATTGGTCGCCTATTAGGATCACCCGATGGCGCCGTGTGTCTGGCAGTATTTTTAATTTTGAAAAAAAACGTTTTCCAAACGTCAGTGAATCGGTGATTCTGTCAGTGATCTTTTTGTCTGTTGATCTGCTGATCTCTCGATCTATCTCTCTTTTAACTGCATACAACAAAAATAAAGCTCAAAGATGATTTGCAACAAACACGTTCCAGCTATTTTCGCAAGTCCTATTGGTGAACTTGAAATCGCAGGTTGTGATAAAGGGATGCATTACATCAAACGGGTTGACAAGACGGTGGCAGTCGTTCCTGATCTGAACACCAAGTTCAAGCTGATTGAGAGCAAAACGGAGAATCTGCCCAAGTCAGTGCAAGAGTGCATTGAATGGTTTAGCGAGTACTTTGCTGGGGAAGGAGCGGATCCTGATAAGCACTCAGTTACGCTTGGCAAAACTCCAGCCTTTTGTCCTGGAATTGGTATCAGTAAGTTTTTTTGCGACATTTAATTTTATCAACTAAAACTATTGTCAAAAGTTGTACTAACGTGTTGCTTTCGCTTTTTTAGCCGAGTTCTTTTGGAAAGTGTACACCACTCTGGCCTCTGAAGTAAAGTTTGGATCGCAGTGCTCCTACAGCCAACTTGCCGAGCTTGTTAAGAATCCAAATGCTTCTCGTGCTGTCGGAGCAGCCATGAAGAACAATCCCTTTTTGATTGTCGTCCCGTGCCATCGAGTGATCAAAAAGTCGGGAGGAATTGGTGAATACAGCGGCGGCGGCCCGAAGCTAAAGGAGTGGCTCCTCAAGTACGAGAGTCGTTCTTGAAAAATTAAACTTTATCAATTACACAAAGTATAAATTGTTATCAAGTGTTATCAAACTCAGATTTTGTTTATCGTAAACTGTTTTGTGTTTTCATTTTTTTTGTTTTTGAAAATCCCAAAAAATACTCGCAATAGCCAGGCACTGTGCTGTCGAAATAGTCACTTTGAAACTCTGCACGTGCTTTTCTTATTTTCTCAAAACATTGTTTTTTGCATTCTTACATTTCTTACATTCTCCGGTTCATTATGGCTTCAAAAAATAAAGATTTCAAACTCAACTACAAAGAGGAGAAAACGTTTGAACAGCTGTTTACTGGTCAGCGAATTGCAGTGGACCCGACGGGCCGTGTCATCGTGTCACCCTGCTCAAACTCCATCAAATTCACCGAAATTGAAAGTGCAAAGCAGATTTACGACCTCAAAGTAAATGAATCCGATTCAAAAGACGAAGAGGAGTACATCATCACATTTGAATATTCACAAAACCGACTCATAGTAGCCTACAACAGTGGCCTTCTGCGTCACTGGTCAATAGACATTGGCGAGGAGACGGATGAAAATGCTGAAACACACCTGCGTGTGGATTGTGTTTTGCAGCGCACCTGGAAATCGCTGCATGCCGGTCCCATTTCTTCCATTAAATTAGACAGCTCCGGCACACTGGTTGCTACCGGCGGATCAGACAGTTCCGTGAAGATATGGGACATTGTCAACAATTACTGCACTCATAACTTGAAAGAGGCGAAAGGCGTCGTCAGTACGCTCTTCTTTGCAACCAACTTTACCAGCGAAACATATCACCTGTTTGCCTCGGGTGACGACTATGTGATCCACGTGTGGAATTTAATCAGCAGCAAGCACGTCAATGTGCTTCATGGACACAACGGCAAAATCACCGACATTGTCTACTCTGACGACGACAACAAACTGATCTCCTCTAGCCGCGACAAGCTGGTCATTGTTTGGAATGGCAGCACCTTCGAGAAGGAGCGCATCATTGCCATCTACGAGTCGGTGGAGAGCATTGACCTGGTGCCACGGTCTCAGTTGACTGTGCTGGGAAAGAAAATTGCCAAATCTGCACCAAACTCTGTTTTGGTTACTGCCGGCGAGAGTGGCGTTCTCAAACTATGGGACTACCAAAGTGGAAATCAACTGTACAAGCAGGAAAAGTCGTTGTTGCAGGTAAAAGTCAGCCGCGACACAGATGAGGAGGAGAGCAGCGAATCGGATCAGTACACTTTGATCAGTCAAATCATCTACAATGCGCCCCTGGACCAGTTGATTGCCGTCTCATTCGATAAGGACATCATCTTCCACAATGCGGCCGACCTTTCTCCTCTGCGCCAGCTGGTGGGTCACATCGACGAAGTCCTCGACGTGAAGCTGATTGGAGAACAGCAGACGCACATCGCTGTGGCAACTAATAGCCCAAAGATCAAAGTATTTGAGTTGTCCACCTCAAACTGCTCCATTCTTCTTGGCCACAGTGACATTGTCCTCAACCTGGCGGTTTTCGCACAAAATCCCTACCTGATGGCCAGTTCATCCAAAGACAACTCTGTTCGTGTGTGGCAGTTCAGCACCGACTGTACTTCAGCAGTGTGCCTGTACCAGGGAAGTGGGCACACCCACTCTGTTACATCACTGTGCACTTCCATGCCCGGGACAGCTGCTGACAAATCAGACTTGTTCTTCCTCAGTGGCAGCGAGGACACCACGTTGAAGTTCTGGAAGCTGCCTGAAGACTTGCAGTCGTTTGAGGAGAATCAGTTGGCGGACAACAACAGCAGCCAGCCGATTGTGGCCAAGTTCACACAAAGCTGCCATGAGAAGGCGATCAATTCGATTGACGTCTCGCCGAATAACCAACTGGTTGCGACTGGGTCGCAGGACAAGACGGCCAAGCTGTGGCTGCTGCCCAATCTGAAGCTAGTCGGCGTGGTGAGAGGCCACAAAAAGGGTAAACTATGAAGTGTGAACATTGTGCTTGTTACTAACTTGATTTTACTTTTTACAGGAATCTGGCACGTTCAGTTTTCACCTGTAGATCAGGTGTTGGCCACTTGTTCGGCAGACTCCACCATCAAGGTGTGGTCCATCACCAATTTCACCTGTCTGAAGACATTTCAGGGCCACTTGTCGTCAGTTCTCAAGCTCTTCTTCATCGACAATGGAATGCAGTTCATTACCAGTGCCTCAGATGGTAATCTCAAAATTTGGAACCTCAAATCAAACGAGTGCGTCTCCACGTTTGATGCACACGACGGCAAAGTGTGGGCTCTAACAGTATCGAACGACGAGGAAATGCTAGGTATGAATGCAGGCTGCATGGTAGCAATAATAACAAGCAATAACATTATCTTTTCCATTTATTTCAGTTACTGGAAGTGACGACTCAAAGATTGTCGTCTGGAAGAACATCACCACCGAGGTTCGGGAGAAGGAGGCAATCAAGAGTGAAGAGGCAATTCAAAGTGAGCAGACGCTGCAGAACCTGCTGCATAAAAAGTCCTGGCTGAAGGCACTTCGCCTGGCCATTCGAATGGACCATCCACTGCGCTCGCTGAACATTCTCAAGCAGATTCTCCTCGATGAGGGCAGCGTCGAGGGCATGGTCAGCCAGCTGAGCAAACTCCGACAGGACCAGCTGCTGACGCTGCTCGGCTACTCGGTGCACTGGAACACCAACAGCAGGCACTTTCTGGTGGCGAACTGTGTCATTCGGGCGGTGATGGAGCAGATTCCCCCGGAAGAGCTGCTGCAGATGGGCGACTTTAAGAGCAAGGTGGAGAAGCTTCTGCCCTACTTGGAGCGGCACATGGCTCGGGTGAAGCGACTCAAGCAGTACGTCACTTTTGCCGACTTTGTGTACGAGAAGATGAAGCTCCCCGATGCAGATGCGGTCGCCTCCAACTAGGTGGACAAGTGATCACTTTATTGCTTTTTACAAAGTTGTCTTTTTGACTTGTAATAAAAAAATACCTTTTTTGTTGATTGATGCATTACTCCTTCAAGCTTTGAGCGATCTGGTGGAAGGCTTCGTCGATCTGCTTTACCGAGTTGATGGCTGGCCGTTCGGCAAACTGTTTCCGCTCTTTGAGGCTTCTCTTGTACTGGTGGATCATCTTCCCGTGAAAGCCTTGCAGCGAGCGCAGCGAGCCTCGCAGAGTGCCGGTCAGCTTCAGTATGGAAAGGGAAACGTCCTGTCCGCCGATGGAGCGGATCAGCGGCAGGGCGGTGAGCAGGAACTTGTAGGACTCGCGTTTGGCCACCAGAACGCCGGTTCGAGTGGCGTGATTGTACTCCTTCGAGTGGAAGCTGAGAAGAATGGAGGCAAGGCCGAGGTCTCCGTGCAGCCGTTGCACTGTCTCGCGGACCGTCTTCACGATGTCGCCCTGGCTGATGTTCTTCAGCGACCCTCCGGCCAGCAGCGGCTCCACTCGGAAGAGGACGTAGCGACGTTTCACGGGCGGCATTCTTGTCCACCGGCGATGACTCTGAAATCAGCTAGAGAATCGTGTTGGCAATGTTTACACCATGTGCTGGCGTGTACAGCGCGCACGCGGTAGTGCGAGCGACAGTGAAGGGGCGAGGCCTATTGCAGTGAAGCCTGCATTTGTTCAGTCAACGTTACACTAAAGCATTTCGTTAACTTGTCCTTTTGGAGAAATATACCTAAAAACTGAAAAAATGATGATACGATTTGCGCAATGACTTGGAAGTTTCCAGGTTGGAACTTCATCCAAACTAATTTTATTTGATTCAGAATAGCTTGTTTAAACAGTTTGGTAAAAAAATCAGCGTGATTTTGAAGTAGAGTCAAGAAATCTATTTTTCATTACGGCGCAAACTTGTCGGCCAATTTGTAGTGCAACTTTTTCATAAAAAGCTTTTATAAAATTGATTTCTTTGCCTTACTTCAAACTTGCATTATTTTTTTACCAAACTAATTAAACAAACATTTTCTGGTCAAATAAAATTGGTTTGATTGGAGCTCCAAAACGATGTTTTGGAGCTCCAATCATATCAATGCAGGCTTCACTGCGATAGGCTCCACCCCTTCACTGTCGCTCGCACTACCGCGTGCGCGCTGTACTGGCGTGGGACAAACGGCATGGCGGGGCAGTGCCCTCGCTGTAGCAGTAGCTCACAGACGTTCACAGTGATTGTGTCACAGCTTCTTTGGGAGGACAGGTGATGGACTTCGGGGCTGCTGATCTACCGATGCTGAATGACTGCTGAATCCCCAAGTCTTCTTCTGCCTGTCCTCTCCTCTCTGCCACTGCCAGTCAGCCTGTTCTGCCCAGGCCACACTGGAACTGCTGCTGCAGCTCTGGCTGCCTCTGCTCACTGCTGAAGTCAATGATCGACTGATTGGGCGACCAGCCATTTAAATGCTGTCGCTCGGTGCGCACTCTTCGGATGTCACGCGCATTGTTCTCTCAACTCTGATCATCTTCCAACGCCAGCATTGCGTCATCGACTTCACCATCTTCATCACCTCCATTCTCAGTGTTCTTCACACCTGAGAGTCAGTTCCTAAAATGTAAGCAACTTTCCAACGCTACTTTGACCATCACCTCTGTGACCTTTCACACTTCTTTGCTGAGATCGGTCAAAAGTGTGCTGACGCACGAGAAGCTAATTAGCTGACTGGCTGATAAACTTCGTGTTTCACTGCAGTTCTATTTTTTATTTAATTGTTACCTTGATTAAAAGCAAACTTTCCCACTTTTCAAGTTCAGCTTGTTTCAGTGTGCAAAAACGACCTTTTTGGGATTTGCAGTGAGACACGAATTTTATCAGCCAGCCAGTTGGTTATCTCTAAATACTTAGCAAGGCAACTTCCTTTTCACCGACGCATTGCCTCGTTCTGGAGTCACACACTTCTTCTGTCTACTCTACTGCGTGTGTGCTTTTATTTTGTCTAATGGTGAGTGTGTCTGTGAGTGCTGGCGCACACTCAGACCCACTCTTAGTAGTTTTAGTTGTGGCCTACGTGATCGCTGACGACTACAGGCTGCTGTGGTTTTATTCCCTGCCACCAGCTCCCCGGCCATCGCCTCCGTCGATCCTCTCTCTCTATCTCTCTCTCTCTCTGGCCCCTCTCTGGACTATTCCGGCCGCTCTGCTCTCTTTTCTGCCTGCTATTCACCGCTCTCACTTGTTCTCCTTGCGGCCATTGCTTCTAACCGAGCCTCTCTCTCTCTCTCTATCCCCAGAACCAGGATCACTGTTTGGCCTCTGAACCTTGCCACCAGGGTTGACCGCCAGAGTGCTCCCACTCTGGGTCCTGCATCAAGCCTGTTAAACACAGTACAAAGGCGTCTTTCCTGTCCCAAGTTTTTCCTGTGACGGTGCCTGTTTTCCGTGGCGCTCCTACCTCTCTTCCAATTGCGTGCTCTTTGCGGACAGAATTGACCTCTAGTTTGGCTGACCTGGTATGAAGAGCTTACCACTTTCCAGTCTTTACGCACAGCCTAAGCGTTACCTTTCGGTTCAGGTCAGTCTCAGACTGTCAGAGTCGGTGGTTCCTGCCTCTGGACTTGTTCAACTCTCGTCGACGGCCACCAAGCCCACTGGTGAAAGCGAGCGAACCCTGTAGAGCTGTCTCCGTCTGATCCCTGCCAATCCATCCATCAAGGAGATCCCCCAGCACCTCTTGCACCTACCTCGGTAAAGATGCAGTACTCTGACCCAGTTGTGCTCCCAACTCCTAACGCCCCTACCCACAGTGTCTAGGCAAAGACAGGCGTGTGACCAAGCCCAGCTCACACACTCTCTCTGAGGTTCGTACCCACTGTTCTGCGTTGGCTGTGTGCTGCGAAGAAGTCAGCCAGCCATTGAGCTTCCCAAAATACCCGTAGTTTGAATGCAGATTAATCACGACGACACAGTGCACAGTGCGAGACTTGTTGTACAGCGCCATCAGTCAGGGCCATACACTCTTACACACACTCACACTCAAACAGCTCTCCATCAGCTTTATTTCCTCTGCCGCCGTCGCTGCTGCTGCTGCAGCTGCAACTGCTGCTGTCCATTCAGTAGTATCAGTCAGTGTCCCTTTATTGTCTGTCTCTCTCTTTTTCAATCGCTAGCTTTCTCTCTCGCTCTCGACACGACGTACTCCAATCCAATCCGCAGTTCACACAAGTCTTCACCTCGAGACTCAAGGTGGTGAACACACCGCCGATTGGATTGCTGCTCATTCACTCTCACTCTCTGCTTCAAAATGCGTTTGCCTATTGCTAATTAGCCCCATCGGCAGTTGCTGTGGCTCGCTTTCTTTCTCTCTCTCTTTCTTTCTGTCCTCGGCCTGTGAGGACAGCACTCACGTTGCCCTCTGCTGCAGAGCAGTGTCAGCCCAGGTATACCCACACACACACATGCTGGCTAGGCACCTCAGTAGCTGGATAGGAGCAAGGGGGGTATTGATGGCTTCGAGTCCTCTCCAGTGACCTTAATCTATATTTAGCCCGTACAGTCTGCTTTATCCCCTTCTAACATTTGCCTTTTTTTCCCACTGTTGCAGCCTCGATCTGGCGCTGGTCATGAGCACCGCCTTTGAAGCGACGTCTCCCGTTGGCTCCTCCACCACTATGGCCTCTGCATCGGCCGTCTCAAAGACCTTTGTCACCTCGACCTTTCACAGCCACCACGCCATCCTGTCCTCTCCCTCTGCCCGGGACGAGGCTCTCAACCTGACACTGTCCCCGTCGTCGTCTTTCCTGGCCAACTACTCCACCGCTGTAGGCAGCAACCCTCCGAAGAGCTCCATCGCTGCAAACTTTGCCCTCACTGCCGCACTGGTGAGCACTGCTGGCGAGACTGGGAAGCAGCAGCAGCAACCCATGTGCCTAGATAGCCATCACAGCCAAGTGGGTGCTGGTGGTGGGGGACTGTCGGCACCAAATGGCTGGCATGCTGCGGCCAATAGTGCAAAACTGGAGCTGCAAAACGCTGTAGTCAGTCAAGTGGAATCGGTGCACCATGCCCAGACATACGTTGAGACCATTGAGACCCTTTCAGGTGATGCAGTTATCAGCAGGATAGAAGAGGATGGAATGACCAAGATCAGAGAGATCGGGGAAAGAGACGTCCTGCGAGAGTTCGATGAAAACTCCTCTGCCTCCAGTTCAACGCAATCGTCAGACAATGGCCAGTTCTATGGCAGGAAGAAGCGTCGCCGTGGAGAGGGGCAGATGCTAATGGAAGACCTCATTGGCATCGACAAATCACTCGCCGCTGACATTGCCAACGATCTAAACCGATCTCCGGGCAAGCCGTGCAATGCCGACGCTTCCTCCAACTCTGCAGACTCAGCCGATCTCTCCGTCAAACAACAACAACAACCGGTGGCGGATGAAGAGCCGAAAAAAACTAAGGAGGACTCCCCTGCCTTCCGCCTTCGACCGAGGAGATCTGCGAAGAGCACCTCCTTCTCGGGCTACTGCTCGGGCTCGGGATCCTCTTCGCCAATCTCCATTATGTACAGCCCCGTTAAGCGAAGCAAGCAACCCGTCTTTAAGAAGACCATCCTCGCCTACACACAACAGCTGCTGAGCGACACTTCAAAGCAACTGTCGCAGTTTCTCAACAACCATCAGCAGCAGCAGAACGGTCACAATGGCACGGCTGCTTCCAGTGGTGGTGATGCTGGAGATCAGGAAAAGAAGAATAGCGTGAAGCCCTTTGTTCGATCATTCGCCAAGTCGATTCTTCAGGACGTGAACGTCTCCGTCTTTGCCGACCTCATAACTCCACTTGAGCTGACCTATGACTTCTCCTACCCTGATCGATATCTGTCGCTGACCATCTGCGAGATAAAGCCACTGCGCCAGGTCTACTTACTGCACCCTGAGACGAAGGACAGAGTGTCGAGTCCGCTGCTGGAAATGGTCACAATTGACATGGACGACCGCTTTCTGTTGGATCACACGAAAGGAATCTTTGATAATGCCACATCCAAGTAAGTTGTAGTTAGTAATTGGTGATTGGCACACTTTAACACAATTTATCCGATTACTTCTTCAGTCATGCGCCCAGGAAGCAGCTGACCGTGTACCTGCTTGGTACTTACGCTTTGAAGGCAAACGAAATGGCAGTGCAAGGACAGGTGGTGAATATAGTCAAATTTCGTTCCACAAAATCGTCGCAAATTGATACTCTGGCTGTGCAACCACCGAAAAAACGAAAGTTGAACTTGTCATCAGAGCACCAGTATCCGTTTGGAATTATCGTTGACGCTCTGCCAGATATTACCTCAGTGGGAGAAGATCATAAGCTAAGCTCAAAGAAAGAACTGTCTGATAGTGAAGAGATGCCACAAAGTGAAATGCGTGAGGAGAGTGTCTTTGTGAAGGAAAATGAAGATCATTTTGAGGAGATGTTCAAAAGCTCGCCATACTCTGAGTTAGCGTCCAACTCTAGCTGGGTGCCCTTGGTGTCCTTTTCCACCTCTTGGCGAGCACCGGCTGACCCCCGGGAGCTGAACCGATCACTGCACTTCATTCAGCCGTCAATCCCCAAGTTTGAGAGTGCCTCGCGAACCGTCAAAATGAACCCTTGAGTGATGACCTGCACCTGCACCCCCGAAACCGCCCCATAAAGCCCACAGTCTTTGAACCTATCCTCCTTCTCCTACCCTACCGATATATTTCAGTCGTGTCGTTTGGATCTCACTAGTACAAACTGTTGTGCTGCAACCTTGCACTGCAATCCCCCAATGTGCAAGATCAACACTGGCAAACCACCTCTTTCATTGTATGTCTTTTTCGCCTGCCCTCATCTGCAGATTTAGTGTTCACCGTATACTATTGATTTATTGTAGGAAGCCAATTGCGTAATTATTATTATTTCATTTTAGCCCATTTTATCATTTGCCACCATGACACACACTCGTACTCACACAAACACACCCACTCGATGTTATCCAACTTAATTTGTGTATTTGTGCCCATACCCGCTATTATAATATCCTTGATGTTATTAGCAGTGCTTTTAGTCAATTATCATCATTATGAATCACAAACACACACCCACAAGTGATGGACTGGAACAGGTGTCCACGACCCTCTTCTGTTGACAACCCTGTTTGCTCCTGGCAGTGCATGCATGTCTTTCCCTTCCCCTTTACGCCCCTCTCTCTCCTCCTCCTCCTCCTAATTCGTCTCACAACTATACAATCGACTTTACCATTACTGCTCCAGCGCAGCCTGAGCAGATTTGTAATTATATTTTTCTAATCACCGCAAAGTACAAACCCGATCTATTTTATTAAACCCTACTGTCAATCAAAAGCTTACGCTCTCTAAAACAACTCCTAGTCTTCTTTCTTGTCTCCAGATATTGACTCTTCAGTGACAATCTCGTCCAGCAAATTGCTGGACTGCTGATCACTGCTTTCTTGCTGTGATTGCCTGTCTTTACCATGATCACCCTCTTCAAAAAGCTCCTCACTGCTCCTGGGTCGTCTGAAGGTGCAGCACCAGAAGAGAAAGTGACAGAGGAGGACCAGCCAGGCGAGCAGCACCGAGAGGATCCAGGCGAGCAGGAGCAGCGTCACTCGGCACTCGAAGGTGATCACCTCCTCCAGACTGGACGGCTTAGAGCAGAGAAGGGACAGCCGCGATCGAATTCGGTGCTTGCTCAGCGTGCCCACGTACAGCTGCACTGAGAGAATGGCGAGGAAGAGAAAGATGGCCATCATGATGCAGGACAGGCGCTCCAGACCGCCGGGCAGTTTGCTCGCCCAGACCACTGCCAGGTTGAAGGGCAGGCCGAAGCGGTCCACTGAAACAGAGGGTTGGTCGTTACAAGGGGTCACTTATCTATCACTAAGCACTGGTTCTTACCTGTGGGTGCATTGTCGAAGGTGTAAAAGGTGTCATCGCCTGCCGACTCGTCCTCTGTGGACCTCCTCTTTTCCTCTGCTGTTATCGCCCCATTGTGAGGAGTTGACTCAGGAGGCGCTGTACAGGTAGTAGCTGGAGGTGCCTTGAGGTAGTAGTTGGCCAGTGCCCGTCTCCACCTTCGGTTCGACCAGACGGTCTTCGTTAGACCAGTGGCTCGAGGCAGAAGCGCTCGTTTGGTGGCAGTGGCGGCAATCTTCACTCTGCCATCAGCAGCTTCCGATGCTTTGCGTGGCTTTGCGGTCAGTGTTTGAATGTTTGTAAAGCGCCGCTTAATGACAGTAGTTCTCATGCTGTACACTGCTGCAAATGGCACACTCAGCAGTTTAATTCGCAATTACAGCAGCACTTGCTCGGTGGTCGAGTGAGCTGTCGTCTTTTTCCTGGTGATGTCAATGTTGAGAGTGCTTTGGAGAGCGGATCAGTGTATGGCAGTACAGTCACTGGACATACAGTCACTGTTTGGTCGGCGAACATACGACTGGCAGCAGACTGAAGCCTTGGCAACCAAGCCAAACGGCACTGCCAATCGAACATTGTTCTATCGTTCCTGACATTTGCATTCTTCCGCAGACCAATCGATTCCTCTTGGAGCGATACAAAGTGCGGGAACATTCTGTTGACACTCTGCACAGAGAGCAGCACACTGACCGAGAAAAGTGTTGTGCTCCAAGTGCACTTAGTTTCACTTGACTGACTGCTCCTTCCCAGACCAGTGATCAACTTTCGCATCTCAAGTGTCACATAATCTCCTGCAGGAAAACGTCACAATGTAAACCTCACAATCATATGGTGGACATAACGCCAATAAAAGCCGACTTAATCGGCCTTAGGTTTCTGCATGCATACTCTGCCCTCACTTTATAATAGCTTGAGCAAATATTTTGTTCACACGAAATATCGGTTTGTAAACTGATACAGCAATATAAAAGTGTTTGCATTTGAAAACTGCTTCTCAATCACTTTTAGGAAATGTTTACTCTTTTGTGTTCATTGTTCATAAAAAGTGTCAATAAGACATAATTTGAATAAATACTTTCTATATTTGCGTTTATTTTTGTATTTCAATTTTATTAAAAGTTTTAAATTTATCTACAAGAGGGCGTGTTGCGATTGTACAGTTCCATTGCTTGGATTCTTTGGAACATTACCTGCTAATGGATTCGACTCATTGAAATAGTCATGTTTGATGACATGCTAACATACTTGACCTTTACACAGCTGTATAATAAATGAAATTAAAAATCAATCGTCTATTAAATTTTTTTAAAACAACATTTAAGCCAAAATAACATAATAATTTAATCAGTAAAAGCCAAAGTAGATTTTACATTTTTCAACAGTCATACTTTGGTCGACAGTGAAGCTGACCACAGAGAGAGTCACTTTACTTGATTGAAAAAAATACATTTTAAGTTTTATAAAATGGGCATCAGTCTGATAGACATAGTGGCGAGCAATGATTTTTTCTGCAAATCACTGGGCATCTCAGTTCGTGACAAGGCTAACCACCAGCTCAGTTACCGCGTTTATGTCCTCTTGGCATTTCTATGGCTCGATTTGGCGTTCGCAGTGGCCGTCGCTTTTGTGCCCAACGAAAACGCCGAACTGCTGCTGAAGCTGGGCGATTTGCCCTTTCATGTAATGAACCGAAATCGATACTTCATGACCGGTAAGTTACAGAACACGTCTTCAATTCAGCCCATTTGCTCATTTTCTCACGCATTTTCTTACCCATTACCCAGGCGTAGTCATATTCTACCGCCTAAACCCAACGGTAATGCTGACCTTCTTTGTGTTCGGCAGTTTTGAGTGGCTTCTCAACTCCAACCGCATATACCTGCAGCTGAACTGTGCCCTGATGACAAAGAGCTTCCAGAAGTTGATACTTCGCTGCAAGACTGCTCTGCTCGTCTGCACCATCTCAATGGCGAGCATCATCGTCCTGGCCATGGTCGTCTCTGCTATCAACTTTCGCGCCCGTAATGAGCAATACAATCTGATTGGCGCCTACATCTACATCATCGTCTTCGCCGTCCTCTACACTTCGCTCTCTTGTCAGTTTCTGGTGCAGCTCTTTCTGCTCTGCAAAATATGCACTGAAATCTTTGAGCGAATAAACCAGGGTTTCTACCAAGATCTGATTCTCTACAAGCGCCACGCTCGTTTTCCCAGCAATCTGAGTCGATTCTCGCAGATGTGCTACATGGTTCACAATATAAATGGCTACATCCGTCACAACTACGTTACCTACTTTGTATGCAGCCTGCCTGCCATTGTCAGCCTCTTCTACATTACCTTCTTCAGTGACCTTCAAGTCATGTCGCAGGCTCTGTTTCTGTCCACCCTTGGGTACATACTCTTTTTTCTGATCTTTTTCTCCAACATTATCGGTCAAGTTGACGTGACTGCCAAGAAAAAGTCTGATCCAATTTACAAGGTAACCTAATGAGTAATTTGTTCATTCATCTGCAACTGATATTTACAGGAATACGTAATCAACTCTTTCAATAAGCACACTGAGGCTCAGTTTTTTCAGGTATCGACCGATTCCTGTTTAACCATGTAAACACACTTTTTATTAATTTTGCTCATATATTTCATAAAACAGCTGTCGCGATATTTTCAGTGTGTTTGGAATTCCACAATTTCACTTGAAGTGATGAATTCGCCTATCAACTCAAACACCTCGATAACGGTAAGTTTTTTACTTTTTTGTAAAAAATATTTGTAAAACGATTTGAAATTGCATTTTCTAGATTCTTACTATTCTTCTCACTATCATTGGTAAGCATTGCTGCTGTAATCATTGCTAACTATGGTTGTTTCATAGCTTTTATGATCGGAAACTTTCAATCAGAATGAGCAACGTTTAATTTGAGCAAAGCTAAGCGTTTCTAGTACACTTCAACTCAGTGCATCTGGTTAGGAGCTGGGTGCAAGAGCTTAGAAGTGGTCATATTTGGCAAAAAGGAGTGATGGTAATAATAACAATAATAATAATTAAACTAATATATTAGTCATATAATAGATGCTCACTTTTTTCCTTAACCCTAATGTAGTAGAATAAATAAATAATAATAATAAAGCCTTAGAAGTGATCACGAGCCTTTCGTTTGGCTCCCTTTACATAAACACTTCATCGATCAGTGACGCTCATTGTGAGTTTCTACTGCGACCAGTCTAAAGATGTGCTTTCGATGAGGCTGAGTGCTGATCTGATCAACTAACCACTGAGGACCACAAACATCGAGTCTGGAGCGTACGATTCGGCAGAGTATTCCCTCTGTTAAGGTGTATTTTTGTGTTGTCAGTTTGTACATCCCACAGTGAAACAGACAAACTGACAAAAAAACAAATGTAATCTCAAACAGTAAATCTAGCAAACATTCATTGACATTCGTGATGTCGGACTCGTTAGCCAGCTTACAACTTTGGGTGGAATGTACAGTTTAAAAACAAGTCAGCGTAAACTGCGTACACACTCGTCAGGCTCAAATGTGAATGAGACAAGAAAGTGAGTAAGTGAGAGAACGAGTGAATGAGTGGTTCAGTCGTCTATCGATGGAACTTTCAGTAGCTTTGTCAATAATTGAACAGACCAAGTAGAAAGGAAAAACAAAAAGTTTGCGCTAATCCGAGAGTTGGGTGAAGTAAACTTTTGCTATGCACTGAAAATTAAATGCCGCTCAATGCTGCGAATCTTTAGCGCATCATTGAAATGATGGCCTCCTTCGGATGCGCGACACACACACGCACACACTCCGAGCTAGTAGTGAAAAGTGAAAGTCAACAGAATGGGCAGTCGACAGCCTACCGAATGGTCAGCACTCCTGCACGGGCTGGTGCCAGTCAAGAGGCACTTGAAGCAAGAGGAGCAGAAGGAGAAGCAGCAGGCAGCAGGCGCCACACTCAGCCAGGCTGCCTCTTTCTAATCTAATTACAATCGAGTGCAATTAAAGCCTCGGTGAGTTTATATCGATATGACGTGAATGCATTACCAAATTGATTTGATGTCCCAAATGGCCGCACACCGAGCATCGATTTGCACTGTCCAAAACGATTACCGTCAAATCAACCCCTTCTCTCAATTGAGTCTCAACGGATGACTCTATCAGTAGTGAGCGCTTCACTCTTTCTAATGTTTGTTCCGTAAACAAATGCCGAGGCTCTTTCTTTCTCTCTCACTTCAAAGATGGGTTTTAAATCAAGATTTGTGATTACAAACAAAATATCCGGTCGATCATTCGATCGACGCTAACTTGTTTTGCATAGTATTATTAAAGTTCAAATGCAAATGTATTTTTAAAAATTGATTTAAAAATACTGTAATAAAATTGTATCAACGTAATTTTAGTGCACTTTGATGACAAAGATTTATTTTATCAGTTGAACTATAACATTAGATTATATTTTAAAAATAAACTAGTTATGTAATTCACTGTGATAAACTTGTATGCTAAATTGTAGGTTTCTACGTTCACGAAAACACCGTTGGAAACTCAAACTCAAAAACATTTTTAGTTTTATTAAAAATAACTAAACGAAACAAAATGATGAGCAGTTTTCTGAGAAATCTTAACATTCTGTGCCAAGCATAACAATCTATTTAATTTTTGTTGTAAAGATACCGTCATAAAGCCTTTGCCATAATACCTTTAATTAAAAATATAACCTGTAGATTTTTCGTTAAATCAAATTATGCTGCAGGTGCCATTAGTGAAAGATATTAATATTTGTAACACTCCTGAAGGTTGTCTGTGCCTGTGTCTAATGCCATCTTTTTCTGGAAGTACAACACAAAGACTACTATCTAAACATGCAATAAAGTAAGAGCATTTGAAAAAAATGTATGTAATGTCACTGTGTAATGTATGCTAAATTGTAGGTTTCTACGTTCACGAAACACCGTTGGAACACCAAACTCAAAACATTTTTAGTTTTATTAAAATACTAAACGAAACAAATGATGAGCATTTCCAGGAAATCTTAACATCTGTGCCAAGCATAACATCTATTTAATTGTGTTTTAAGATACCGTCAAAGCATCTTGCCATAATACTTTAATTAAAAATATAACCTGTAGATTTTTCGTTAAATCAAATTATGCTGCAGGTCCATTAGAAAAGATATTAATATTTGTAACACTCCTGAAGGTTGTCTGTGCCTGTGTCTAATGCCATCTTTTTCTGGAAGTACAACACAAAGACTACTATCTAAACATGCAATAAAGTAAGAGCATTTGAAAAGCAAATGCCTGAGCAGTGTGTCACTCGGCTGACAAACTATTCGCTGTTGGACTGTGTCAACAGCCAAATCACATTGTTATTTGATAGTCGGATGCTAGCTCTCTATCAGGACATGGGATTTCACCAGTTGTGATAACTGCTTAAATGACACTGTCAGTACACTGCCACCATTAACTTTGGCCCAGATTGGATGGTTATTTCATTGTCAGACAGCTTTCAGCCAGGCAGTCAGTCGCCAGGCAATATTGATATCAATCAGTATAGCAGCTAGTGTCTAAGTACACACCAGTGCTACTGACAATGAAACATCAACTTGCTCATCTTTTCAGATTGACCAGCCATTGTTCAGCAGTTTTTTCTTATTTTGTGGGCAACTCATTTGCATTAGATTGTGTATTAAAAATATTTATTAACACTATAAAAACAGCATTTACTAAATTTTATATTTGTTTTAGTTATAAAATTGTTCATTTATATAAAACTAAAATATTAACTGACAAAAAATTGCACTTTAACTAAATTTTTTAATTTAAAATATGCGTTGGTAAAACACAATGGATGTAAAAGTAAATTAAATTTTGTAAATAAAATTTTAAGCAATTTCGTTAGCAGTAACAGGTTAATATAAAACAATTTTACTAAGTTTTTTGTTTTAATGAGCAATTTAACCAAATATTGAATTAGATTATGTTAAGTACCTTTGATGTAAAAAATTGTTAAAAAATTAAAAAATTTCATTGGAATCTAGAACTAGAATTATCAAGTTATGTTTAATGTCTGTGTATACATTTTTACAAATAAATTAAATATTTTTACATTAGTAAAATTTTAAATTTAAAGTTAAAAGTAAACATTTTTAGTTGTGCAACTCAATTTTGATGCAAATAACAATTTTTTAGTAATAACTGTTGTCATTGTATATTACATTGACCACTTAGATTTAGTTGGCAAAAATGCCCAAAATTACAGAAGCAAATAAGACTTTGATAATTTCAAACTACAAATTGCAATTTTATATGACAATAATTAATATTTAGTACACATTTGTAATAAATAAATTATTTTTTTTAACAACTATTTGATTACTTATTTTAGTAATAAAAAATGAAAAATTGTCAATGTAATTAAAAAAGTTTTAGTTGATAAATAAATTAAAGTTGGCAAAAACACAACAACTTTCAATTTAACAAATAATTTTAACAATTAACAAAACTAAATCATTATTTACACTATTTGTATTTTGTCAAAAACAACTAAAACCCTATTAATGTGTAATTAAAAAATTTTGTTAATTGATGATAAGACTGAATAAAAAAATAAATCTCTATTACAATGTGTTTAAAAATAAAAAATAAAAAATTTGATATAAAACTGTTTGGAAACAAAACAGAAGTTTTATTATTGCATTTAAAATATTTTTATTTTAGTTTGTAAAAAATGTTAAAATTGAGTCTATTTTTAATTGGTTACGTTACATCAACAAATTTCAGTTTTAAAAATATAAAATTGATTGAACTACGCTTAAATAGTTAAACATAAAAACAATTTTATACAATAATATTTTTTGCATTAAATATCAATTTTCAATTGAAACTTGAATGTACTTCATTTTATGCTTTTCAACCAGTTTACTTTTTGGTCTCATCACAGTTAATAAGTGCTGCTATAATGACTTTAATGAACTCGCAGATCATTACAAGTTTCTCATTTCTTAACAAAATATCCTTAAAACAATCATCATTCTGCTTATTGATCAGTTAAATAGTAATGTCATTAAAAAGTAAATATATTAAAATACAATAAAATATAACTATTTAAAACAATCCATAAAAAATTTCATTTTTAAAATTAAAAAAATTGCAAAAACACTCATAATATTGAAAAATCAGATCAAATCAGTGTGGCACACAAAAATTAAATATTAATATAAAAAAATATTTCTTAAACCATTTGTTAAAAAATATTTAATCAATCAATTAAAAATTAATCACACAACTTGAATTGATGGGTTTTATAAATCAATCTGTTCAATCAATCAAACTGACTGAAGTCATTGGAAAAACGGACTTTTTAACCAAATGGCTCGGTGTTTCAGTAGAGTCAAAACTAAACGGGACGCATCACTATCGTCGAACTGCTCTTGTGGTGCTAATGCACTGTGGATTAATTCACTCGTTGCTTGTGGCCTGTGTGCCCACTTCAGATGAAGAAACATTGCTAAAATATGCAGACATTGGCTTTCACATGCTGGGTCCATATCGTTACTTTCTTTTCTGGATCGATTTCTTCTTTCGCCTTAACCCTGCCCTAATGGTCACTTACTTTTATTTTGATGACCTCAGCTGGATGAGGCAGGCTAATCAAGTGATTGCTCGTCTAGATGGTCTTCAAATTAGCACATCAATGCGAAAACACATTCAGCGAAGTAGGGCCATGATCATCGTTCTCTGGATTGCCATTGGTTCTTGTCCCATGATCTGCACAGTGGCATCGATTTTCCGATTTTGGGAAAGAAACTCCCGCTATAAAAACTTGACCTTTGCCTACTTGTATATCAGCTTATTTGGCTTTCTTGACGTGTTGATCTCCTGTAAATTCATCATTCAGCTGTATCTAGTGTGCAAAATAGCAGTCGATCTCTTTAGACAGGTAAATGAGATCAATGGTAATCAGTTGGCGTTGTACCGAAGCGGCATTGCCTTTGCAAGCTACCACCGCTCCTTTTGGCAACTTTGTATTTTCGTTCACCACCTTCGAGCGTATCTGCGGACCTACTACCTAATATACCTGATATGTTTTTTCCCCGTATGCGCCCCATTTCTCTATGTGTCAATATTTTACAGTGAAGTGGAGCCTGCCATTCGACTGGTCTTCTTCCTTCTAATGTGCTATTTGGCCTGGCTGCTAGTTTTTCTCTCCAATTTAATCGGCCAAATTGACAAAAGTAGTCGATCACTTTCGGATCTGATTTATGAAAGTTTTGTCATCAAAGCAAGGTGTTACAGCTCTCAGTACATTGTGGAGAGGGTGAGTAATGTCCTCTGACTGAACGACACATAACCAGTTTCTTTTCTTTTTTCATATTACCATTTTCAGCTAATTAAATACTTTCAACACGTTTGGGGCAGCACAGCAAGTGTTGACATTCTGGGGCAGAAAGTCAACTCTGAAACTTCCATTCGGGTATGGTGTTTTAACCCCAATGTTTACTACTCTAACCCATTTTCATCCATTTGATATATGTCATTTCAGATTCTCACCGCGTTTCTAACCATTCTCGCGTTTATGATCGGCAATTTGAAAGGCTGAGTCGCGCAAGCAGACTGAGATATGTTTTGAGGAAGGCGCCTCCTTTTTCATTACGGCAGCTGCAGATGTCGTGCGTATTAGAGAGAGAGCGTCTCTGTAAAGAGAGACTCATTTATCAAACAATTGCTGAGTAAAGCGGCGGAGGAAGCACCACAGCAAAGTAGATACACAGTTTCGCTTTGTAGGCCACAAACTGTGCACCCAGTCGAGCAAACATCGCAAGGCATGGCAATGCCTATCAGGGCAATTTGAATAAAATAAAAAACATGCAAAACAGATTCAAATAATGCATCCTCTGGTATAAAGTATGCCTTTTACTATGCCTTTTACTTGAGAATATATTTACACTGCTGCTGCTGTTGCTGATGTTGATGATGGGACAAAATGTGTGCACATCAGCAGTGGCGGCGAGAATTTTAACACCTTACAGAGTAACCGGGCAAACTGTCGTGCCTGTCAATTCGAAGGAAAGTGTCGATTCAGGCGAATATGCTTGCAAGCAAAGAAGTCACATAGAGTACATTTTTTCAGGAGAAAATACATCTTCAAATAATGTCATCAAAAGTTAGTTTTGACTAATGTTCAGCACTTCAATTCCTGCTTGACTCAATGTGCCCAGGATGCACCAAAGTGCAAAGGCATTGTTGTCTGTGGTTATCACCATTGCCCAGAGACATTAGACTTCTGGCGCTTCCTAAATTACTTTGTGTCTTGTTCGCTGTACACTTGAAACTGTCAAATTGAATGCTGTTTCCCATTGTTTACTGCCGACACGGATTCATTATCCAACAATAGTGTTGTTTATGCTTCCCTGCTGTATATACTTAATTAGAGAAATGAATTCTTTTAGAGTTGATTGTAGAGGCACTGCCAACACAAAAGAAAGATTTAATAAACCTAGAACAACAAATTTTTGTTAGAAGCTTACTTGGAACGCTCTTGGAAAAGATAAAAGTTGACCAGAAGAACCGAACTGAGGCTGAATGTGACCAGGGAGAGCACAAGATACATGGGAAGGACAAAGTAGGCAGACCAATCGTACTCTGAGGCCATTGGCGACTTCTCGCCAACTGCACCACTGGTAATTGAGGAGACGGGAAAAGGCTTGCGACGAGGAATGGCAAAAAGAATGCCAGTTATGAGAGCAGTGAGAGCGATGAAACCAGGTCCGACATAGCTGCAGAAAAAAAGAACAAAAATTTAAAATGAAAAACAAGTTTGCTGGGTAGACGGTGTATGGTCAAAGTGTGAAAAAGGAAGTAGCTGAAACCTACCAAATTGGCGCTTTTAATTTTGATGAAACCAGACAGACAAAAATCGATAGAAACCATAGCAAAATGAGCACAAACAAGCCAATTCCTATGCCGAGAATCAATGCCATTGATTACCGAGAAGTGCAGATGTAGTTTCGGTGTACACTTTAAAGTGTACTCAATCAATTCAAGGTAAATGTAGGCACAACTTCTGACAAAGGTGGATGAGCGCACAGGACGGTACAGTGCACAACAACAGCAGCGCCATGGCAACCAGTGAAGCAAACGGAGACCAACATTTGCCGTTCTTTTCTCCTGCCGACTCAACTCGACAAAACACACTTTAGATTAACTTGGGCGTAGAAATGGCTGTGTCTTTGGTGCCTGCCTTAGTAAAAAAGAAATCAAGACTTTTTTAATTAGATGAGTATAGACTGTGTGTGTAAGCTAGTGCTTGTGTCTTTTTTCAATTAGGCTGATTAAACCACAGACCAAAAGTCAATGCCTTTTTTACCTGAGCGTTGAAATAAAAATATTCAGCTGCGACTTTATTCCAATGGACAGTGTTAATTGAATTAATTAACAAAGAACAAACGAGCCAATTAGGGCATAGTCATTTGGGAAATAATTAGATGCGGCCTTGTTCAGAGAACACTGCGCCTGCCTCGGCTTTGTTGTCTTTTTCCTCAAGTGGTCCATTGTACCATTTGAAACGACGGTGTTGTGTGCAGGACAGTGTGCGACATTAGTGAGACATCACATTAAAGCTGGCAAAGTTGGCATTGCTGGGGCAGCAAATGAGAACAAATGAAAATAAATGACACTACAGCACTGTGAACTTGCCCTCTACTGACATTGTAGAACACCGTCGGCAGTGCTTGTTCACTCTTTTGCATCTTTCATTCGCTCATCTTTTCTCATTCTCTACTGCCACATTCCATTTGGTTCTCGTGGCCAATGAATATTTATGGCAGTTCACTGAAGCAGTAGATGTGCCACCATTTTATGCTGTCACCCCTTTCGGGAGGTTAATCGAAAAAAGCACATTGGTTGCCATCTTTCAGTTAAATGCATCGATCTACTGACTGACTGCTCATCGCATTTGCTCGGGTAAAACACTGCGCCTGCCAAGGCAATTGCCTCTCCTCAAACGAAAGTGTACTAACGAAAAACTTTTAACCAGGAATATAAATGCAGAAGCAAAGTTATTTTAATTGTTCCAATTGAGTTGCAGAAGAGTACTAGCAAAGGGGGCGGGTGCCATGTGCCATAAAGGCGCCACAAATTGAATTTTATATGACCATTATCAACGACCATTACTTCTGCACTGCTAATGAAGTTGTAAGCGAGTGGCAACAGTAACAAGCTAATCTAATAAACGACAATAAATCGAATAAAATTTGAACTAGTGCAGCGCAATTTAAATTTTCCTCAACAATTTTACACGTTGTGCTACTGTTGCGCTAAAAAACATGTGTTTGATTGGCACCGGTCACGTTGTCTTACTGAAGTGGTAGAAAAGCAAAAAAGAAGCTCTGGTAATATAACATTATTAGCTAACTGAAATGGACAATGGCCGGTGCTGGTTGTTTTGCATGCAATAAAAACTGATCATAATTATTAGGTTTTATGTAAATAAACCTTATAGTTATTAAACAAAATATTAAATTTTTGTATCCATGTACTTGTTGCTAATAAAACAAAACTGTTAAAAATTATTTGAATAAAACGTTAAAATTTTTTTAGGCGGTATGCAAATAAACAAGTTTTTTATGTTAAACAAATAAAAAGTCTTTGAAATCCGCAGGTCTATTGTTTTTATGTCAAAGCAAGTTAGGGTAACGGGCAAGTTTGCGCAAGTGCTAATTTGCCATTTGACAGAGTGCTGATGTCTTGATTCTGTCTTTTTGAAGAAAGTGGGCTGCTTTACATGGCACACTTGTTTTTTTCTATTACAAAATTTATTTGGTAGCTTCTGATGAATAATTCACGTCCTGGCAGTCGATGCTGTCTAATGAACAAAAAAGATATATTAATTTGGTAATTAAATTAGAGAGTGGCTCGGTCTAGTGCCAGTTGCATTTAGGGTAATATGCAAATGGTGCAGACAGCATGACTGAACGCCTGAGCGCAACAATGAAATCACCCTTTATCTGGCAGTCAGTGCCGAACGTGGTGCAGTGTAAGTGATGGGCAGATAACGAGCATTGCGGGAAAACGGTAGAAAACACAGGAACATGGGAATTCATTCATCAATCAAAGTGTCACATTTCAAGCAGCAATATAGTCTTGGGCTATGATCGATTCCGAATCTCTCTCTCTTTGCACTCACTCTCCACTGCCGGCCAGCAGAATGGCACGGACAAAACAATACAGACCGTGGATCGATTCTCCTTTACTCTCTTCCCCTCTCTCGTGCGACGTCCAAATTGCAACGGATAATTGATGCGTGTTCTCTCTTGCAGAGCTCAAAGACACTGGGCACGTCGCAGCGAATGCCTATCAAACAGCACACCGCCTGTCGAAAAAACGCACACACACACTCAAACTCAACCTCACACACACACACACCTCTCAAAGCCTCACACTCTCCGCCTCTGTAGGTCAGACACTGGCCAACTCACCCTTCTCATGTTTCCATCATAATTACAAGCAATTGAAAAGGGAAAAGTGATGCTATTAATAAGCATCTTCATAATTGATGGTGCCAGCCAACAACAACTTAAACATTGCGGTACATTGCCAGCCAGCCTAGCGACGGACAAACAGGCAGCCAGCAGCTAATCAAAAAGGGCAGCTCTAGCAACAGCCAACAAGTTGCCAGCGTATTCAGTTGCAGCTTTGCAGAAATTTGATCTTGCCGACTGATCGTTTTGAATGTATGAACTATTTGTCTGGTTGTCCGAGTGAAGTGAGCCAAAAGCTTTGCAGGCAATAATCTGGTTGGTCAGTAGTACATTATTTCTAAAAAAATAACATCGACAATTTTAGTGATCACTGAGTTGTCACCTAGAAAAAGGCCCATTGTACCCTCTTTCCCCACTTACAAAAAAAACTTATTTTTTCTTTTGTATAAAGAATAAACTAAAAAACTAATCTTTTTTAAAGTTTGAACAAAAAGAAGCTTAGCAATGAATATTTTAATAAATGTGTTACGATAGTTACTGTGCACTGGCACGTTTTTTATTTTTTACGATCACAACGCAGTAATACATTCTCATCAATACATGTTTTGTCAGGCAAAAAACAGTAAAGTATTAGTATGACAAAGAACGTGCGCTGTTTCAAATGTATTGTTATTTGGATTAAAAAAATCACATTTTGCAATCTTTATTTACACCAGGGCTGAAATAAACTCAAATGATTGTTAATTTCTTGTGACAAAATAAAAAAAATGTAGACTTTAATTTGATTTGATCACGAAACTCACATTCTTGTTAAATCGTTGCTGAAGCTGATCTACTAGTCAATGGTAGCACGAACTGATCCCATTAGATCTCTCAAAGAGATCGAATAGAGGCAGATTGTCAAAGAATCTTGGGCTTGAAACAGAAAGAGAGAGAGAGAGCATCAATTGGATCAATTTTTGAAGATGCGAAAGAGAGCTGCACAGTTGCACAATGTGTCGCACACACTCTGTCCATTTGTTTTCTTGCTGATTGTAGCCTTTTCTTGTCCCTTCCATCATGATCCCATTGCAAATCCATTCGTCTGCTATAATACTAAATGACGCTGTCTGCTGAGCATTTGAGTGTGCCATTTTTAAATCGACTTTAAAAGTCGCCCCGCACAAAGGACATGTTTCAATGGCAGCCAGTCCTGCACAATATGGCCTGCAAAAGGGGGCACAACACATTGGATGAAGGGGACGGTGGTAGGCAAACAATAGCCCTGCCACATTGTGCTCACGCCGCCACCACAGCTCGCATCCACTGTCCTCTCTGCCTTTGCCAGCTGCCTCTAATGGTGATTTATATGCTGTCGAAAATATTTATAATTTTGTCCCCTCTTTTCTTTTTCCCTCCTTCACATTCATTTGAGCATTGCGCTTTCTCTTTTTCTCTTTCTCTCTCTAATGGCGATGCCTCTATGGTCGACGGACAGTCCATCTCTTCTAATCGGCGACATCATATCTAAAGCGTCCGCTACTTGAACGAGCAAACGAGTGAAGAGCGCCAGTGCAGCAGACAGGCAGCCAATCTGCTTTGTCATCTTTGACTTTTCAATTTCTACTTGGTGCACTATCAATTTTGTCGCAGTAACAGTATCAAACTAGAACAATTAATTTTTTTATTTTAAGTTCATCATCATCTACGCTTTTGTAATCTGGCCTAATGTTAAATGTAAAGTCGTTTTTTCAAAGTAAGCAAAAGTATTTAAAATAATTGTCATATATGAGTGCAAATGCTAAAGCTTTTGGCAGTAAATACCATTGGCCTAAAAGTGGTTGCAGCCAAATTCCTGGCGCATCGTTGGCCAATTCAAGTATATTAGTGCAGGCATTTCTGTATTGAAAAATTTTCAGAAACAGTGGCGTTCATCATGATACTGTTATAAACCGTATTGAGTATATTTTTTATCAAAGTGGCACATGTTGAAGCGTTTAACTTTTAGCACGGATGCTGTTCTTTGCTAAAATATTGCAGTAATATACATAAAACAGAAATATCGATATTTTCTATATAACATTTCAAATAAATTATGACTTTTGTGTTTGCATTAGCGTAAAACATGTAAATAAATTGCAGTTATTACATTCTTTGTTAAACTTTAATTTAAAAAAATCTTTTGAGTTTTAAACGCATTTTGATCTTGAAAAACAATTTTTACAATTTTTTATTTGTAGATTTAAGAAAAACTTTTTAAATGCAATTTTTTTTATAAAAACAAACCTTAATTGAGTCAGTTTAATTAAATATATTTTTGTTATGGTTTAGATAACTAAAACTAAATAAACTACAACTCTAATGTTTATCAAGTTGCTAATAAAAAAGTTTGTGGCTGTTTTTAATTGAAATGCTGATTAGAACCTAACGATCGCAAGCTATTACAAGGCAAAAAAGATTGAATAAACACCCAAAAGAGTATGCAAAACTGTAATTGGTTGTAATTCGTGCCTGTCCGCAAGCGATATCTTCACAAATAAAACCGGCAAAGAACAACGGTCGTTTCAAGCTAATCAAGCGTTGGCAAATTAGCTCCATCCGTGCATGGTCATTATCTTCAATATGCTCCGCTCAAACATAACACACATTCTCTTGTCAACAATTTGTTAGCTACAAAAATCAGAGCAGTGTTGCTTTTCAATTGCCAATTCCAAAAAGTCAACTACTGTGAAAGACAATTGTTTCAATTTGGTGCACATCTACCATTTGTCACTCTTGCCAATGTGAATTGACAATTAATTTATCCATTGCCGAACACATTCCACAGGCCGACCAGTATAACTGAACAACTAAAAAGAGCACCGAAAGAAAAATCTGAACCTTGTAGTGGACTTGTAGTGGATGCCATTATATCTAATTGCCGTAATGTTTGTACTTCTTAGACGTTTGTACTCAATTAATTCTAAATTATCTTTTTGCTTGTTGTTGCTGATGTTGCTAGTCTTGAAATAACATTTTTATTAGCGAATGTTGCTTTCAGCCAAGGGGAAAAACGGGTAAAAGCGGACAAAAATGCACTGCAGTGTTGTCTGCAGTCAGGCACTACCGCTACTTGCCATCTGCTTTATGAGGATGCGACTCGCTGTGAATTTCAATTAAGATGTTTAAATTTCGGTGCTTGCCATTTACTTGCAAAAATATATTACTTCAACTTATCGGTTTTTAATACACAATATCTACAACTATCAAACACTGATTTATCAGTAGGTAACACAATTTAAATTTTATTAAAAATTTTATTTTTAGTTTTTAAATCATAGCAACACAATGTTTGAGTGACATACTCAAGGCCTTAAGCTAGTGGCAAATTGAGATTAAGTTTATGATGATACAATGTAAATACAGGCAATTTAGATTTGGTATATTTTTTCAAGCATTCCTTGTCTAGCTTTATTTTGTTGCCTAAGTGCATCTTAAAATCTAAAGCAATTTTACAGTATTAAAAAAAGAAAAGACAGTGTATTCTTTTTATTTTTATATATTTTAACTTTAATCAGATAAAAGCTACCAAAGGGTGATAATAAAAACCATTTTTGAGTTCACTGTACAGTGTTTTGGCAAATATAACAATTGTTTTCATGCAAATAAAAAACAAAAACTTTTAGTTGACGGTTGATGTAATGGCCAGCTCAACTTGGGTTAAAAAATACTCAAAATGTTATGCTATTGTTTTACGTATATTTCATTTTAAAAACACATAAGACATTTTAATTTTTTTAATATACTTAAAACAATTTAAAATGTTGCTTTTAAAGCTATTAATAAGTACAATTAAAAGTTGCATACATAAAAACATTAGTACCATTTATTATTTGTTTCATATTAGTAACAATTTATTGTTGTTTGTTTAACAATGAAATATAATATATGGTAATGCTCGTCAAAGTGCCTCATGCATGGGGGAGACAAGTTGACAAACGAAGCACCAGTTAATCCATTCATGCCAAAAAGAATTACTGAATTGTTAAACGGCTTTCCAATATGGAAGTTGCTTGTTAAAAAAGACAGTCTTATTGTGAAGATGCACTAAGGACAATGGGCCCTTAAATTGTGAACTGTACGATCAAAAATGGTGTTCTCTAAGAAGTTGCAGCAATTTAACTATTTGTCTCCGGTATTGTTATCGAGTGTGTGCACTGATTGGCCAAGTAGCCATGGTCACCATCACCACCATCAAATAGTTCGGCTGTTGTGATTTCTTCCTTCTTTTCTTTCTTAATCCCAATTGTCCCTTGTGTCGCCAGTTGTGTGTCCATTTGTTCAAGCAGCATTGTTTTCCTTTTTGGCTACCTAATTGGAACGTTGCTTGCATTGGAAATTGATAGCTTTCACGCCAATAAGTTGTCGCACTTTTTTCTTTTCTTCTTTTAGCATCATAATTTGATCACTGTGTACACAAACGCGCTCATTCCACATGATTCATTGTTTTCAAGGAACTTTGTTTTTAAGTACAAATGATGGCGACAAAAAATAAAAAAGAAGAACAAGTAAACAAAACGATTTGTCACCTTGCAAGTGGTGCTTGCGCAGTGGTGGTTGGTTTGGTTGGTGTTGTCTTGTATTGACAATTGAGTAATTTACAAATTAATTATGTTCAAAAAGTTTTCTGTTTGCCCATTCAAGTGCAAACTCAGCGGTAAACTGTACTTAGCAAGTACAGCAAAATCAATACATTCAAAGTTAAAACTTTTTATATCATAGTTAGAGGTAGGGCCACTTTACCCTAAACTTAATCAAGGTAAGATATGCACCTTCGATCGACCAAGGCGACTAGCTGCTGTGGTTGGAACAGGCACACCGGCTGGTTAGCTGTTAAATTAATGGTTGCTAATTGCTGGGTCAGAGTGGTGGGCAAATGGTGAAGATTGTCGAGGAGCACTTGGCAATGAGAGCAACAACAACTTTTTGCTTCACACTCTCTCTCCCAGTCCTCTTCTATGCAAGCCTAATCTCAACTTCCGTCGGCACAGTTGAGGCGCATGTGTACATGACATGCGCTTCCCTGGGCAGCATGTGTGCCCGACTTTGGAAAAAGCACCGCACGATAAGCAGTTGATATCACTGCATTTCTTGGTACGACCGGAGTAACACACACACACAAGTTGGCCACCAGGCGGGCAGTAGGGAAAACCAAATTCGCCAGCATTCCTTCACTCCTTCAAGTCAATTTGGCGGGAGTCGCTCTTAATCGCAGCGACGACGAGTCAGTCGATTGAATCATTCGGCGCTGCATCGTTTTCTGCTGCTGCTGCAGCCGCTGTTGTTGGTGTCCTGTCGCCAGTGTTGCCGGGTAGTTGTGCTCTTCTTCTTCTTTCCTTTTCTTTTTTTTGTTTGTCACTCCATTTTTACTGCACCGAGTCAACTGAACGTGTGTCTAGTGTTTAGTGCCGAGCATCGTATGCAAACACTAGTTTCACCAGCCAAACAACGGTGTCTTTCCCGCTCATCGCCTCCTCCATCTTCATCTTTATCTCCATTTTCTCGACACTCACACACACAAACACGTCAGAACAAAGGCGAATTGTCGCTGAACATTAAGATGCCGCGTTCATTCATCGTCGCTAGGCAAAGTAAGTTTTTATATGCCTTCCTCTTTCTTTTCGACGGCGGATACAAAGTGACAAAACAAATTCGATTTAGATTTGCATGTCCTCTAAAAGCTATTAGATTTTCTATAAAATGGAACTCTTGCGAGTTGGCCTAGCTTTGTTTCATCAATTAAAGATAGCCCCAAACATGTGCTCGGCACACGTTAGCAGGCAGAGCTGAGTTGGTTCAAGTAGGGAGGAAAACATGACTGCTTTTTCTACAAGTGCAATTGATTGTCAGAAGCAGCGAGGTGTGTTCACTGTAAGTAAATGTAAGTGAAACTATTCTTGATCGAGCCGAGTGGCAATCAAATTTGAAATGTGTCAATGCAGTTACAAACACTGCAGCTGCTTAACAAGAAACCTTCTGGGAAATGGTTATGGGTTCCTTGCCTTCCGTCCAGACGGCAGTCTCCTTCAGTCATTTTTCTCGCTATGCCTCTTCTTTATTTTCTCAGCACCTCTTCTCGTGTTTATTATGTCATCGACACTTCTTGTTCTTCATCTTAATAATTAAAGTATTTTTTCTTTTGTATTATAATATTTTTTCCTATGAACTCGAGCATAATTAATTTTGTGTGTATGAAAAACTTACAAATTTTAAATTAATTTTTAAGCAATGAAAACGCAACAATCATCAGTTGTCTGAAATTTTAATTAAGCTTTTGTTTGCTTTGTTAACGAACAATTCATTTTTTACACACATTTTTAAATTGTTTGACATTTCTGATTTTATTATTTTTAAAACACTAAAATTTGTAAAATATAGCAAAATGTGCAGGGATATGAAAAAAAACACTCTAGTTGTTGTCAAAATTGTTTTAAGTTATGGTCAGTAAATAATTTAAAATAAATTTTAAAATAACATAAGGTAAAGTGTCAAAATCGTGCCATAAAAATCACTTTTTGGAAAACCATTTTTATTTTAGAAAGGTTTTGTTATTTAGCTCAATTGCTATTTTATTTGAAATTTTGTTTTTATTTTAAGCTGTCAGCATGACCAAGTTATTTTATAAAGAAAATTGTTGCCTTGTTATTTATATTTGCAAATAATTTTAACTCAAAAATATTTGTTTTTTAAATAAAACGTTAATTTTAAAATATTAGCAGTAAAGTGTTTACAAATAGTGTAAACTTTAAACTTTTTATTTTTTAAATCAATTTATATTGCTGTTTTGACCAAACTGTTTTGTTTATTCAGTTAGAGCAGACTTTTAAAAACACTATCAAACTTTGCTCTTTTGTGTTAAGTAACAGAGCCAAATGGCATACTATCAGATCAGTATTGAAAACATTGCACATCAAAGCACCATTATTAAAGATTCTTTGGCAGTGTTAACGCTTTTTACACCGTTTAATATTAAATTTTATGAAACTTAATAGATAGAGATTATAAAATTTATTACATTTTACTAATATTATTATTATTGCATTAACATATGCATTGACTGAAGTCGGTTCAGCGAAGCGTTTAGAGAACCAAACTCATTGAAGCAACTTGATTAAACATGGACAAAATATGCATATCAATGGAAGATATAGCAAAAAATAAAAAGAATAATTTAGTTTGCAAAAAAGACTCAATTAAAGCACTTTTTCTCAATGTGTTCAATAGGGCAGTGTAAGGACGGCCACACACTCAATGGCCATACTCAAATAATTTTTTATTTTTTTTATCATGTGTTGATATTTAAAAAAATAATTTATTTTTACTATAACTAATTTTAAAAAAAGAAAAATAATTTTACTATTTTTAAAATTACATTATGCGGTGAAATGAAAAAGTAAATATTACAAAATATGAAAAGAATCACTACTCCGCTAGATGCTGTTTGACTGGTAATTTGCTTGTGTAGTGAAAAGAGATTACAGTGTGATGACGAGATACAACGGAATTTGCGGTGACATGTTTGCGTCTTTCTCCCGAGTTGTGTGTACTTTAATTAAATTAACAATCTCAGCACTTACTCGTTTTAATGGAATATTTTTTATGCAAAAGATCGTTTCGTATGAAAATATAAGTTAATACATTCGAAACCTATTTTGTTGAATGGTTCAAGTATTACATGTCTGTTGATACGGTAGTAAACTGTTGAAATCAATAAATAATCAAAACTGAAATCAACCATTAGTAAACTTGCTTTTTTGCCTAAGGTAAGGCTAAAATTGAACATATTAAACAGTTCACAAGAATACCTTAGGCGTTTTAAAGTTTGATATCAACAACTAATCTATAAACATATTTAATATCATGATTGCGCAGTGAATATTCAGCAACCAATTTTTGATAACCTAATTTCATTTTAAAAACATTTTATTACAACAATTTATCTGAAACATGGTGCCAGTTGTTCAGCTCCTGTGCTCAAATCTAAATTTGTCGAATGTATTTTTAAATTTGATTGATTTCATTTTGATCTTTAGTTCATGCGGTGAAGGTTAATTGAGAAACGGAATTAAAAGAATTAAGAAAAATTCATCAATCATTCAGTGCAATATTAAAGGGTGCCTAATGAGGACAGTCTTTTGCAACTCTGTTTTCAAATGCCATTTGAAATGGCGCTCCATTTGTCTTGATCAGTCTATTTTGAGGTTATTCGCATTCTGCCACTGCATGCTGGCCTGACAGTGGCCTGCACCCTTTGGCGCGGCTGGTCGTCCGTGAAATACTGATGAACATTTGAAATGTTAATTAAAACAACGAAAATATTTACAGGAAACATGCTAAATCGATTTTGCACCACCGCCGCCATTACCATCACCACCACAACTACCGCGTTCATCATCTGAGCAAACCGAATCCCGTACAGCACCGTTGTGCTATTCATTTCGTCAGTGAGAATGCACACACTTCGTAGTTGGAGGCAAATCATCACCCAAACGGTGGCTGACAGTGTGATCAGTGCCAGCCAAGTTGACTGGACCGGCAATGGCAGCAGCAATGGCCTCGGTTTTGACGGTCAGGAGGGCGCCACAGAGGAGATGTGGGCGACAGGGCTGAACCAGACAACGGAGGCATCCGAGCTGGTGGCCCATCGAATGCCCCGACCCAATTACCACCTGATCTTAGGCGAGCCGAAGCACAGCATTGACCTTAACTTGAGCTTTCGCATTGTTTTCTACCTAATCTACGGCCTCATATTCGCGTTCGGCATCATTGGCAATCTCCTCGTCTGCTGGGTCGTTTTTCGGCAGACCTCCATGCGAACGGTGACCAACATATTCATTGCCAATCTGGCACTGTCGGACATACTTCTCTGCCTCTTCTGTGTCCCCTTCACGCCGCTCTACCTGCTGGCAATTAAGGAGTGGCAGTTTGGGCAATTCTCCAACTTACTTTGCCATCTGGTTCCGTTTGCTCAAGGCGTCTCTGTGTACCTGTCTGTGTTCACCATGTGCGCCATCTCAATTGAGCGCTACTCAGTCATCGTACACCCCTTTCGTTCGCCCATCACTGTCTCAAGTTGCATCACCATCATCTTCTTCATTTGGGTCTTTGCCATCATTCTTACGCTCCCCTATGGCATCTTCATGCAAGTACTCAATGTAGTACACATTCTGCCGGAGATTAAAAAGTACATTCATCATGGGAATGAGACGGGCAGTCAGATGGAGCTGACCAACCAGAGCACCGCTAGTGAGCAGATGTCGAAAATGGACAGCAAAGACAGCGAGTTTGTCAATGAGTTCCTGAGCCATCCCAAGGAAATGGCACTGAATCCAAAAGTTCGCTCACTGATCAGCCTGCCGAAGCTGTACTGCGATGAGATGTGGCCAGGGGACAATCTTCGAGTCATCTACGGAATCACCACCACCATTATTCAGTTTATCATGCCATTTTGCATCATCACCTTCTGCTACTTCAAAGTGTGTGCCCGTCTCTGGGACCGTGTGCACACCAGGCCGGGAAATCGAAACTGCTCGAACCAGCGAAAGTGGTTAGAGAAAGAACGAGCGAGAAGAACAACTCAAATGCTCATTTGGATGGTAGGATGATCACGTTGTTTAGCGTTTTACTTATTATTTCTATTTCTATTCCTAGGTCATCTTCTTTGCCGTATCATGGTTCCCTATATCAGCATACAACCTGGTAATTTCCCATCATTGACCTGATAAACTGATCTCACACATTTGATTATCTTGCAGATCGAAGACTTTTACGGCCAAGTGGCAAACTGGGCTCACTCCAAAACATTATTTTTCACATTTCACCTCATTGCAATGTCCTCGTCAATTTACAATCCACTGCTGTACGCGTAAGTAAATGTCTGCTGCAGTGATGTTAGTGGAAACAAAAACTAAACAATTACACCTTTTAGCTGGCTGAATGACAACTTTCGCAAGGAGTTCAAAAGTATATTCGTTCCCCTGACTAGTCGATGCTTTCGCCTGTTTGGCCGACCGGAAAGCTCACTGGATCAGGCGAAAGAGCTGCGCAACAAGGCCAACAATGCGCCCGGACAGTCGGCGACGGGAAAGAAGGCCGACTCGAGCAATGTGAACTTTGGAAAGCACAACAAAAGTAATCACCACCACGATTCACCGGTTGTTGTTCACCTCAAAACTGACCGCCTTTCTCCTCCTCCCCAAATGCAGACTGCACCTTCACCACTGACCTGAAGGGAAGTGAACGCGGCAAGGACGACGCCGTTGACGACGTGGAGATCTCCATGACCGTTCTCGACACGACCACCAACCTGGTGACAAACATGGAGTCGATCAATGAGTTTGAGCTGCTGGAGAGTCTGATGGTGACCAGCGTGCGCAATGGCATCTACGCAAACCGCGTTCTGCCGCCCTCGGGACAGGCACAGGCCATCGTCGACACTAACAAACTCTGAGGAAGCCATCTTTTATTCACCTCCCAACCAATATCATTTTGAATGTTTAATATATGGAGTATATCTGAAAACATTCATGCATTCTTTATAAGTTCCACGCAGTCATACCTCCCGCTTCCGCTGCACACACGCAAAGCAGCATCGCTTTTGCCTCCAATCGATTACATTTTCAAGTCCTCTTCTTACCTTTTTTCACCGTTTTTCATCCCCTCACTGCACAAAATTTAGTTTTCTACATTTCATATAATTTTCTTTCCTGTTATCTAAAATAAAGAGTAAAACTATCTTCCAGCCTTTTACTGCCCTGTTAAAGCAGCAAATTAAATTAAAGTTGCGTTTCAATTCAATTTCCCCAAAAGGTGAACTGGGTGAGCTGCTGCTGTTCTGCCGCCCGGATAGGTTCAAAAAGTTGCTTGCCAGCCTGCGAGCCGCCACTCCATCGGCGGTCACTAGATGGTAGCGGCGTAGCGGCGGCTCAACTGCTGCAGACAAAAAGTGCGATTCTCTTCACCGGCAGTTCACTGCCACTTTGCCAGTCTCTTCTAGCCTATTCTTTGGCCGCACTTCTGTCTGTCACCCGAACACTCCCCGGTGCTTACCGGTGATACCTCCGTACCTGGTCTGATTCACCAAGAACTGATTACCTGAATCTCACTCTCTCTGAAGGGTGACTGCCCCCACCCACCCGCATCTCTTCTCTCTGCTGACGTCGCTCTGTTGATCGGCCAGGCAGTTGGTGCGAGTAACACGTGCTCCTACCAGGCAAGTGACACGTCAATGTTAGCGTAAACACGCTATCGGCTTTCATTTGGGATATCATTTGTCCACTTGTGATTGTCGGCGATTGACTGCTGCTCTGACGCTGCCTGCCAGCACTCTGCCACTACTTTTTGATGACGCTAATCCGTTTCTACTTGAACAACAACACACAATTCCCACACACAACTCCTCAGGTCGCGACACATATGGCCGTGCGTCTGTAGTCGTAGACGTAGAGAGAGATCGCTCCACTGAACGAACTGAGTCTGGTCATCCTGGAACCACTTCATTCCCCATCTTCGCCACTTTTTTATTTATTGTCTTCAGCATAAGGGAAGAGAGGAAAAAATGAAGCCAAGTCACTTTTTATCGAGTTTTTGTTTACTGGCCGCACTTCTCTGCTGTCTGCCCAGCAATGGTAAATGTTGCAGGTGCTGTGCTGATTGATTTCATGTTTAACGATACTTTTGTTTCCTAATTAGTCTCTTCGGTGGCGGTCATGTCCATCGACCTGGGCTCAGAATGGATGAAAATTGCCATCGTCAGTCCAGGTGTCCCCATGGAGATCATCCTCAACACTGATTCTCAACGCAAAACTCCACTTGTGGTCGCATTTAGGGACGGTGAACGCTTCATAGGCGATGCTGCCTTAACCGTGGGAGTTCGCTTTCCGGAGAAAACTTTTACTCATTTTCTTGATCTGGTGGGCAAAAGTAGCCTCAAGTCGGTTGCAGCGCAAAAGTACAAGGAGCGCTTTCCATATCACAACCTGGTTGAAACGGAAAATGGTCAGCTTGCTTTTGTGCTGAAAGACAATGGCCAGGAGGTTCAGTACACGCCGGAGGAGTTGCTCTCGATGCTCCTCTCCAAGGCTCGTACTTTTGCCGAAGTTGCCTCGGCTTCATCATCGCAAAGTGGACAGGCCCAAATCATCACCGACTGTGTTCTCACTGTGCCTCCGTACTTCTCGCAAGCCGAACGACGTGCACTGAAAGATGCCGCTAATCTGGCTGGACTTAAAGTTCTGCAGTTGTTGAACGCCAACACGGCGTTTGCTCTAAACTATGGCGTCTTTCGCCGTAAAGATTTCAACTCGACACCAACGAACATTCTATTGTACGACATGGGCGCTGGTGACACCGTCAGCACCATTGTTAGCTTTCAAGTCGTCAAAACCAAAGAGCGCGGCTTCACCGAATCCAATCCCCAACTCAGTGTGAAAGGTTTGTTTTTTTATAATTGTCAATGTTCTTTGACTTTAATATCTGTCCACTTAAACCACAGGCGTTGGTTACGATCGGTATTTGGGTGGCTTTGAATTTCAACTGCGACTGCGAGATCATTTGGTGAAGCTGTTTGCTGAGCAAAGCAAGAAGACAGTTGACGAAATCAGCAAAAACAAGCGAGCTATGGCTAAGCTGTTGAAGGAGGCTGGCAGACTGAAGAAGGTGCTGTCTGCCAACAATGAACACAAGGCTCAGGTGGAGAACGTCATGAACGACATTGACCTGAAGGCGATTGTCACTCGAGAGCAGTTTGAAGCCCTTTCCGCTGATTTGCTGAATGAGCGTGTCACAAAGCCACTGGACGATGTTCTCCAGAGTTCCGGCTACCAGCTAACGGAAATTGATTCGTTTATTGTCATTGGTGGCGCCACTCGCATTCCAAAGGTTCAGCAGCTTCTTCAGGAGTACTTTTCGCGGGAGCTCAGCAAGAATATAAACGCCGACGAAGCTGGTGCCCTCGGTGCCGCCTACCAGGCTGCTTACTTGTCTAAAGGTACTGTGTTTTTTAATTTTGATCTATATGTTTGCGCTTCTATTGAGCTCAATAATTCAGTTTACACACTTTCATACTTATTGAGTTCCAACGGAGCGCTAAATTAGGTGAGCAAGATCTAACCAGTCTTGTTTACGCTTTTTAGAGTTGACATTTCTGCTTTCAACAAATGCAACATGTCTTAGTACAAAAGCTAACAGATCAATTTGTTTCAATATTTTACAGGGTTTAAAGTCAAGACATTTCATGTGAAGGATGCTAACCTGTTCCAGATCAATGCCGATTTTGATCGTCTCAATGATAGCGGCGAAAAGAAAACCGTCAGCCGAGCTTTGTTCGGTCGGAACAACCTTTATCCGCAGAAGAAGGTCATCACCTACAGTAAGCACAAGGAAGACTTTGACATTATGGTCAACTACGGTGAGCCAGTTCCACAGGACAGCCCCAAGAGCATTTACAAGGTTGGTAGAACAACCAGCCAGTGAAATGTCGACCATTTCTAATTTTGACTTTTTCAACTAGGTTTCACTGAAAAACATTGCTCCAGTTTATGACAAGTACACTGGCAATTCGAGCGTAGAGGCGAAGGGAATCAAGGTGCACTTCAGCATGGATGAGAGCGGCATTCTCTCGGTCACCAATTCGGAGGCACTTTTTGAGGTTGAGTACGAAGAGGTTACCGAGTCGGATCAGTACGAAAATCTGAGTGAAGCTGTTGGCGATGCCATTTCCAAGTTTGGCAGTACCATCTCAAAACTTTTTAGTGGAAATGAAGAGGTAAGTGTTTTCAACATTAATTTTTTCTTTACCTTGCACCTAGTTTACCAATATTCAAGGTTTTGTAGCTTTCGAATACACGTTTGTAAACTTTGAATTTAAACTTAGGTGCAAAATTACGCTAATTAGTTTATCACTAATTAATGCTTTCAGAGTTGACACTTCTGCTTTTTTATTTATGCAAAATGTCATAGTTAAAAGGCTAACAATTTTCACTTTATTTTACTAGGCTGGCAACGAAACTCAAAGTGAAAATGCAACAACTACCGAAGAGGCGACGGCTCAACTGAACGAAACCAAAACTGATTCAGAAAAGAAAGAACAAGAAAAGCCTGATGTTAATCAGACTGAATCGAGCAACTCTACTACAACGAAGCAAATTAAAAAGGAGTTGAAAAAGAAGACTGTCAAGGAGGAGATTTCCTCTGTTATTGATATCCTCGACATTGTTCCGCTGCCGGCAGATGTCCTCTCCGCATCAAAGGATAAGCTTAAAAGTCTAAACGAAAAGTAAGTTTGACCATTCTATTTTACGCTTTGAGCTATATTATTTGTCTTTTCACTTTACAGAGAGATTGCAAAGCTGAAGAGAGATCAAGCCAAGAACACTCTCGAGTCGTTCATCTTGGAGACTCGTGACAAGCTGGAGCAGAATGAGTTTGCCAGTGCCGCCACTGACGAGGAGAAGACCAAAATTGAAAGTGAGCTGCGCACCGCTTCCGACTGGCTGGAGTACGAATCGGATGGCGCCGATGCAGCTGTGTTTGAGGAGCAAATTAAAAAGTTGGCTTCCATTACCAATGAGCTTTTTAACCGCGTTCGTGAACACCGAGAGCGACCTGAAGCGCTGGGCGCTCTGCGCAACATCCTCAACATTAGCGACATGTTCCACTCTAATGCAATTAATATGAGCGAAGACGACCAGGTGTTTAGCCAAGTGGAGCTAACTAATCTGCGCGTACTGGTCGACGAGACACAGACGTGGATGGAGGAATCGGTGAAGGAGCAGGCCCTTCTCCCCGCCAACGTCAACCCTACAAAGCTGACTCTACGAGCAATCGCCGAAAAGATTGCCGCCCTCGACCGAGAGGTCAAGTATCTTCTCAACAAGGCACGAGTCACCCCGCCTAAGAAGAAGCCAAAGAAGGAAGAGTCGAAAAAGGTATTCTTAATTGCTTTATTGACATTAGGGTGTTCTAACCCTGCGTTTTTATTTAGGATGACAACTCAACCGACCCATTGGATGCTTCCGATCCGCAGACTGAAGAAACAACTGAAGACCAGCCGATTAATGAGGGTGAAAAGTCGGAAAAGAATGAGAAGGCGTCTGAAGAGCCAGTTGCTGAAGAGGAGGGGGAGAAGATTTCTCCGGAGAAGGTCGTAGACGTTCCCCCCAAGACCGAATTGTGATACTAGTATAAATGAATTTCTTTTTAACCCTAAATAAGGAGTAAAGTTCAAAAGACTGGCACACTTGATACATTAGTCGTTATGATATTCTAATTTATCTAGTATTACAATTTATACATATTTTATTTTTTGCAAATTGCCTGTAAACTCATCTGCCACTTTGAACCTGTCACCTAGTTTCTCTGTTTCTAATAATTCTGACGCTTTCCATCACAATGTCAGCGTGAGTCTGCAGCAATTTGCAGTTTGTACATTTTTATTTGCAATATCTTAATATTTAATTACCATAATTTATTCCAGCCTATCTTGTTTATTCACTTTCTAAACTATCTACCGTTTGCATAAAATATCATTTTTTGTGATCGCTCAAACCTTGATGCGCAAAGTTGTCCAAAATGTTTTCTCAATCCATAGGTAGGCAATCAAAATAAATAACATACTGTACATTTTATTTGCAAGCAAAGGAATATTTACAACAGGAACAACAGAAATACAAGGGACTTGGACAAACAAAATAAAAAATGAAATGAATTGTTTATGGCACTTGATTGCAGTTGCTGTGAGATCATCCGAAAATGGTGGTGTATAGAGTACTCGAGTAGTGTTCAAGGGCCGAGTACCTCTTTTGATGGTATTTCTGTGCTGGCTATTGTTCCGCTGAGGAACAATGCCTGCTGCTGCTGTCAATGGACATGGACATGGTCAGTGGGCGAGTGGGCAGCACTCCGAAGAGATCAGGGTCAGTGTTGCTGTGCTCGGTGCTAGCGGTGACTGAACTCTGGAAGCTGAGCAGGTCGTGGCAGAGGGCACCACCACCACCGCCAATGGCACTGCTGTCCATCGCTTGAGCTGGCTTGTGAATGATGTAGAGGTTGTGATGCTGGCTGCTCTCCATCTCGTACTCCGACAGGGGCTGCAGCTGATCAAAGGCAAATGTGTCCGTCATCAGGTCGGGCAGTGTCGCCCTCAGATCGACGTGCCTCAGTCGGGTGGAGAGCAGCGTGCCCGCCGCGCCCGGGCCCGGACTGTCCTTGCCGCAGCCGCCGCCGTATGCATAGCTCGGATCAAAATTGGCAAGCGTAAATAATTGAATCGATTCCTTCTCAGCGTCAGCGCGCTCATTCACCACCGCCACTTCGTCCTCCATTAGATACTCTTTGGAGCTGGTTGGTTGCGGGTTGGCAAAGTGCCCACAACAAAGTGAGAGAAAGGGAAGGAGAGGGGAAAAGACCATTAAGATATGACAAGGAAAATATGTGTGCGGCGCAAACATGCTGCCGCCGCCGCTCTTATTACCTCAATCCATTACACAAGTCACTAGTGGTAGTGGCGGCGGTGGTGGCGGTGTTGGCCAGTGGCTCGGTGATCATCTGGTGATGACGCGAAAATCGAACATGCGGCTTCTTGCGCCGCCTGCTGATGTGCAGCCGAGTGAGGACGAGGAGAATGAGAGTGACCAGCAAGGCGATGATCAGGAGAAAGGCCGCCGTCCAGATGAGCGGCAGCTGGGAGATGGTCACCGAGGTGGTGAAGGAGGCGGCGCTGGTGTCCTTCGGCTCCTTCTGCGACTCATTTGCCGGGTTCACCGCCAGCTTCTTCTGGTACCGAGAGATGGACAGATTGTGGGCAGTGGCGGTGGCGTAGCTGCTGGAGGTGGCCGTCTCCGGCAAGTCAAGATCATTGTCGAATCGGTCCATCTGCTCCTTGATAATTGCATTCGTTTCCGGTTCAATAGGCACTTTGAAGGAAAGGCTCACGTCACTGGTCAGTCGACCGTCGACCAGAGCAGAGATGAGCATCATGTACAGCGACTGGTCGACGCTCTCATTCAAATGACTGGCCGAATTGGTCGTCTCCAAATGAGCTGAATCGGCGGCGTCTTCCGTCATGACGTTTGGTGCTCTATTGAGTGCGCCTGATTTGAACTCACTCTGCTGCAGCTCATCAACAGCCAGAAGAAAGTTTGGCTCAGTGGAGGTGATGTTGATTAGTTGTCGCCTAAACAAAAGAAAATGTTTTAAAAAGCTATATTTAGCAACAAACCAACTAATTTGAAAAGCAACGTACTTGTCCTTAAAGATTTTCAAGTTGAAGAGAACATTTCTCGGCGGTTGAGCGATGACGTTAAATGAGCGATTCGCCGGCTCCGCCTGCACCTGAGCTGGTGGCTCAGAGGTAGTTATCGGCTCTGGTTGGCATTGCACTTGAATGATCTGCGAAGAAATGTTGCTCTCGCAGAGCAGTTGCTGCTTGATGGTGTTCTCTGTATGTGTGTTAGAAAGTGAATGACCGTTTGAGCGTATTAGCAATCGGCAATAGTCATCACTGCCGCCTCTTTTCACCACCAACAGAAGCAAAGGAGAGCGACTGGTCTCACAGTTGTCCTTTCCTTACACTTTTCCCTAATTAATCACGCTTTGAGCACCCATTAGCCGGCAACTTTCATTGAGTCAATTAAATTAATTTATGGTCCGCCATTTACTGATTCGAGAAGCACCGCTACTGCCTCTTCAGACCAGTCAGGCCTCTCAAGCCAATAATGTGTCTAGCCGCACACTGTTCCACTCGACTAATGCCTTGTTTCAGTCAAAGTGCAAGGGAGTTTCCCTGTCTGAAATACTACCAACCTTTGCAAATTGTGTACATTTATTTAAATTTTCTTACTCTCACTGAGTAAAGTCGTTTTCTGCTTCCTGCAATGTCTTTATTGTCTTTATTCTCGACAGTGGACTCATCAACTCAAAGATTGCTATTCGTTTGCCGAGAATGTAAGCCAATTTACTTATTCCTGCATTTTGCTGATGTCATTTATATTAAACACAAAATTGTCTTTCTGTAATGAGAACACACTCGCTCTACGACTTCTCTCATTGGGTGGTCACGTCCAGTGAAAAGCAAACAGTGAAAATAACGCACCAAAAGTCAAAAAGTCATCCTATTGTTGCTTCCATAACACAATATTGCATAAACTGTCAAATAACTTTACCAGTTGAAAAAAACTTACCGTAAACATTGTAGAAGCAAGGCTCATCTTGGACGCCTGCAAGGTTTTGCGCATAACACAAGTATTGACCAAAGTTGTCTCCACTTTCAATTTGAATCTCCAGTCTACTCTTCATTGCACGGTCGGTGATATGCACATGATGGCTCATTTGACGGAAGGACGACTGACCTCGAAGATCACGGAGGTCCTTGTGCTTGGACTGCCAGAAAAAGGTGACATTCGCAGGATTTGCTTCTACATCACAAATCATTGTTACCAGACTGCCCACATTGGCGGGAATAGTCTGCATCGGGGTAATACACTGAGGTTTATCTAAAAAAAATTTAATTTTAGTCATTATCAAATGAAAACCATTTTTTGGTTTAACAATAACTAGTATTTGTGATTTTTTAATAAGCAATATTTTGACTAAACAGTTTTGGTGTACTTTTTCGTACTCCGAAAGGGGCTGCAGCTGATCAAAGGCAAAGGGTGTCCGTCATCAGGTCGGGCAGTGTCGCCCTAAAGATCGACGTGCCTCAGTCGGGGGAGAGGCGTGCCCGCCGCGCCCGGGCCCGGACGTCCTTGCCGCAGCCGCCGCCGTATGCATAGCTCGGATCAAAATTGGCAAGCGTAAATAATTGAATCGATTCCTTCTCAGCGTCAGCGCGCTCATTCACCACCGCCACTTCGTCCTCCATTAGATACTCTTTGGAGCTGGTTGGTTGCGGGTTGGCAAAGTGCCCACAACAAAGTGAGAGAAAGGGAAGGAGAGGGGAAAAGACCATTAAGATATGACAAGGAAAATATGTGTGCGGCGCAAACATGCTGCCGCCGCCGCCGCTCTTATTACCTCAATCCATTACACAAGTCACTGGTGGTAGTGGCGGCGGTGGTGGCGGTGTTGGCCAGTGGCTCGGTGATCATCTGGTGATGACGCGAAAATCGAACATGCGGCTTCTTGCGCCGCCTGCTGATGTGCAGCCGAGTGAGGACGAGGAGAATGAGAGTGACCAGCAAGGCGATGATCAGGAGAAAGGCCGCCGTCCAGATGAGCGGCAGCTGGGAGATGGTCACCGAGGTGGTGAAGGAGGCGGCGCTGGTGTCCTTCGGCTCCTTCTGCGACTCATTCGCCGGGTTCACCGCCAGCTTCTTCTGGTACCGAGAGATGGACAGATTGTGGGCAGTGGCGGTGGCGTAGCTGCTGGAAGTGGCCGTCTCCGGCAAGTCAAGATCATTGTCGAATCGGTCCATCTGCTCCTTGATAATTGCATTCGTTTCCGGTTCAATAGGCACTTTGAAGGAAAGGCTCACGTCACTGGTCAGTCGACCGTCGACCAGAGCAGAGATGAGCATCATGTACAGCGACTGGTCGACGCTCTCATTCAAATGACTGGCCGAATTGGTCGTCTCCAAATGAGCTGAATCGGCGGCGTCTTCCGTCATGACGTTTGGTGCTCTATTGAGTGCGCCTGATTTGAACTCACTCTGCTGCAGCTCATCAACAGCCAGAAGAAAGTTTGGCTCAGTGGAGGTGATGTTGATTAGTTGTCGCCTAAACAAAAGAAAATGTTTTAAAAAGCTATATTTAGCAACAAATCAACTAATTTGAAGAGCGACGTACTTGTCCTTAAAGATTTTCAAGTTGAAGAGAACATTTCTCGGCGGTTGAGCGATGACGTTAAATGAGCGATTCGCCGGCTCCGCCTGCACCTGAGCTGATGGCTCAGAGGTAGTTATCGGCTCTGGTTGGCATTGCACTTGAATGATCTGCGAAGAAATGTTGCTCTCGCAGAGCAGTTGTTGCTTGATGGTGTTCTCTGTATGTGTGTTAGAAAGTGAATGACCGTTTGAGCGTATTAGCAATTGGCAATAGTCATCACTGCCGCCTCTTTTCACCACCAACAGAATCAAAGGAGAGCGACTGGTCTCACAGTTGTCCTTTCCTTACACTTTTCCCTAATTAATCACGCTTTGAGCACCCATTAGCCGGCAACTTTCATTGAGTCAATTAAATTAATTTATGGTCCGCCATTTACTGATTCGAGTAGCACCGCTACTGCCTCTTCAGACCAGTCAGGCCTCTCAAGCCAATAATGTGTCTAGCCGCACACTGTTCCACTCGACTAATGCCTTGTTTCAGTCAAAGTGCAAGGGAGTTTCCCTGTCTGAAATACTACCAACCTTTGCAAATTGTGTACATTTATTTAAATTTTCTTACTCTCACCGAGTAAAGTCGTTTTCTGCTTCCTGCAATGTCTTTATTGTCTTTATTCTCGACAGTGGACTCATCAACTCAAAGATTGCTATTCGTTTGCCGAGAATGTAAGCCAATTTACTTATTCCTGCATTTTGCTGATGTCATTTATATTAAACACAAAATTGTCTTTCTGTAATGAGAACACACTCGCTCTACGACTTCTCTCATCGGGTGGTCACGTCCAGTGAAAAGCAAACAGTGAAAACAACGCACCAAAAGTCAAAAAGTCATCCTATTGTTGCTTCCATAACACAATATTGCATAAACTGTCAAATAACTTTACCAATTGAAAAAAACTTACCGTAAACATTGTAGAAGCAAGGCTCATCTTGGACGCCTGCAAGGTTTTGCGCATAACACAAGTATTGACCAAAGTTGTCTCCACTTTCAATTTGAATCTCCAGTCTACTCTTCATTGCACGGTCGGTGATATGCACATGATGGCTCATTTGACGGAAGGACGACTGACCTCGAAGATCACGGAGGTCCTTGTGCTTGGACTGCCAGAAAAAGGTGACATTCGCAGGATTTGCTTCTACATCACAAATCATTGTTACCAGACTGCCCACATTGGCGGGAATAGTCTGCATCGGGGTAATACACTGAGGTTTATCTAAAAAAATTTAATTTTAGTCATTATCAAATGAAAACCATTTTTTGGTTTAACAATAACTAGTATTTGTGATTTTTTAATAAGCAATATTTTGACTAAAGCATCGTCTTTGGCTGCACTTAGCAGACACACAAAAGTATAGCTTCAAATGATGGTTTTTATTTTTTTCAATAGGCACTTTAAAAGAATAATAAAAAGAATTAACGCCAAGGGTAATAAAAAAGGCAAAAATAAATCAAATTAGTAACTTTGCGAAAAGGAATGCAGTGTTGCAAATGGTTTCTCGTAAGGAAGTAAAAAACGTAATGAAAATTATGTAACGTCAAGCAATGGCAATGAAATCAAATTTAAAATGGCATTTTAAAAGAAAGCAAACTCAAAGCAAAAGATGGTACCGAGAAATAAATGAGTGAAGAGTGCCAAATCTGAGAAAAGTGCTCCAAAAATCAAGAAGACGAACAAAACAACAGAACGCTAGTAGTAAGAAAGATTGGTCGAGTGGAAAGCAATCACGTTCATAATCTAAAACTATTAATAATTGCCGCACGGGCAGCATCAAGCGAAACAGAAGAGAAATAGAAAAGATTAATAGCACGAAAAGCAAAAGCATTTGTGCACTAATATTTAAATAAAAATAGAGTAAATTCGACATGAGTAGGTCAGTGTTGGCGGTGGCAGTGGATTCACCCTGGCCAGTTTCGATCATGTCCTGCTCTGTCTTTCTGCCGAGTTTTCCTTTCACCGGCGTTCAGCATCCAGTCAATATGGAGAGGAGTAATTGTTTGGCAACTAGGCGCGACAATCAATTACTAAGGGATTGGCTACTACCATTTCGGAGCTCAGTCTCTAAATGCCCAAGTCTGCTAATGTCTGCCGTTCCTTGAAGGAGTCCTCCAAGTGTCTTCCGATCGGGTGCATCGGTGTACATCGACGACGACGACTGCTGCAGCTACTGCTGACAGAGCAGTGCATGCACTCGGACCGATAACTGCAGCGATATGGACTGCTGCGCCCCATTGAATGCGTCTGCAAATTCACGGCTGCACTGTATCAGTCGGCGAACTACTCCTTAACTTGCAGTGTAGTGTAATGTCTTTATGCACATAATTTCTCCGATTGTCAGTTAGCCTGCCTGCCTGCCTGCCTGCTTGTCTGATCAATGAAAGAGTAAATAAATTTCTTGAATGCATTCTCAGAAAACGAGGCAATTGCTGCCGAGGCACAGAGGTCGGAAAGAGTTTCAAGGAACATCATCTGACTGAACGACAGACAGTGATCATGGCGGAGATGCGCAATATAGAACGTGGCATCCTTTGCGTATCATCGATGACCAATAATAATATATGTTGTAGTGTGTCTTCTATCAGCAACATAGCCATGCACAAATTAAGTCGCTCTGGAACCATTCTGCCAATCCATCACAGCAGATTTGCCCCTATGTGTGGGTGCTGCACAGAATGGCTGCCGTTGAATTGCCAAATGGCCTCAATTGTTCAGTTAAGCCAATGTCCGACAAGTGTACCCCACTCAATTTCGTAGTGGCCCTATGCGAATTGCTAATCGAAAGGATACAATGAGTAGTAGTACTAAGGAGAAAAAATGTACCCCATTTCTGATTAAAATGTACAATAAATACAACTATTAATAATTATATATGCACAGTGACATCCAATTTGACGATGGCTAAATAGCGTAACAACAGACAAACAAGTTAATGTCTTTTTCTAATCGTATTCACGTAATTACCCATAGTGTAATGGCCACCAGACAGGCCACCAACAATTAGAGGTACAAGACAAACTAATTTTAACTAACGAGCACATCAAATAGGAAACTCTTTAGACAGATGCAGCTTATTGCTACCGTTTTAATATTGAAACTTTTGCAAAGAATTTAAATTATCACCTAATCTATTATTTCAGTAATGGCAGCACATTTTTAAAAAATGCATTTTTGAAATGTAGACGTTATCGATCTCTAGAAGTCCGACAGAGCTGCGACAACACTTTCACAAAAAGGTCCATTAGCATTCTGGCCAAAACAAGAATGATCATAAATTTGGCATTTTCTGGTGTTCAGTTTAGAAATTTGACATGGAAATACTGGACAAGTAGTTTTTCCGTCTGTTCCATAAGGTATTGAGTTTGTTTTTCAGATTAGGAAACAAATCTTTTATTTTCATGACCTATCTTAGTTGCAAAAAAAAGTTGTTATTCAGAAAAGCAAGTCACCAAACTGACTATTTTGGCAGTGCATAAAATAGTGATTTTTAATTAAAACTCAAGACATTCTTATTGATGCGCAAAGCTGAGAAAAAGACCAAAAAGCTGAGCTATGCTGGCAAAAGATGAGCGAGTATTGATGTTGACAGCCAGACGAGGAGAGAGGGAAAATGAAGTGAAATGAAGTGGCATGCATGGGCAGATTTGAATTGCATTATAAATGATACAAATATGGTTATTAATAGTTGGGCCGAGTGCAGGACACAGGACAATAGATTAGCCATTGGCGCGCGCCAGTCTTTCCATTGGCGGCTGAGCTGCACGAACGCGCGCCTTGGCAAAACAAAGCGGTGATTTATATGGAGCCCATTAGGTCTGATTTGGCGTTACATTGCTCACCCCATCCACCGAGCGGGCCACTAATTTTTCATTAGGCACACAATGCCTGTGCTTGCGTGAGAGGCAGCGGCGGTCTTGTTCTACAGGCAGGGCACCGCCACCACCACCACTTTGCACTAGAAGACTGGCAAAGGGCAGCAGCATCTCTCTGTTGATGGGTGCATATTTGCTCGTCGATTAGACCGCCGGCTGGACGGCGCAACAACCACCAACACCCCGCACATGGACGGAAAGTGGCACAGAAGATGAAGCGATGCGAAACCTTCTGGCGAATCCTTCCATTAACCGACCGAGAAAAGTGGACCTGTGTTGTTACTTATTCGGCTGCGCGTGTCCAAAGGATGACCACAGAAATGGTGTGTGCTCGCTAATGCTGCGGTGAAAAGATGTGTGCTCATGCACTAGTGTCTTCCTCCTCCTTCCCACCACAGTGGACTTTGGGCGAACATGCACCAGCAGTGTATAATCAATATTCCTCAATTGGCATCAGTGCCCGCTTTGCCAGCCCCTGTTTACTTCAAACGTTTGCACTGCTTACCCGGAAATGGAAGTAGTGCAAAGACGCTTAGCAAATTGTTCCAGTGGTAAAAACATTGCAAAGAAAATGTGATCGATCTCAATCTATTCAAAACTGATTATTTTATTTAAACTTTTTATGCTAAGCTGTAATAGTTAGTTTCTAAATAGAAACACTCAATTTAATATTTTATACAATTTTGAATTTTAATAACTTCCTGTGAAAAACACAAAAACTGTAATCTGCCAACATTTTTAAAAATTTAGCTGGCAAAATATCAACGAAGCAAACAAAGAAAAGCAAACAACCCACAACAGTTGACTCACTACTTCTAAATACGTGCATTTGAAAAATTTTGATATTTACTTACATAGAATTTGTATTTGAAATTGATTACTGAATCCAGTGCCAAAAGGGTTGCTTCCCCAACATTGAAAATAACCTTGCCATTCATCGGTTATGTTAAAAACGCTCAAAAGAGTGCCGTTTTTAGATATTGTAAAATATTCTGCAAAAATGTAAAATATGATTAATCCTTTTTATAAAACAAGAAGCTTAAAATACACATCCATTGTCAGCTCAAATTACTACTTTAATTCTTTTTTTGAATAGTTATAATGATAGGTTGCACTAAGATGATTTTTTATTAATTATGCGGTTACTTCAAAGCTAAACTCCTGTAGTGTAAATCGCAGTTTGTTTCAATGTCAACTGAAAGCAACTGAAGCGTAGGGCAGACAACAGTGAAATGAAGCAGGCACAACGCCAAGTTACCCAAATTGGAAAGGCCGAATTGGAACTATTTTTTCAAAAACAGGAATGTTGCCACGCCATTCAGCGACACACACTAGAAATTTAATTTTTACTTTGTACGCGCGATAAATTAAAAGCTAATTATAATAGAAACTTTGAATAAAGGAAAACTTTAGCACGAGTTTTAAATTCTAGCGGCAAACTTTCCTTTTGCACTCATAGTGCAGCATTTTAATGCAAATTATTATCTCACTAGTGCGCAAAGTTGCCACTCGCTAGCTGAGCGATAAATTCATACTGACAAAACTGAAAAAAACTTACTTGGGTCATCACTTGGGCTCGTTTCGTCTTTAGTTTTCGGGAGTTCAGAACCACACGACACTTTCCACGGATTTGGGTTATGTTCAGTGAAGGTGCAGTTCATCGCCTCGAATGGCAAAACCTGACGTCAAACTTTGGTGTCCTTTGCTGTCGCCGCTTGGGGGTTTTGGAAGCTGTTGCAAAGTCACTTTTGGAGCAACTTTAGAGAAAAAAGAGAGTAAGAAAATCATATCATCATTAAACGGCGCTAGCAATGACTAAAATAACTGCAAACAAATATATTTCTTTTTGCTAACGATCTTCAAGATGAGTAACACTGTGCAAACATTAACTTTGAAAACTCTAATTGACGAGACACGTGTGTTGGTCGTTAAAAGCTTTAGTAATTTAGGCAAAAATCAGCAAAGTTTTACTTGCAAAATAAAGTAAAAATATATTAGCTGAAAAATATCTAACTTCACTAAAAAAATGATGTTCTCTCTCTGCACGCACTTTTTGCTTCTATAAATTACATCGTTCAAGATATCGAGAAACGGTTTTCACACAATAAACAAGCTAAATGGCATCTTTCAAATGATACCAAATTTGAGGTGATTCGAACACGGTGCATTTTAAGATCATAATTTCGAACTTCCCGAATAAATTCTATACGATTTGTTTTGACTTTAAAAAATACATCGTGAAAGTTATCGATCTGTTATTTGCCTGAATAAACGCTCAAGATACGTTTTATGCTGTAAATTTAAAAAAATTGATTTTTAGAGTAAATTATACGGCCAGTGATCAAAACTTCATACTATTAATTCATGTTTTTTTGTGTTTAAGATGTTAAGTGATTTATTAATTACATCGTTTCAAGATAATTTGTAAATCAGTTTTTACATGTAACAAAAGCAAAGTAGTGCTTGAACTAATGTATAAGTTGGACATTAATTACCTGAACATCACGTAATTACTTAATACAGTTAAAGAATGTTCATCAGAAAATTTAATTAATTCTTGTTTTCCGCATTTACATTTATGATTCTATAAATTACACGTTTATGATAATCTAAACACTTTTTACTTGAAAGCATGCCAACTATACTATCTTATTGGCTTCAAATTTGGGTTAATTTGACTTAGGGAAGAAATTATTAGGCTTTTAATTTTTGTACAAATCCCTATTTAAGTTCTATAATTTTTTTGCGTTTTTTTGGGTTTTCTATAAACACATCTTTCTAAATTTATACGCGTTTTATAAAGGTCAAAAATACAAATTATCTAGATTTTTGGGATTCGATTGGAAATTTAAATATTTTTATATTAAATTTTTGAAATTTTTTTATTTGAAAGACTTTTTACAATAACCATTGTTTCACCTATTCATTTTATCGAACGAGGTTGAAACACGACTTCGATTTGTCACCTTTCTTTAACCAAATCGATCAGTTATTGCTTAACCTTATAAGATAAGAACCTAAAATCACGATTGGTTGTGGGCGCAGCGCACCCCACCCTGTAATTTTTTAATTTATGGAATGAATAAAAACAAAATAAAAATATTTTTTAAATTAAAACGCGTTCATATTAGTTTTTAGTACTTTCACTAAAACCGGACAATTAATTCAATTATTCCACCGCATTACAAAAATTATGATTACTGTTTTTAGTAATTGAAATTAATCAAACTTGATATGATCACAAGTTTGTAGAGTTAATAAAATAAACTGACAGCCATTTAAGATGCTGGAAAAAATGATGAGAGTGAAGGAAAGTCTCATGGGTGAATGAGAACAAGAATTAGGGCAAAGAGTAAAACGCACTGAAACTACTGAACTGAGAATGTTTTTTCCAGACATGCAAACTGACTCCAATCTGGCGTTGATGATTTCCAGAAATGGTTGCAGTCAATACACTGGCCTAACGGACAAATTTTGCTTAATTTAGCGTGTTAATTGAATAGCAGATTGTTGTATGCTTTTATTGTACAACCATGTGAGCAACTGCTTGTCTAAAGTGTCCGTAACTTTCATCACATTAATTACATTATTGCGCAAAAAACTAATTAATTAATGGTTTAATTATTTTAACCCGTTTTAATATTTGCCTCATTTTGTACAGTTAATTTAAAAATTTAATAACAAAACAATTATTTTAAAAACAACCTCTGAATTTGAAAATCATTTCCGATAATCAGCTTTCCTATGCGAGTGTCAAGTTTGATTGCTATCGTCGATTAGCTTGTCAATTTGTGTTATTAGTCAATTATCAATTCTGATCACAGTCTGCCTGTGCACGGAAATTGTTTCTAGATAGAGGGCACTGCACTCTGTACCCTTCAACCGAAGCAATAACTCCTGGCAATCGCCTTAGCCTGTAGTGACAGACATGGCCCTACTCTGCAAGTAAACTTACAATAATAATTCTTTATGTACTGATGTGAAGGAAACGGCAAACAAGTATTACGATTGGAATTAACATTTCATGTGTATGTTCGGATTATTCAGTGACGAGTAGGGTAAAATCAAAAATTGATTTACTTTCAAAGAAAAGAATTTTAAAGCAATGAAAAATTGGAAAAACTTTTCAATTGAAACGCAACAACGATGCTGTTGCCTGTCGCCTGCCGGTCGATGGTTGTGAATTTATAATAAAGCAGAGTCCTTTTGTAATTAGAAATATTAGGGAAAAACATTGCAAAAAAGTTTAATATAGACTGATTTATCTGACTAGATCGACTGCAAAAAGAAAAGTTTGCCATGTTTGAGAAAGTAGTATTAGTATACTAAGCTTACTACTTTTGGTGATAGCCTAAGCGAGCACTCTCTAAGCCGGTGGCGTTGGCGTATGGTATTTGCCGAGGCAAATCACGAATTCAATATCGATGCGGTCAGAGCCAGCAAACGTACTCTTTTGACTACTCAGTCTGCGACTTGTTCTGCAGCCTACTACTTTTGGATCACATGGCCGCCAAGTTTGGGCAAGTGTTGTAATCTACTGGCGTGTAGTACAAGTCTGAACAAGCAATAATTGCATTAGTATTGATTTGCTTATAGATTCAGTCCATATAAACGCTACTGTTCATAGGAAAGAAAGAGAGCAATATTGTTGATATTGGTGAAATTGATAATTAAATTTAGCAAATTATTCGATCAGTTGGCAGAGGCACCAGCAGACATATCAGTAGTCGTGATAAATCATCTGGCTATCCATACTCACAACAGTGCTTTGCTCAAAAAAAAGAAAAAATTCAAGTGTTTCTAAAACAAGCATCACCAATTAAAAAAGAGAGATCTTTTTCATTACAAACAAACAAAGTTGACAATGACACTGGTGTTTGTGAGATAAGTGAGACAAATGAACTCAGTTTGGTACTTGTGGTGATCTTGCAAAAGTAACCAACTAGTTTTCTTGTCAACTATATTTGGGTTCATGTTGAGTACCAAAATGTTTATTAAAAACAAAAGTAGGCCGCCAAAACAATAATATAAAACTCATTTTGTTTTAAAAAAGATGTATCCGTTTTTCTGTAATCCTACACTTTTTGTGATTATATTTATTTCTACTTTCAAAAACAATTTTCAATAACACTACTTTGACACAATTTTAAAAGGCAGTGGTTTTTATCATGCTTTTTCTATAATCAACAAACAATTGTTTTAAAAACAGTTTAGCGTTTAACACATGTTTTGAAATAAGTAAAAAATAATATACTTTTGTTTTTCCATTTGCAAAATAACATCTAAAATATCTTAAAACCAAGACCTTTTTAATGTAACAAAAACATTTTATACTGAAGTGGTCACTTACATGTCACGTTGAGCTTAAGAGAACTTTGCAAAGTGCCAAAGTGCAGCAGTTTATTATTTGCACTGCAAACTATTTGCTGGCCATGATCTTCAGGCTGCAGCACCAGGTGAACCGTTGATTCGGTGACCAAGGGCATGTCCCAGTCGTCGGCAGTCGTCACTCCATCAGCAGCACTTGTTCCCTGATGATGCCGTTCGGAATCGAGTTGTACGTTTTGTCTGTTTGCAAAAAAAGAGAAAACAGAAAATGGAACAATTCACACAAGCGTCGTTATTACGTAATCAGAGTTGGCAAATCAAATTAATACTAATGCAAATAACTTTGAAAAGGAAAAGTGAGCGATTCAATTTATTGAAGCAGTGGTGCCAATGCACCCTTCCTCACATTCATACTTTCCTTACATAAATTATGTCACTTTTCAAAGTTAAGAATTAATAAACGAAAATGCTTTACTGGAACAGTCTTAGGAAAGTTTGAAAGTGAAAATAAAATGAACTCACAAGTGAACGCTTTCCGAATCCTAATGAAATAATGCAAAGCGCTACAAATTACTGCAGACTGAATATTATTAAAACTATTATTGAAAAGGGAAAAAGGGAGATTGAGAAGCAAGTTTAAACACGATCGATTGGCTATTTTAAATTTGCGTCATTGACTGCTTTTGAAGTACTGCCATTGTTGTGATAGTTTTAGGCGCAGGAAAGTTATACAAAAGTAGTAATGGTGAATATTATTTTACTAACACCAAGTGAAATTGAGTGGCAACTCTAAAGATTGCACATTAATTTAAATATTAATAAAAATCTATATAATAAACAGATGGACCCATTTTTAAAATTATTAAAAGGTGTTAAACGTTCTCACATACCGATTTGTCTTTTTGCAATTATAAAAATTTTTAAAAATTGATTAATACACAAAATGCAATTTTTTACATTACAAATTGTTAGTAATGAAAACAAGTACATGTTGAAAATTGTTTTGATAATTTTATTTACACAAAAAATAAAATATTTAGCAAAATATGCATTTGCGTCTAAAAAAGTCAAATTCAATTAAGGAGAGCCATTTTTGAGGTAAAGTGGGCTTTCCTGCGCAATGCATTTGTATAGCAAAAAGGTCATTTTTTCGGTACACTTTTCTCAGCAACCACACATCGGATTTAAGTGTTGCAAAAAGCAAAATGAAAACAAGAATGTGATCTTTATTTTAAACAAAAGCGATTTAAGTTTAACAATAATATTTTTTAATTATCAAGGTTTTTAAAAAACAATACGTTTTACAACGTAGTTAATAAAACAATAAAATTTTTAAATTTTTTTGCTTTTGTTTAAAATAAAGATCACAATCTTGTCTTCATTTTGCTCTTTACAATTTTTAAATCCGATGTGTTGTTTCTGAGAAAAGTGTACCGAAAAAATGATCTTTTTGCAATACAAATGCATTGCGCAGAGAAGCCAACTTTCCTTCAAAAATGGCTCCCCTTAACGGTAAGCTTATGAAGTACCTTTTAAGTTTTGTTATTATCACTGACAATTGCTCGCACTATTGTTTTAACAAAAACAACTCAAGTTTACGTATTTAGTTTTTTGCGACACAAACGCAAAATACATCTAAACTTGCAATTAAACTTTTAATTATATACTGCAAATTTATAAAGCAAAGCCAAAAAGTGTACAAAAAGTGAGTAGCAGGCTTAGAAAGATATTATTCCCTCAAGGTGGGCTTTCTCGCAGTGCATTGTTTAGCTTAACTCACTCTCAGGCACAGGGTAAACTTTATACAAAAAATAATAAAATGGCAATTATGCAATATTCATGCAAACCATAATCACAAATTTTCAAATTAATTTGCTTTATAAGCAGTAAGCAAAGAACAATTCAACAACGCTTGGTTACATTTGAATGGCGCCATAGTTTTGCACAATTTGTGCGTGTTTTAGAGGTAGAGCCATAACAATAAAAAAGAGTACGACCCACTTACTTGGCAATTGGTAGGTGCCTCTCTCCAGGAGCAATAGTCCAAGTGTGATTTGCAGCAGGGCGTGAACCAAAACTACGACAACGGAAGCTTACTTCAGTGCCAGCCAGCACTGACGCTGACTGCGACATGTTCTCCAGCACAAGATCGACTTGGCTCGGTTTGGCTGTCGTGGGCAGTAGTAGGGTTGTTGTTGTTGTTGTTGTTGATTAGTTGAAAAAAATTAGGCCACGCAACAAATGCATTGGAAAAACAAACACAAATTATTATGCAAATTAGTGTTAATAAAATTGGTCAATGTAATTGCATACTGTTAACTTTGAGGCGAATTTGTGAGCTCAGAAAGGTTCGGTTATCGTTGCTAGAAAGGCACTTGAGCACAGCATTGTGGTCATCTGGTCGAATTTGAGTCAGATGAAGCTCACTTTGCAGTGACAGATTATTAGGAGTAAGGCTGTGAAATATTTCATTTCGAAGTGAAACATCATTTCGAAACCAGTTGAGCAAAGGAAAGGGTTTGCCTAAAAATAAACATTTTATTGCAGTTCTATTACAAAAATAAAAAGCTTTCAAAAAAACTTACCACCATCTGATGAGCAAACCAAGGTTACTGAAGAGTCTTCATTTAAAACAATTGTTTGGTTTGCTGACAAAGAGCAGGCTTTTTTACTTTGGCAATTATCAGAGTCTGCCTTTATTTGAATTTGCAACTGTCTTGGAGGCACTAAATAATAAAGGCAAAAAGTTTAGTTTTTAGTTTTAAGGTGTTAATGATTTTTAGTAAGTTTAATTCATCGTTTAATTGATTAAAATGGCAAAAATCAATTAAATATCATCTGTAAATTTGAATGAACATAAGTGCTGGATATACTATTTTGTTAACTAAAGTTATATTAATTATTTTTATTCTGTTAATTGCAAAATTTACTTTGTGTAAAAAATCAATAAAAACTGTGCGTAAACGGGCATTGAGTAACACTAACATTGTTAATGTAACTTATTGCTTAATTAAAACTTATATCAGCCTAAAATCAAACTCATTAAAGAAAAACAAGTGCAAAGCAATTGAATCGAGAGCTAAAACGGCCATGAATGTTCAAATGTTTTCTACAAAAAACGAAACAAAATATTGCAAGCTACTTGGAGACAGTGTTGCACTAAAAATTTTTTTGATATTTAAACTTCTGAGCTTTTGAAGGCATTTATGCAAAGGAATCTGTACACTCTATTGAGCACATTCCAGTGGTGTATGTGATTGTATACAATTTAAAGTAAAAGTAGCATTTTTTGAAAAGGTTTTTATAATTATATCTAGTTATTCACTTTGCGTTTTTTGGAAAATTGTTTACTACGCTGTTTAACACTAAAAACTACATTATAATAATTTTTTCAAATTCATTTGACGCCAATTATACTTAGAAGTGACCGATTAGATGACCACAGGTATGTGCGAGGTATGGTGCACAACAATTGCTTTAACTTGAACATTTATTGGGCAGCAATTTGAAACAAAATTTGCTGCATTGTAAAGCGTTTTCAAAACCTAAAAGTAATTAAAGTGAACTAAAACAAGTATCTAATTAGGCAGAGGAGAAGAATGAATGCCTAGCCTTGCATTTGCCAAGTTGTCTGTTTCTCATTAGTAGGCAGTGCGACAGGCATTGGCCGCAAGGAAGAGCAACCACTACTGCTGCAATTCGGGCACTGGGCTATCTTTTAAAGTTCTTTTAGTTTTTGCTGTTTTTAAACTCTGTTGTGTTTGCCTAAAAAACTACACTGCAGAAAATGAAGATGCCGAAACAACAAACAAACAACACAGCACAGCATACTGCACAATTCCAAAAGAAACGGTCTATTTGACATTGCAAACAAGAGAAACATTCAGAAAATGCTAATTACATTTGCAATTTAACAAATTTATCATCTCTCTCTGTTGACTGTATTCAAATGAACCTCCAACCCGGTTGACACGAAGCCATTTAGCAGCAGCGATGACAAAATGACCCTTGCACACAGTGGCAAATCGACTTGAAAAGCCAGCGGCGCCTTGTTTAGCATTGTACTTTGTACGAAAACGGTAAAAGCAAGAAGATTGTAATAAATAGTGCGCCAGAAACAGCAACAGCAGTAGAAGAGGCAGTCAAACAGCGTGGCGCGTGTCGCATCGTTTCCTAGCAAATGATAAATTTGCCACCATAATCAGTTTATTAAATTTGTTGTAAGGCTAATTTTGCATCTCTAAAGGGCAAACTGTGTAAAGCGTTGAAGAGAGAGGAGAGAGAGAGAGAGAGAGAGAGAGGAGAGAGAGCGAAAAAGGAGAAAGCGGAAGGGTAGATTGAAATATGATAATGCAATAGATCGAGTTATAAGAATAAATTAAAAGTTTATCGTCAGAGTAATGAAAATGGATGATTGGCGTCTGTGCCTACCCAAAGTAGTGCGGGTGGTGGTGGTGGCGATGGTGGTGGTGAATATGAAGTTATAGTCTGGAGGGCAATGAAATCGCCAAATCGGCATACGACTGCCGCATAGTAATGAGTGACGGCTTCGTAATGGCCGCCCCTAATTACTTTGCTGTAGTTCCGCCAGGTACATAGCCATATCACTTAGCTTATTGCAATGTTTTTTTGTAAACTATTTTAGTTAACAGTAAATAAGAACAAAGTATTGCATTGCTGCTGATAAATAGTACGCAGTGTATGCTAATGCCATTAGTAATGGTGATTGGCCAAGTTTATATAACTTTAATATAGATAAAAGTGAATAAATACACATACTATTTTCCCTAAATAGACTAGTAAACACTCAAGGTACGCCTTGTTTAGTGGTGATAAGAAAGGTAACGGCTGAAGGTGCCAAGCAAAGGAGGTGACACATGAGGTGCAGCCTGGCTGATGAACCGTTAGATGGCTAATTAGTAAAAAGAAAACGAAACAACAAGAACATTAAATAAAGCACTCTTCTTCTGCAAATCATCTTTTTTTCTGACATTGTAAGACTTCTTAAAGCTATTTTATCTGTTTCTGTTAATCGGCGCTAGTACTTCCAGCAAAAAACACAATGGCATCATAATGAATGGCAAGAGGGAAAAGCAATGAAAAGAATAATGTTGTGTGTATAGCAGCGAAAACAATGCAGCAAAGTCAAAATGAAGCTAATTTCCAACAATAAGCAATTGATAAAATAAATGACTTCAATTAAAACTAATTCTATTAATGACGGTCTCACTTTCGATTTTTTGTGCACTATTCGTTAATTACCGAGTGTTTCAGAGTTTTTTTAAAAGAGCATTTACAAATAGTTTCATTGTTTTGAATTTTTCTCCGTTGTGCCAAGTCGGCAGTGCTGCTAACTTTTGCCTGCTAAGAAGCTGACCAGGGATGGTTTGTCAAGTTCTGACAGCTTACTGCAGCAGTCGATACTGATGCAGTACAAGGCTTGACAAAGACAATGCTAGATAAAATCAAGATTGGCAAATTTGCGCCAATTAAAGGACAAGTGGAGCATGCCTATTTTAATTATCGCCTTGGTTGCTCTCTTGTAAGAAGGCAGCTTATCGCCACACTATAAGAATAGCTTTATTAATAGCCTGTCAAAGAGGAGCACAAAGTAGGAAGTGCTAAGAGAAGCAGGCAAGAAAAAAGGACATAAAGCAAGTTGAGGCACATTTGTCTGGAACACCATTCACTAGCAAAGGAAACTTACCGATAACGTTCACTGTAACAATGGAAATAGTGGTGCGCTCATACTTGTAGTCCACCCTGCACCAGTACAGGCCGGCGTCACTTTCCTCCACCGGCATCAAGTAAAGGTGCGCCGTGCTGGCAGAAGACGGTTTTGTCCGGCTGGAACTGCTGCTGTCGCTGCTGCTCGCTGAGCCGTTGGCCGCTGATTCAGTTGTGTCGACGTCCAGTCGTGTCAAGGTAAAGTTCATCAGCTGTCGATCTTGGTACGGCTTGCTGGCAAAGTGCTGCGCCTTCTGGAACTGTGTGTGCCGAGCATCGACGCTGTAGATGGGCGTCCCTGATATGTCTTCGCCGCGGTACCAGAGGACCAGCGAGATGGAGTCGGCCGGACCGAGCGGTCGAACGTAGCAGGGCAGTCGCACCAGACGACCCGCCACGGCGTCTACGTCGCTGTAAACTGCAAAGAAGACAGATTAGAGAAAGGGAAAAAGCAATTACTAGTCGGTTGCAGTCAGCTAATTGGCGGGAACAATACATTCCAATCAGCTATGATATTGTGATGATGAGCCAATTTAAAGTGCTCTCTCGGTGATTGATGACCTCGTTGATGGTGCAGTTCATACCGTGTACTGCATATGCATGTTACTCTCACATTGTCGACAAAAGCCGACTCGCAGATCGATACCCTTTTGTCGATGGCTCTTGTAGTGCTTGTCAGCACTGAAACAGCAATATTTTGCTTTGTTCTCATTTCAATGTGCCCATAAATTAAGATCACCACTTGCTGACGTGTGCTGATAAATTAGCAGGCGTTCTGGCACTTACTTTGGTGTTGATGCGCACCTATCAGCGGTTTCTTCACCCGACTAGGCAGCACTGTGTTCTCTTCAACAGCAGCAACATCTGCAGCAGCCATTGTAGACCTTTGCCGCCGATTTACATGATGGAGATTTGCAGTAATGTCCACTTGAGAAAAGCCGGCAGCAGTCGTCTGGATGGCATCTGGACCTGCAGGTCATTATTCATTAGTGGTTGACATTAAGCTAGGTATAAATAAAGGAAACACTAGACTAGACTAGATTACTGCTGATTGGCACTAGGCAAAACGAGATACGGCAGAGCAGCCTAGCACTGAAATGGCCGCATTATCACAATTACTGACTGTTTAGTGAATGCAGTGAATGTGCTCGGCGCTCGGCTTGTGAATATGAAATGAGCAGCTGAAATGCTTAACTTAAAACTGCCCATAAATCAGGATCAGAGAGCATTTCATAGCGCGGGCATACTTATAGATAGCATTTAAAAGTAAAACACTCTCCAACTTATTCAATAAATCTTAAACAACAGTTTAAACAACTGTACAACAAGCAGCCATATGCGGCCCAACTCCCATTTGGCCTTGCAGACAGACTTGTTGTAGTTGAAGGGAAGAAACTTTAAAATGAAAAACCTTTTTTACTAAAGATTTAGCAAAACATGTTCTGCTTGTGAGCTAGATAAACTTGAACAAGTTTGCCTGATATTTGCAAAAAGGAAATAGTGATATCCTTAGAAACGAGAGCAGTGCTGAAAATCAACAAAGAAGATCAATAAAAAACTAAAGAGAGATCATATCAAGGGGCAATAGTGTGTCAGGCAAGGTGCATCAGCCTGAGTGCCGGCAAGTGCTTTCCAGTGCCCAAACGCATCTCGTCTCATTTCATTTTCTCGGCGGTTTACGTAGTTTGCCCTGCTAAAGAGATATACTTTCTTTCATTTTAATATTCAACAATCGATAAAATAAATTATTTGGCTCTATCTTCATGCATAAAAGCTGCCTCAATCGGCATTCAGTTAAGCTGGCAATACTGTTCACTGAAGCATCAACCGAGGACAAAAGCAACAAAGGCCGAAGCATCAGTTTTAATCTAATGACCGCTTTAATTTTCCAGCAGACGGTAAAACGAGGCAAACACACAAACACTACAGTCAATAGGGCACTAATGACAATCTACGAGCAGTATGCATAGTGAAAAGAATCAATGAGACCGGTTTGTTTACATACCTTGTTTGGTGAGTTTGCTCCACAACGCGCTACTCTGGTCATCAGCCAGTGCTACAGATGAGCTGTTTAGATGTGTCTCCTCTAGACTGTTTTTTGTTGCAGAGGAAGAATAGGCGGCTGTAGTAGCAATGGTTCGATGCTGATCAAGTCTCAGGGCAAGAATACGAATCAGAAGGAGCATGATGCCAGTCATGATGTTGTTGATGCATGCAAGCGAAGCAGCAGCAGCTCAGCAACACGGTCAACCAAACAGCCATGCATCAGTCAGGGTGAGTAGAGCAGTGCGGTGACAGTTTCTTTCTCTGTGGGTTTAGAAAATAAGTGTGTTTTACTTTTTAAAGTTAATAAACAAAATTAAGTAAATTTAATTGACGATCACTATAAAGCACTACTTGAAATAATGTTGGCAATCTGGATTAGTGAAGGACCTGCTGGGTTTCCAAAAAGGCAGTTTGATACAAAAATGGGCAAATTAAGAAGGGGCATTAAAATATCAACTCTCATTAAGTAACATTGAAATGACTTTGATAAAAAATGAAAATGTCAACAAAACTATTTCAGAAAAAAATTGATACGTTGAAGAAAACTAGCCATTAGGGTTTACAAAATACACAGATAGACTTTTTTAATGTCATTTCCAAGTGGTCAGTGCCCTGAAAAGTCCAGTGGGACATAGTACTAAAAATGAAAGAACAAAAAATTCTTCTGCTTACACTATCAACTTCTGAGAAAAGTTTTAGTTTGTAAAAGAGCATTGAAAAATATTTACATGAATCATCTGGTTTGAATCTTAAGTTTAAGTCCATTGACAATGAAGTTTGCTACAAAGTTATGCAAATGTAAATTATTCTAATACTATTACATCAAATTTAAGATTTTAAAGACAAGTTTGACAGACATTTAACAGTATTTATTTTTTGCAACGCTACATTACACAGTGATTATTTTTACTGGACAATAAAAAATGAAAATTTTAAAACTTTGTTAACAAAAATGCTTGAATTGTTTTCTTTTTATCGATCAACAAAAACACTTAGCTAACATTAAATACTTCTATCAAAAGGGTTACACATTAAAATTTTTTTATAAAATTACAATTTATTAAGATAAAACAAAAAAGTCTTGCTCAAATACAACAAAATGAGAATAAAGGTCAAAATAAGTAAATGAAAAAACACATATATTTTTTTCTTTTAGATAGGAAGACATTAGACAAGATAAATCGAGATCATTAGGTAGTGCATCACATGCTAATCAAGGTTGCATCTCTGCGCTTTGTTAGTCGAGGTAAAGTAATAAAGTGCACCAGAGAGAAAACGGCACTCAATAAATCTGACTGGCAAAGAAGCGTAATTTCAACTGTGCAATTTGGATATTGACTGCAAATGGTAAAATGGTAAATACTAAAAAATATACTGTTTCAGAGTTTACAAATATGCATATTGGCTAAAAAAGGGCGCTAACTAAAACATTTCGTTCTGCCACTCGATACCAAGATGAATCGAGTGGGCTGAGCAACCTAGCTAAGGACTGTAGATGCGAAAAACAAGACACAACTAAATTGATATAAATTCGACGCAATTGTAGCACTGCAAAATGGAAGCTGTAGTAATGGTTGAAAAAATGCTAAATGAATGATCACAGTTCATAATTAATTCAATTATTACTTGTGCATTTGCATTCGGCAATAACTTGGAAGCTAGTTAACTTTACAACGATAAAAGAAGAATTTAAAATGTGCACCATGAATCATACATTTATTTGCCACTTCAGCAGAGACGCAAAATTGCGACTGCCATGTGTAAAATGCAGCAGCTAAAGTGTAAATGTTGCGCAGGATTAGGTAGATAAGTGCGAGAGAAAAAAGAAAAGGAGAGAGAGGTACATTAAGGAAGAGATGGCGATAAGCAAACAGAAGTTGTGACCGCCAAATGAGCTGCACCAGCAGCGGCGGCCTCAGTGGCGGCCATTGCTCAGCAGGCTCAGCAGCATTACGTTTCCCAGACAGCCTTGTAGAGCAGAACGACCAAAGGCCGTCTGATCTCAGTTCGTTTGTGCTGAAGTAATGTGCACAAATACTGCTTCGCCGAGGCATTTCTTCTCATCTCGCTAATGGACACCCGCAAGTGTAATCCGTAGTTGGCAATCAAGGCCATAAGCGGCCAGATTAAATTGCTGCCATTCTCATCTACCAAAAACAGCAGCAGCACCAGCAGGACACAACTGTTGGTTGCGCTGTGAATTTTGTCGCCTGCTTTTCGTAGTTGCAAATTCAATTTAGTCGCAACGCTATAGTGTTTACTGTGTGGTGTTTAGACATTTTCTGTTTTTCAAACTGGGTGACAAGATATTACTGCAAACAAACCGCTGATCGACAAACATTGATCTGGCCAGCAGCTGGCTTTTAACTTTTGACAACTGAAATTATTTTGAAATATTTTATTGATTGATCCCAACCAAATCATTCAATCATTTTGCAATTGAAGGTTTTTCCTAATCAATTTTTAACTTTGAGAAATATTAAATGTAGAAAAATGGTCAAATGATATATCAGAATATCTTGTACAACAAACTGCAAATAATGTTGCTGTTACATAAAATCAAATGACCAAGTTTGTTTATTTGTTTAACAGCTGGCAATTAGTTTTTACAAACTGAAAGTTGTTCTATTCATTTGTGCCTCAATTTAAAAATGTATAAATTGCAACGATTTAAATTAAATTAAGAGGAAGTGCTGTTAAAAGTAAAAACACACTGTTACTGTTACTCTGAATTTCCCATTTGTGTGTTCCGTAGAGTGTTAACATTTTTAATTTAATTGCAATAAATATTTAAAATTGAATTCAATTAATGCTACAGTGACACACAAAACGCTCAGGCTGGTGAGTGAAGCCTGCCTTTGAAAGAAATTAATTTCACGGCTCATTAGTCGACACTTTGAAGCGCACAGCCTTATGTCGCTGGCTGTATCTGCTCAGCATTGCTCCCTCTTTTCCTCTCTTTCCCCTATCAAAACTGCATCTGCCAGTGGTACAAATTTGAGCCAACTGAGCTGGCACAGTATTCTCCTTTTTTCTCAACTTATTGGCTTTTGTATCGTCCAGTACAGTCCAATAAATCGCACTTGCAACAAGCAGACATTCAGACTGCAATCGATAAACACTCGGCAGAGTCACAGAGTTGCTCACAATCACTGACACTTTCAGTTCTGTTCTGTACCGTCAAAGGAAAAAAATAGATTTGAAAAAAATCAAAACTAATAGAAAAATTAACAAATAGAAAAATGCACTTGTCTATGCCCGTCATTTTCGTTACTTTTGGCCATTCTTTTCCCATTAACTCGCTTCCTATTGAACATTTTTTGTTACTTTAACATCATATAACGCTTTATTGTCATTATTTTAATTGATTCCTTTTTCAACAAATAGTTTGTTTTGAGTTCATCTCAAATGTTGGCCACTAACAGTTATTATATCTATTTATCTGTTTATTTGCCACTATTTGTTTTGAGTTAAATTGAGACAATGTACTAGAAATTGTTTCTTACAATAACTACCACCTTTTTCAAAAAATAAAAAATGAACTAAAAGGCTCACTGGTACTTTACACTTGCGTATGAAGATGATCTGCCGAATGAAGAGCGATTAATGAGCGTGTGTCTACTTGTCATCAACCATCATCGATTGTTTGCAGTCGTCCCTAAATCTGTCATACTTTTCTGAACACTTGTTAGCCAGTTTTGTCAAATGAAAGTGAAAATGCCTCCGATCAGAAGAGAACAATTACTGGCACTAGAAAGAAACTGATGCCGAGACGTGTACTTACTGGCAGCACTTCATCTCCAAATCACCCGTTCTCATTGTTCATTTGCCTTGCTGGCCGTTTGTATAGCAACCGAAAAGAGGCTCTGTACCCAGTGTGCTCTATGACACTGCACATCGTAGCCAATTAAGTGCCGGCAATAAGGCAATAATTAATAATTGAGCTGCCTTGGCTACTTCTGATTGAGATACTGAGCACTACTGCTGCCACTACCACTGCCAACATCACCAGTTCTCTACCAGGCAATCGGTATTAAAGGGATGGTGAGTGAAGCACTGAAAATTACAGAAGAAAGGAGACAACCGGAAAGGAAATAGAAACTTTCCGCCGTCCTCGTCGTCTTCATCATTAGCAGCAGACTCAGTGTCTTGGCAGTGGGGCACAACTTGGTAATTACTATTAGTCTTACGCACCAGTCTAATTTGGCAAGAGGCCTTGCGTCCCAGTTGCGATTCACCAAACACCACGACCAACAACAACAGCATCAGCAGCAGCACTTGCACCATCATTGAACGTGAAACAAAGGGCAATAATAGAATTAACCAGAATATAACTGGAATATGCTTGCCTGGCCACCAGGCATAAAAGTTGAAGCAGACAGAGGGTGAGAAAGGGAAAAGGCGCAAACAAGTCTATCATTAGTTAGTAGTATACGCTAATTCGGTAGATTATTGCCACTGCTCGCTTTAATGCTATTAATATAATTTGCTAACGATATTTTGACACTTTTTGCTTTCTCTGACAGGCACTGTATTAATTTATGTAATCGAGAAGCAGCGACACTGGTGCTTGGCGCCAAAAAATCGTTTGTGTGCCAACAAAGCAAGTGTAATATCCGAAGCCGATTGACACCAAAAGGAAATGAGAATAAAAGCGCCTAGCAACAAAGTGTTCACTTGATTATGTTTACTTTATGCTTCACCTAAGGTATTGTTCCATATTTCATAGTTCAATGTTGCAGTGTGAGGTCGTTTGATTTTTAACACAATTTTTATACTAAATAAAACAAAATACATAAAAATTTAAAAGTGTAAATTCTGCTAAACTTGCCTGTTCAAACACCAATTACTAGTTGAGTGAAATGAAAAGTTATCATAAAGATAAACAAATTCAAATTTGATAACAAACAGGGGAGGGAACACAATGCGCCCTGAACGGACCAGTGAATCAAGCAGTTCACCGTGATGTTCTGTGTATCTTTAATTAAGGATTGCAATCACTAGTGCCAGGTTGAGGGCCAAGGAAAGAGAAGGGAGTTGATTGAAGATGCGACAAAGGCGGTGATGTGTGTATTGAAACTGGTGAAGCGTTGGTGTTTGCCTGCCGACAAACTAGCACAGTGCAGCGAGCAAATCACTGCGAGGCTCCACTTTTTTTCTTCTTCTTCTTTCCTCCCCAACACCTCCCAGCACCTGTGACTCGTCACCACCATCCTGTTCATCAACAGCACCATCTTGCTGAAGCACTCATCTGCACCGGTGATCGATGGCCTTATGTAAATAATTTAAAACTCAAACTCGATCAAGCACCTCTCAGCGCATCGCATCGCACACTTTTCCTCCTCTCCTTACGTCATCCGCCTTTACAAGAATTCTTTCTTTCTCTGCTGTTGGTTTAATTTGACGATTGAAATTAACGGCTCACTAGCTGCATTATGCATTAACTATGGTAGCAGTGTGTAAACAGCAGTGTCTCGTCGGTGTCACTTCCGTACAGCCCCTTCGTCAGACGGTGCCGACTGTTGAAAATCAGTGCAGCGCACTGTGCGCTGTGCACCAGTCACCACTTTGGCCCCGGCTCAGTGTGCCAATATTTAAAGTTAATTTGATTTTTAATTAAAGGACGCAGCAAACAATAGAGTTGCTCATTATTTGCCATTACGCTTCTGAAAACGTCACTTCCCCCTTTCCCCTCCCATCAGTAGACTTAATTATTTTTTATCGCCTCCTCTCAGCGGCTAATTAAATAAGCAGCAGTTTAGCTTGGGCGGTCAATCAGCTGACTGAAACGCTGGCTGGCTGGAAAAAAGAAAGAGTGGAATGTGAAAAAACAGCAGCCAGGTCTGGGCAAATCTGGGCTCTAGGTCGCGTCTAGTGGAAGGAGTGTCGATCGACGGCAATCGCTCAACTCGCCACTGGTGGCCACCAAATTGATATATTGCCAACTGTTTTGGCACTATCGATTGCATCTCTCGTCTCGCCGTCTCGGTTGTCTGTTTTTGAACAAAATAAATCTCACACAAAGCCACCAAACTCATGGTGAAAATTTGCAAAATCCATTTGTGAGATTACTTGCCCGCTGATGCTGATGCTGGTAAAGGGGATGGGATGGGGACGGTGATTGCAGTAGTGGTAGTGGTCTAGCGTATAGCCCATCAGCAAGATGCAAAAGATGCAGAGCACTCTGCAGAGTTTGTTTTAGCTAAATGAAACGCTTTGACTGACTCTTGCAGTTTCAATCGATCGATTTGGTTTGCTAATTAATTAAGTAATCGATTATTAGCCTGGAGAGTTATTGTGATGCTGAAAAATTAAGAATAAAAATATATAGTTGCTTTCAGTCAACAAAACGCAATCCTTATTTTTTATTTTTATTTTTTCAAAAACAATGCTATTCTAGCAACAACTCGCTTAATTAGTGTGCACTGAGGCAACTAATTATTGCGTTTTTTTGTAGTTTTTAATCCGTACAGAAAATGCCATCAAGTTTTTTAAATTAACACAATTTTAGCAATACAAACACAAACACAAAACAAATGTCAAATAATGCTCATTGAAAAGTTTTTCATTAAAAGTTACTTTTTAAACTTAAAACTTAACAATTTTTTAAAATAATTTTAAAAATAAAAAACTGCAAACTAATATTTTTTCAAATGTTGAAAACAAGCAACTTTTGTTTTTCAAAACGAATTTTTAGTTCAACATATTTTGATGTAAAAAATCCAACTTTCAAGTAGTACGCATTAAATTTAAGCACGTGCCACTTTAAATGTTGATTTGAAAATTGCTGAGAATGTACAACAAGGACAGTTGTACTTGAAATCATTACAAAAGAGACGAGTTAGCACTTTGAGTACAACTTTAAGCAAACTCATGTTAGACATGTGCTTTTGTGAGCAAACACTGAAAACTAGAAATGGTAAGTGTTTTATGATTAGAATTCATTTGCAACGACCATTGTCTTTTTGACCTCAGCAGTCTGACAATCAGCATTTGTATTCCCCGACAGTTTGCAGTCTAATCCGTCGAATTGCACTAGTATCGAAACTAGTTTGCATCAATAATTCATATCTGCAACAGTGTTTGCACAAGTGAAACGTGCAATCGGTTGACTGTTTCAAAACCAGAAAAAGTCAGTCAGTAGTGCCAATTTAAATGTTAATTCACGCCAACTGATCAAAGAAAAAGTCAATGCGTAAAACCAAAATTGAAACAGTAAGAGCAACATCAACTCGTGTTCAAGTTTTAGACATGTGGTTGGCTGGCTGAGTGACGCATACCGACTGACCGAATGCATATTGGATTTGTTTTATTAGCCAGGAAGAGAAAAAAGCAGCTCACCAGCAAGCACCCACCAAAAGATCACGATCGAACAGACATGGTCTACCGTACACAGGCGTGCTGATTGCGCTTGATCAGATTGGCTGTGGCAATGTGCGGTGGCCAGGAAACATTGAAAGAGAGCAGTACAAGGAAAAGAACCTGCTTCAAAGAGCAGTGCTCCAGCAAAGTCTGCATTTGCCGGTACTCAGCTCAAACGAATAATGCAGTTCCTTAGTGTTGAAATGCCGATTATTAAAATACAAATAGGAAAATGGGTGCATCGGGTGGAAGTTGGTGCAGGGCGTCAGGGAAAGAAACAGTTCGCCGAACTAATGCAATTTGAAATTTAAGTTCTCGAATTTCTGTTACAAAATATTAACACAATTTGTTGAAAATAGGAGCTTCATCCCATTCAACGTGTGCGTGTGGCAGGAACACATCTTGTAAGAAAAGGAAAAAAAGGAAACCAGCCTGGTAGGAAACAGTTTAAAATTGCCAAATGTATTGAGAATATCCAAAGGCCTAGACGTTCAATTTGAGGGCGGCAGTTTATTCTTTGGAGTATATTATTTCTTGACCACTTGCTATCATTTTGTATGTACCACAAAAGTATATGTTTGAATAGGTAGAGATACTGTGAAACTTTGAGTTAGCTTTAGTGTTGCCAAAAGTACGATCAATTGGCACAATTGACTTGCACGTCGGTTGAATTGTAAAAATGCAGCCTAAATTATTTTTGTGTGAATGCAACAAAAGAACACCGCACTGCAAGGCGGCACTTGGTAGTCGCACAAAAAGGCTCAAAACTAGTGTTAAAAAATAAAAATGCCTAGTGCAAGCAGACTGCAAACAGCAACAGACAACAGGCGATAATGAACAGCTCGATGATAGATCTGCGGTGATCGTCGGTGAATGTGCGCTCCCACTGAAGGCAACAAGGCAAACAGAAGATGCACAAACACACTTTTAAAAAATGGTCAGACAATTGAAGAGCCAGTGCAAACATGCCTCAGCTCGATTGAGGCAATTTATGCAGATGTCTGTCTGTCTGGGTGTGCTGGCAAAGAAAGCTGGCTGCAGCTCTTTCTGGCTGCCTTAGATTTCTCGTTCCCTTTTTTCCTATCGTCTTTTCTTTCCTTCTCCTCACCGCACCAGCGTTTGTGCACCTTGCTTAAGTAGATTACACACACCGAGCGTACTGGGTGCATTGTAAATGTACCGCAGTGAAGCCGCAGTACCGCAGCACCGCAACCGCCGCCTGTGATGATGCTAAGAACTGAAAAGGGCTTTCTTTCCTTCAGTCTAGTCTATTGATGTAAGGATTTTACGCTCCATTACGTGATTCTCAACTTCTCTTCCCTGCCGTCCCTTCATTATCGACATTTGCTTGCCTAAAGCCAGTAAATATGCAAATGCAATGAACCTGCTAGCCAGCAATTGTACGAGCCAGTACGTTCCGTGCCTGCTTCGACAACTTGCACTACACTACATCGTCCTCCTCTTCATCACTGAAAGTACTGTGTTGTTTCCTCATTCAGACAAACAAACAAACAGAAAGGCAGACAGACAGACAGACAGTAATCAGTGGGTCGGCAGTGTCCGCTCACTTGGAGGGGGGCCGGCTGTCGATTTGCGTGCCTTTTTGTGTCTTCAATCGTTGTGTGGAGCTGGTAGTAACTGGTACTGGCGCTTGTCAGCGTGAATCGGAAGAGCATGCAATCGATATCTCTTGCCTAGGCACCAATGTTTGAAGTACCAGCAGTCGGCAGCAGCAGCAGCAGTGCGAGCATCGATGATTGCAAGCAAACTTAATCGCATTCAATCAAGCCAACGCCATTGCTGCATTGACAGGCGCCAATCGTAATCGGAGAATTGAGGCAAAAGGAACAACATCCCGGGCTAAACACTGCCAGACAGAGCAAGCAGTGAGGAGACAGAAGTAGTAAAGTTTGCAGCTCAAGAGGGCTCTTAGGCTCTTTCCATCTTTTTCTGTCCTACTTTTTGATGGATATATCGCACCAGTGTGCCCACAAAAGTAGACAGACTTTTTGTTAAATAAGAATCAGTAAACATTTTAAAAGACGTACGGTTACCAAAATCAGCAGTGCATTTGATGTGTCAGTAGAAGCTTTTTTTGGTCAACAGTAGAAATCGGATAAAAAGTTGTAAACTGGTCAAAGTCGGTCAACAGGCGAGTTCCTGGAAATGACACCGCTGTTTTGCAATGCCGCAGTTTGTTGAATTTTTTATAGATGATTTTTAAGTTTCAGAACAAGTTGTACAGCTATACCAAAGAAAAATCATAAAACAAACACAACTGAAAATAATTTAATCAATAGTGGCAAATACTGCCCAAGTTGAGAAAACAGCCTGAACCCCAAGACAACAACAGAGATATGTGATCCGCTGAAAATGTTGGCGCAATATTTATTGTTCGAGCAGACATAAATATAAATATAAGCTTTCATCGGCGTTAAGTGGGGTGCACAGTGGCGAAAGACACTAAATCACTAAATCACTGGGTCACCACAAGCGATGGCCTCTAATAGCCATGTAATGGGCACAATTAGCGAGCGTAGACGGGCCAATTTGGCGGGCGTATTGTAAGGCGGGAAAAGGAAGTGAAACGAAGTGGCCTAGACGGACAAAAGCGGCTGCTGCTGTTGGTATTGGAGTGAAGTGAATGTGTGAACGTCTGTTTGTCGACTGACTGATGCAACGGTCAGAGACTGCCTGAATCGAATGCTCGGCCTAGGCGCAAAGGTGCCAGTGTGGCTGATAGGATAGGGCATAGGATAGGATAGAGCGCCGTAGTGGCAGTGGCATGCTCAGGCACAGGCCAGAGCACACCGCCACGCGGCGTCGAAAGGCAGTCGACAAATCGGAGCAGTCCGTTGCTGCCTCGGCCTGTGCAGTGGCTGCCACTGGAAGACACAGTGGTAGCTGAAGCTGATGTAGCCAGGCTTGTTCTCTCTTTCTCGCTGTGTTCTCCCGGTGCAAGTCCAACGGCTGTATTCTTGCTGTATCGAGCCCGTCAATCGCACCAATTGACATCTCATCAAAATGCACGGCCTCACCGCAGATATGATTGAAATGGAGTGCCGCTATGCATGCTCTGATGTAGTTGCCTTTGCTGCTGATGCTGTTGTTCGACACCCGAGCAGCTGCCCACAAACTGCCTGAAAAACATTGCAAGTTTAAATCGTCAGCAAACACAGCCTTTGGATTCACCAGCTCAGGCCATAGTACTGCCAGCAAGTGCGCACATTGCAAGGTGCCAACTTCCAATGCATAAAAGTGATTGTGGCCAATGGAGGCAAGGATGCGCATTAATCAACACTAGGTGCTGAGGACGGTCAGTGTGTCAGAGAGGGTTGTGTGGGTGACATCATCGGCAAAAATGGCTGGTTTTTTTCAGTGCACTAGACAGGTTCGAATGTCCTCTGGCTTGAAGCCTTCAGATGCACACTTTCAGTTTTATCAGTGGCTGCAAAAGACGATTAACGCTGAGAAATATGGTTGCAATTGCTGATCAATGGCCAGAAACTACGGCTGACAGAGAAACTAGAGCGCCTCCAGAGCACACAAAAACCAACTTTTAATTAAACGTTTTTTGTTTTTACTAAAGCAAATACAATGTTCACACAATTAAATCTAAATAAATCCGCGTAAATTGCACCATCTGCAATAAACTGCACACCAGGACTCGTCAGGAAGACAATTGAAATGACAATGCTAAGTGCAACCTAGCTGAAACTACTTTGCAGTAGGATAAACATCAAAGAATGAAGTGACGCAATTTTAAAACCAATCTAGTCCAAATGACCACCACATAAACGATATCATAGTTTCTCATTTTGAAGAGATCACTTTCGATGAGTTGCAGAAGCTGCAAAGTTCAATTCAACAACACTGATGGTCAAGTAGAGAGGGGAAGGAAAGAGAAAACAAAACAAAACAAGAACTGGCAGAGGGGGCAAATGGGTAGATATAAATTGATGTTACACCGCTTTGTTTGTGTTAATTTGAAGCATAGTGAGGGAGGAAGAGAGGGAGGGGAGAAAATCGTCAGTTGGACAATGGACAAGTCTAAGCTGAAGCTGGCAATCATTGAATATCAGTAGTGGTGATGGGCAAGAAGGGAGGTTGCAGGGGGGAAAAGAGCAAAAAAAGAGGGAAACAGCAGAGCACTATTGCCAGATTGTGGAGAAGATGAAAAGCAACTTACTGGAAGATACTTTGTGCACTTGCCCGTATCTTCAGCACTCTTGTCTGTTTTTCTCATTCCCTGTTCTCTGTCTACCAGCGTGTCTGAGTGTCTGTCTGTTTGTGTGTGTGTTTGCTTGGTAATGGACGAGAGCTGTTAGAATTGAATTAATCTTAATTGTAAATTTGCAGTGTAAACAGCGACGTTGGTGCCACTTCGGGCCAGTTCAATCAAAGTGCACGGCAATAGAAATTTTAAAAGACGAAACGATAAAAGTAGAGTTTACAGTAAATTAAATTGTTGATTACTGTCTGGAGAGACGGTCGAGTGGAAAAGGGACAGAAGCAGTTCGCGCCTCTTGGACGATTTTGAAAATGCTTTTTTCATTAGAAACTTTAAAATTTATGACAAAAAGTTTACTTGAGAATTTAATTTTAATTTTTATAATAATTGTATTACCTTAAGAATGGGCCGGCAGGCAAAAACTTAACATTAAAGAAAAGTCAACTAAAATTGTTTACTCATGTAATTTTCATCAAAAACGACTCTGGCAAACAGTCAATGAAACTGAGTGCGACACTACAAAAAAGAATGAAATGTAGTCTTTGCTCAAATAAAAACTCAATTGAACAATTAGAAACATCTCTTTCAAATGAAAAAGAAATATTTTTAGTCAACATGGTTACATTTATGTTGTTGATACGAAAAAATGTATTTGAGCACAAAAGAACGATTGAATAAATAAACAAATAAGTATAAAAGATTTTTTTATTTTAATGTTGAAACAAAAGAATTTGTAGAATTGTTTTTCTCTGTATATTGAATCACATTGTCTGGAAAAACTTTGCAGATATTGAAAGAAAGAATGGGTTCCATAAAATGTTCCAATTTCAAGGGAAAAGAAAATGCATAAATTATTGCACGCCATACACTAAGGGGCTCAATCGAGTTGAGCAACATTCCGCTTGACAAATCATAAGTGAAACGGTGGTTTTTATTGTGATTGCTCAAACTTGCCCAAGGGCGACAAACGTACAAGACGGCCATTTAGAGGTAGGGCGTTGAACTTGAGTTTAAAGTATAGTTGTAACTGATAAATGACCGGTGTGATATTTGACTCTAGTTTTCTTTTGTACAAAAATTTAAATATTATTTTGAAATTTTTAAATTCTGTTTCATAAACCTCTGAATTGTTTTGGAATGTTTTAAATAATTATAAATATTAAATTATTTGAACAACATCAATTCGTGTACAAAAATCTTAAAAAATAAAACTGAATTTTTGTACAAAAGAAAACAAATTGAGTTGTTGCACTATGAGATAGCATTCTTTAGTTAATTAAGAAAGGCAAACAAAAGTGCCAATTGTACCTTTCATGTATACCAAACTGAGCCATACCCAGTGTACAAAAAATTCAACAAAAAAATGAGATCAAAAGTCAGACAGAAAAGAATGCACAAAAATGAAACTTAGTTGAATGATGAGCACTTTCAGTCTGACTTTTCCCAAAAAATAAAAGCCCGCCTAATCCACAACCATTTTTGTGTCATGTGTCCCGCATTGTACATGCACAACAAAGAAGAAACACACACTTGAAAACACTCAACCAAAGAAATTTATTGTGTGCCGTCCTATCTAGGGGCAGAGAAAATTACAAGCAGATTGATAAAATTAAAAGCATTGCTACGTCGGAAGTGAAAAAGGCCAGTGAAGTGTGGTTCTTTCTCTCTGTGTGTGTTATTGTATGTTATTGTGTGCTGGGTGCAGTTGCTCGATAATGAAGCTCCTCACATGGGCAAAACAATTGAAAGGTCCTGGCAATGGGATTTCATTGCGGTCATGATTGCCTGTTCTGTTTTTAATTCGAGCAGCACACACACACACAAAGCGCACACTAACTAACTAACTAGCAAACTTAGGCGGAAGATGTGCCACCGTCAGTGGCCCCCGTGCACTGAAAGCTGACAGTGCACCGCAGCAGACAGCTGACAAACAAGTAAACCGCGCCAGTAGAGTAGTGATTTTAAAGTAAATCATTAATTAAATTTTTCCAACAAACGGTGAGAGTGAACTGGGAAACACGACAATACTTCTGCACTACAGACACTTAGAGAAATAGAGTAGAGCCAACGATGGAAGCGATACGAAATGATTTAAGCAAGAGGAATTTGCACCACTAGGCCCAGTGCTCTTTTGGCGGCGTCGGCGTCGGCGGTGGCGTCGGCAGTGATGGCGGTGAAGTGAATAGAAACAAGAGAGTGGCGTGAACTAGGAAGTGCACTAGGGAAGAAAATTGTTGGGAGATTATGACTTTTATTTAAGCTGACATATTAATCTATAAATCGTATAAAGAAGATAAAAACGCAAAAGTGCTATCTGTGCACGCGGAGCTATCATAATTGCCTATATAACTTGGTGAAAGCAAGATTTATAATGCTGCCATGAAATCATCTTTGGCAAGAGAGTGAGAGTAAGAGCTTACCGAGTGGAAGCCAGACTCCAGCTTCCTCCAGCTTGAATCAAGCGGCGCCAGACGAGAAGGAAACAAACATTGCCAGCACATTGAATACGACGACGGCGACAAGAATTGACTACTGCACTGCACTGCATCAGCACAGTGGACACCAAAGGATAAACGGAACTGACCTAGGCATCAGTGCACCAACTGAATAGAAGAAGGGAGAGAGGATTGAGAGAAAGAAGAAGGATATTCCACCAGCAGCTTCTGACTTTGACTTCGATGAAGCTTCTCTTTTAAAGTGCCCATTGACGACACGCACAGCTCAAATTCAAATATGGCAATCTAGTCGATTCAGGCGCACCAAGCATGGGGCAATCATGTACTTCCAATCTCTCCCTCTTTCTCCCTCCCTCTCTGTGAATTCACACTGATTTATGTGCTGTTAATGTGCCGTATCGTTCAGTCCATCGGCCCCGGCAGTGCACAAATAGATCTCTTCCGCTGAGAGGGCAAAGGAAGAAACTGAAAAAGGGTGCCTTGTCAAGGTAATTAGTGTGCACTGATTTGCTGCTCTGACTATACGCAATCAAGTCGTAATATAAAAGTTTTTTGCCGTTCCTTGTACATCTGCTGGATGAAAAAAGTAGTCATATTTCAACTACACCCTAATACTTGGTCAGCATAAGAGCATTTTCTGCTAAGCATCGATTTGATCAGAATGCAAAGCAGCCGTGATTACTTGCGAATGATCCGGTAGTCACTTTGGTCACTCTATTACCAAATAGGATTCGGCTGAATTAGTTTCCGCGCAAACTAATGGAGTTCAAATCTAAAAAATTGTAGCTACATTTTTTATTTTACCATTATTGCAGTAAAAAAATAAAATAAAAATTTCATTTTATATCACTTTAGAATATTGTTGATAATGATATGAATGCCACAAGGTTGCAAAAAAATGGCAAAATCTATTCTGCAACAAACAAAAAAGGTAAACCAAATATCTTAAACAGCAGGCGGCTGCTGTTGTTGTAATTCAGGCAAGCAAATATAAGAATAGTAGGCAGTTTAAGAAACCAAATAACGAACAAAAAGATTCTTAAAACAATAAATCAATCAAATAAAAACAAAAAGAGCAGCTACATATCAAAATCAAATCTATGCACCTTACCAATATACAATGAAATGAAATTAAATTTGCCTTTACAAACATGCTCACTGGGTGCAGTTGCAGTGCATCCAGAAAATCGAATTGACACAAAAGCTTTTCTCAGAGTAATTGTGATTCAAAATGTATCTTCAGTGAAATGTTGTCTGCCTTACTGATAAGTAGGAGTGTAATAAAATTATCCCACATATTTTTCAAAACTGTTATCCCGTACACTTTAGTGTTTTATAAAAGTTTGAAATAATTTCAAAATTACATTTTTTTCACTATTTTTAATACTGTAAACTAATTGCCAAATAAAGTAGCATGTGTTAAATTAATAAAAACAGCAAAATTAAGATTCTAAAACACAACCACAAAAAACAGATTTTGGTGAGTCATTTCGGTGGGCAATGGCCCGATTATTTTTATCAAAGCACTGAGGCTTATACTTGACTGTCACCATATTTTTTGCACTGCAATACACACCTATCCAAAAAATGCAACTTTTTTGCACTGATTTCTAAAAACGGCAATGCCACAGTGATAGCGTCAGGACAAATTGCCCCAGCTTGGTAGCATCAAGGGCCAGCAAAAAACGAGTGAAAGCAGGGAGTGCACAGCCATCCATCTGTCGCCGTTTGTTCATTAATAATTCATTATTAATTGTCGACATAGGGCTCTCTAATTGAGATTAATTGAAGGCACACATATTCGAAAACTCGGTGCTGCCAGGACAGACCTAGCTGTCTCAATTACCGACTGTGTGAGGTTGTGTAGATGTGTCTAATCAATAAGCTTGTTTGACTTTAGCTAGGACAGTACTGATTTAGCTCTCTGCTAGTTTGGTACACCAAAAACAACCGTAAAACTGCCAATCGGTTTCTGGGTGACACACTACGTCACGAATTGATTGCCTGCAGAATAATACAAAGTGACGCCGTTAACCGAAGCTGAATTTACCATGAAACCATAGTTGAGTGAAAGGAAAATAACAAAAGTGAAAAGTTCACAAATTGTGCCTTCACTTTCTAAAAATGAGCCACCAAAGTCGCAGTCAATGATATGCACAGCTGCAAAATTGTGCATATTTAACGAGAATAAAAGTGAACTGAGTCCCCATCAACGGGAGAGCACTTTTTAAGGCAGTTTGCCTGCATCACATGCAAATGCCCTCAAAGCGAATAGAGGAGAGAGAGAGAGAGAGAGAGAGAGAGAGAGAGAGAGAGAGAGAGAGCTGCATCAAACAAAGCGGTTGGAAGAGAACAATTGCCACCTTGTCACTTCTCGATTCCACTGAGATGGACACTGGACAATGAGAGAGCTAGACACAGACAGTTAGACACTCCATTAGTGTTTGTTTGAGCACACTTTGCCGGAGGGGAGCACTGGCCGCTGATAAGACAACAAGTGAGCCAAATGGAGACACACTGTGCTCTGTCTGACTGCACTTTTAACAGTAGTGTAAGGTGATTGAGCACAAAGCTGGCTGCTGTTCATCAGCGAGCACACACGCACTGGACATTAATTATCGACATAAATGGCGAGTTGATTAGCATGTCATTATGGTGGATTACTTGACCAGACTAGATATTGAGTCATTTGCCATGGCGGTGAGCACTGGCGGAAGTGAGTGCCAGCAAAGTGCCGAAAAGGACCATATCGGAATAAACAGCGGACCAAAGCAGATTAATTAAGCAGTAGTTTACTATCGAACTAGTCTGAATTGGCCGGGTATTACTGCCAATGAAGTGCTATGGCAATGTTGACAGACAAGCCAACATCAAGCAAAAAATTGTTGAAATAAACAAAAGTACCACAGTGAAGCAATGGCGCCCAGCAGTGTTCTCCCTGAACACTGATAAAGGGCTGATAAATGAATGAGCTGCTGGAATGGAGTGTAAATTGCCTGAACAAGTATGGTCTGAAGGGCCCAGTGGTACATACAAAGGATAAGACACAGGGAGAGGGCCAATCTTGGCTGGTGATAGAGTCGGCAATGAATACAGCCAACAGCGTAATGAGATGGTAATGAAGTGATCCAAAAGTGCGCTAAATGAGAAGACAAAATTGACAGGCACGCGGCCAGTCTGGCAAGTGGCAGCAGACAAGCTGGCAACGGTAGTGTCAGCGAGGAAGATATTCAACAGCAGCCAATTGATTAAGTTAGTCAACTTATGCTAATCACTGACATCGGCGGAAGAATATTCACTGGCGAGAGGAAGAAGGAGAATGAAGGGGAGCTGTCGATTCTACTCGGTTAAATCTACTCTCTTTCTCTAATGGAGCTCTTTAAAGTAAAACATGTAAAATATTTAATTTATCAACTTTGATCAGCGCTAAAAATAGGATGAGGAAATTATTTCACAAGAACAGGTCAAAGTCGAGTGGAATACTTTGAGTGCAGTAAACAGCATTTTGTAAGTGATACACAAATCTCTGAACAACCAGTCACAGTCCAGTCAATGGCCATCAGAGTGCAATTATTCCATTTGACTGAATTACAATACACGAGTGAACATGACCACGAGAGCCATTGACAAGCAGCCGCAAACGATCGAGTCAACAAAAGAGCCCTCATTCAAAAGGCCCAATGTTCGAATAAAAAGCAAAGCCAAGTTTCTGGCCAAATATTTACCAAATATTCCTGCAGCTGCTAGGTAAGTGTCTGCTAGTTCAGTGAATGATTGATGACCTACCGCTAAAATTCTTTCTCTGTAACTGTCCCACAGGAGCCAGCATCGACTGTGGCGGCAGTGACGCCAGCGAGTGACACGGAGTGCCGCATCCTTAAAGAGGCGATTGGAGGAAAAAGAGTGCATCAAATCCGAGTTGATGATCGAGTCAGCTGACAGAAGAACGTCGCCCAAGTCGGCAGAAGAAGAAGAAGAAAAAAGATGAACACCACACACAGCATGGGCGACACCGCGAAGAACTGAACCGATGCTGCATCTGAAGAAAACTTGCGAGCGAAAAGTGCTCCGAGAATGATAAGAAAAAGGCGAAGAAGGCCATCTTGACCATTCCCCAGACGGTGCGCGTAGTGAAGCGAGTCTGCCACCACCACCACCACCACCACCAAGAAGAATGGTGCGTAGGGGGTGATATACACCGAAAGGTGTAGAAGAAGGCAAAAGAGGCACAAAGACTGAACACAGTGTGCCCAGTGTGCTTGTGCACGCCTAGCGTCTCTTTGCATTACTCACCCAAATAAATCATCGCTTTCAGATGCAAATTGATTAATTTCTGTACGCACACTAACCGTTTGCCGTCCTTCTTCTTCTTCTTCTTCGCCTTTTCAATCCCGAATGCAAAAACTTTGGGAGACATAGCCAAAAGTTCAGTTGCGTCATTGCATCTTTCGGGAGAGGGAGTGCATTGAATGAGTTTAAGCAGCATCTGATTGCGGCCAAAGAACTTGAATGATAAGGACAAAATTTTGAAGATTATGTGCACTGGCAAGGCATGCACAAGTGCGATTCGATCGAGTGCACACGCAGCAGAGTGTGCTGATGTTGACTGCCACTGTGCCAGCAGCCATCACTGCGGCGGCACTGGTCAGATCGATTGCACTGCGCCTTCAATTGACATTTGTTCACTTGTTTCTTTGAAAGTTTACAGAAATTCCAAGAAATTCAATTCACGATGACGTCTGCTTGAAAAAAGGGATTCATTCAGTAGATTCTTTAGATCAGTCGATGAGAGGCCATGATCAAAAAGAGGTAGGCTTCATGTCATTCAAATGTACTCTGTAAAATGTAAATAAATTGGTTTACTAATAAAACATACATGGCTACCTTCCGAATATAACAAATATATAACAAAATGTTACAAAATAATTACAGGTGGGCTAGGACAAGTGTGTGTTCGGGTTCAGGTAATGGCAGGTGCACTTTCTGAGGATTTTTTGCTGTTGCTGCTGCTGCGTCTATTCTTGGAAATGACCATGAGGAACATGACTACGGGTAAATAGATTAAAGAGTAGAGAAAGAGCTTGCGAGATGTCTGTGAGGAGGGTTCAGTGCGGAAGCGATACGAAAGGTAGACGAGGTACAGCGAGAAGGGCAGAGTGTCCACGCCGAATGACCAATGGGTCATGCCGGTGGCGCACATGGCAGTGGTACAGCCGAGCAGAAACACTGAATGCCGAAGAGCCGTATTTTGGCACAGCTTCGGGTCGGTGACTGACATCATGCGGTAGCCAGCGCGAGCGTACTCGTGTCGCATGTTCCACGACAGGGCGTTAAAGTGGGGAAATTGCCACGAGTAGAGAACTAAACCAAGCAGAATTGAGGGTAAGTCTGAAAGGAAAGAATACAGTTAGGAGTGAGACACACAGTTGACACTCAGACAATGGCACAAACCGATGCAGTTGGTTATGGCGGTAAAGCCCATCACAGGTGGAATCGCGCCGACTATTGCTCCAACCCAGGTGTTGGCAATGTGAACGCGCTTCATTGGGGTGTAAATGAAGGAGTACAGGCACAGGTTAAGTCCGCCCAAGGCGGCGGTCAGGGGATTGACGCAAGTTGCTAGGATGGTCAGCCCAGTAACTCCCGAGACGAAGGCAAAGGAGGCGGCATGAAGAGGAGTGATCAGACCTCGCACAAGGGGTCGATCTTGAGTTCGCTTCATCTGCGAGTCAAAAGGTACCTCCAGATAGTGATTCCAAGCTGCCGCTGATCCAGAGGTGAGTGTTGTTCCGATCAAAGTTGAGGCAAGCAGGGGATAGTTTATTGCACCAGGGGCTCCCATGTAAAATCCCGCTAATGTTGTTAGTACGACTAGACCTGAAACACAAACATAATCTTTAGACTTTTATCATATAGTGCATACAATAACTACATTACCTGTTAATTTGATCTTTGATAATTTAGCATAGTGATCAAGGGAGGTTGTTAATGTTGTCGCTGGAATATCTTTCCAGACGTTCTGGTCTTCCGAGGTGAGCAAAGTGGGCAAAGGCAAACGATCCTGCACTATCCATTGTTGCCTTTGCAGGTGGTTTGTTTCGCCACTAGGCACAAAGGTGTTTTTCGGCAAGCTCACAGGTATTCTCTTCTCAACCGGCGGAACGACCGCCGAATAAACATTTTGCACATTTCCATTTTCAAGTCGTTCTACGGGGGCCTCTTTCAACGCCGAGTTTCTTCGCTGATATGCCACCGCTGAAACGCGTGATGCCCGTGTTTGTACCAGCAATAAACTGGCACAACGCAAGAGTTTCATTGTATGGCTAAAAGGTGAAACAAATCATATTTTCGAGGTTGTTTTGATTGACCATGTGATTGAAGGTAGAGAGAAAAACTTCCCCGGAAAGTTTCCAACGACCGAAATGCACTTTCTGCTCTGCGGCTGCTCCCTTGCGACTGGAGATAAAAAAAAGTTAACGATTTTAAAGAAATCATTGCTTCCATTGTGAAACCCTCACCATAGTGTTTATTGATTTTTATCCAAAAACTAAAACTACCTTTTGGAAGCAAGCTGACCAGATTGCCTAGCAAAGTTGGAGAACTAGTTCGAGAAGGAAGAGCCAAAAAAGTGTTGAGCACTTGTCATTTCGGTGACATGTCAGGCGAGCCGAGAGATTGTTGTGAAGTTGCCAAATTCCACTTGTCGTTCATTTACCCGTAAATCATCGACCGCGCCTGCATATTCTGCCCGGCCTTCTGAACTCATATCCCAAAGTATTACTTTTTACCATTAAGAATTGTACACTAATCAAATGCCTATCTTTTTTCAGATTACAAGGGTAACTAATTGCTAGTTACCGCTAGTATAATGCCTTCTTACCACTCCAAATTGACATCAGACAAGTCAATAGGCAATGTGGCTCTGTTGCCTTTTCGCACAAAGTTCCGCGGGCCAATTCAAAATTATAGCGTAGCGAATGGCAATGAAGGCTCGGAAGCTGCTCAGGATATCATCGATGAAGCACTGTTTTACTTCAAGCCGAATGTATTTTTCAAAACCTACGAAATTCAATCAAACGCTGACCGCGTTCTCATATATTTGACGTTGTACATTATTGAGTGTCTCAAAAGATTGCAGCGATTAAACTCTAAGGAAGGTGCCTTCCAAGAGATGCATGCACTAGCTATTTCTCGTTTTGATATTCCAGGTTTGTAGTATACCAAGTTTTTAAGAAGGCACTGTACTGATTGTTTCTTTCTTTCATTTCAGGCGACCCAGGCTTTCCTCTGAATGCAGTCTACGCAAAGCCAAACAATGCCGAAGAGCAGGACTTACTCAGGCAGTACTTGCTTCAGATTCGCCAAGAGTGTGGAATACGGTTAGTGGAGCGCGTCTTTGATACGGAAAACCAAAAGCCCTCCAAGTGGTGGCTGTGCTTTGCCAAACGAAAGTTCATGGACATCTCACTCTCAGGGGCAGGAAAGTAGTCAGTATGATATATTTCACTATAACTTATTTATTTTACAACCAACTCGATTTATACAATTGTGCACAAATTCATTTGCAGCAAAGTGGCAGCAGCATTTAGCAAATTAAAAAAAAGTTTGATCTTTACTACTACCTAATACAGGCGTGTTGTGACATCTCCACCGTCTTGAACTTGGTCTGATACTTGAGCACTGAAACGACCGAGTCGCGCACCGGTGAGTGGATTTTAATTTGTCGAATGTGCGTGTCGCGACCGTTTTGGTGATTGCTGAGGATGGCGATTTGAATGAGGAATGCGCGAATGGGCTTACTGTTTGAGTCCAGCAGCGGCACCACCACCCAGCCGGCCGGTTCGTTTAGCTCCACCAGTTCGACTTCGTGAATGTCGTGAAAGTGGTTGCCCGCTCGAATTGAGATTCGGTTCGGTGTGTAGCTCTCATCCATCTTGTAGTCGGCGTAGAGGCCAATGTCGAGAATGGTCGTCTTTCGGCGGAACTGAATGTTCACCAGGTGCGGCTGGGGGCCATCGGACTGCCAGTACGTCTCCAGGCAGTTGTCGCGCAGTTGGTCCACGCCGAAGCCGGGCTTACATGATGAGAGCGACCAGACTGCTTGCGAGCCAATCTCCCGGACTACGCCGCTTTCCCCCAGGTTGATGAATCCGTTATCCACTTTGGAAGAGCTTGATTGACTGGGAACTTGACTTAGACGCCGACTTCCATAAGACATTTCTGAAATGGTCGTGATGTGATGATCAGTTGAAAAAGCTGTTTGTTTGTTGTCTTGTTCGCCTCACCAGTGAAGAGGCAAGAGAAGCTGATTGCTCAAGTGGGCTGGGCCAAGACTGCTTACAGCAGTTAGAGTAGCTCCGCCCAGAACACTTTTGTTGTCATTTCCAAAATAACACGAGCTACAGAAACGTCAAAATAGCAAAAAATTTGAATTTTACACATTTTTATTTTTTAGATTTTAATTGCACGGCGCTTAATTTTCTTTTTTGCCAGTAATCTTTCTTGTGCAAAAGAATACTCATTTTCCTTCTTCCATCTCACTATATAAAATCTTTACCCAGTTGATCAATTATTAAAACACTCACGGTACATTTAAATAAAGAAAAATGCTGTAAAAATTGTCAAGTGCTTCAATTTGCAGATTTGAAGCACTTGTGCAAGCGAGCTAATCAGTCAGTTGTCAAAGTGCCACTAGGGCCTGACAAACCTGTCTCTGCTGCCCCCAGGGCAGAAAGGGCTTCTCACTCTGAAACAATAGCCACGTGAGGCTTTTGTCTCGCAAAGCTGCAGAGTTGTGTGACAGGTGCAGTCCTAGTGCTACAACTGCCTCAGGTGAGCACAAAGACTGAGCGCGTGCCCTGCTAAATTACCTTGGGCTCATTAGCTCACTTGAAGCCACAGAGGAGCACTGTTTTTAAGAGTCAAAAATATTAGCTCATCATGAAGGAAGACTACCAAAGAAAACTATCATCCTTCCAAACTGATGATAAGTCATCAGTGGCTGGCAGTTTAGCATCCAATGATCTGATTCAAATTGTGCCTAAGTTAAATTATAGACAATTTGACCAGGATGTTCATGCGGGATACTACATTCACCCAAAGACTCTTTCCAAAGGACGATTCGGAAAAGTGCGCCTGGCCACTCATTTAACGACATTTCAACTGGTTACCCTCAAAGTAATCAACAAAAGACGATTTCGGGTATTTTTTCACTTCTTAAAAAGTTGTCACAAAAATTCTAATCTAAATATTTTTTCCAGAATGCTACTGACAAAAATATGGTGTCAAATGAAATAAACTCTTTAAAAGTACTCAGTCACCGAAATATTTCGCGCCTTTTTCAGTTGATTGAAGACGATAAATGCATTTACATTGTGCGAGAGGTAATTGTCATTGGGCAATACTAATGGGCAGAAACATTTGCTGGATTCATATTTGACCTTAAATTGCCTTCATCCACAGTACTGCAGCAATGGCGATCTGCTCAACTACGTGGAGCGAAAAGGAAAACTCAATGAATTGAAAAGGTAGGAATGGCTGATTTGATGTGAAACGGAAATAAACATTTAAATTTTTGTCAATATTTTCTCTTTAAAGTAAACTCCTATTCAGTGACCTAATCAACTGCCTGGGCTACATTCACAAAAAGGGCATCTTGCACGGAGATATTAGACCGGAAAACGTCCTTTTAGACTCGTCATTTCGCATCAAACTAATTGGCTTTCAGCTGGCCCATCATCATTTTGACATTGGTGAATCGCCTGTGCAAGAGTTGGCGGTGACAAAGACGTACATCAGCCGAGAGTACACTGCACCTGAAACTCTAAATGGCAGTTCGGCAGTCAGCACACCTGCTATTGATGTTTGGAGCGCCGGTGTCCTGCTCTACTTCATCACCACCGGATCGCTCCCCTTTGCAGAGGACAGTTTGGTGCAGCTCGTCGCAAGGATTCAAGTATGTAGCAGGCAAAACAGTAATTTTGGAAGGGACTGACCAACAAAAATATGCCTATCTCAGCAACTCACTCATTCTATCTATTTTTTCTTCAAATTCTCTCCTTTAGACGGGAATTTTTGAACTGCCTTCAACCCTAAGCGCCCAGCTCAGTGATCTCATCGTTTCAATGCTCAAAGTGAGCCCAGTGGAGCGTGCAAGTGTCAAACAAATATTAAGTCATCAATGGCTACAGCAGCAACAGCAAGAAGTAAAAAAGATGGCCCTCAAAACGTCGGAGGACTCTGTGGACGGACTGAATGAGGCCGCGCTGAAAGAGTGCCTGATGCTGCATTCACACGAAGTACAGAACGACATTGTCCAGATGCGATTTAACATTCTCTCGAATAAGTTCGGCTATCACACGGCCACTTACTGGCTCATCAAGGAAAACTTTGAGCAGTACAAAGTAAGTTATTTGTGCATTTAATTGAACACCATTACCATTTGGCAATTATCGACACACAGAGTCTGGGACTGAAGCTAGGCTCAACTGCTCTTCGAAATCGATTGCAGCAAATAGCTGACCAGAAATGTCAAAGCCCAGAGCCAGCATCGGCAGAATCAGCAGAATCAGCTCCAGCAGCACTTGGAATGCGCCGAGGGCACACGTTTATGGAGTCTCGTGTGGCACCTAATTCCCCCAAAGTGGTCGTTAAATCATGCAAATCTAAGCTGAGTGATGGAGAGGAGTCTGCTATTACGGCATCATTAGGTACTAGTGGTGGTGGCAGTCAGCAAAGTGAGCACCCAAGTGAAAGTAAAAAACCACATAAAGTGCCTTCTGTGCTAGGCGAGCATCATCGCAGGACATCGATCGACGTTGGCGGCGGCGGCGGCGGCAAAGACACCGAAAACTGTCTGACGGCAGAAAGCACCACTAAGACGACTAAAACGACGAGCAAAAGTGTGGCGCTGAGGCCAACCATGGCAAAGTCACACTTTAATTTGAGCGGAATATTCTCCAGGCCTCAAATTGCCGATGAGCGATCGAATTGGAGTGAATCGATTGCGGAGAGGCATCATCAGTCCGCTGACCACTGCGGTCCCTCTCCCTCTCCATCTTCCCAGCAAGTGTTAAGCCATACGTTGTCCTTCTCCTCACTCCGACAGAGCCTCGCTCGCCGGCTCACTTCTGCCTTCTCAACCAAGTTTTTCAGCTGCAAAAATCTGTGGCAAGTTAATTCTGCCTCAGCTGCCGGCAACAAGAGTGGCGGCGGCGTTGGCGATTTAACCACCGCCGTGGCGTCAACTGTTACAGCAGGCAAGCGAGCCTTCAGCCGACTGCTGCTGCGACGAGATCAATCAGATCAAAGTTCGCTCACCGAGACGACCGACTCTGACGAGCAACGTGTCAATCGTCCCAGTAAGAGCCTTCGCTGCCGCTCGCTGCTTGACACGCACTCTCTGGACCAAACAGATGGTCAGAACTGGCACTGGCATCAGCAGTGGGACACTGTCAGTAGCATCAGCAGCACCAGCAGCAGCACTGACACGTTCTCCTCTGCTCACTCCTCGTTGTCCTCGTCATCATCATCAGGCCATCACCAGGAGTCGCTGGCTTGTTCATCGAAAAGCACCTCTGAAACGGTGAGGCCGGTGGTTAATCGGCAGAAGACTACTACTACTGCTGGCATGCTGAGGCTGAAGGGCTCATCGCTGGTGATAATTACCCGCTACAGTAATTATGAGGAATGCCGCCGTGAAGTGCTGCGAATTTTCAGCCGAAAAGGCATCATCTGTAAGGCAGAAAAGTAAGTGTGTCTCCCTTTTAGTTTTTGTCTGTCTGTTTGTGTGTGTGCGACTGTGTCCCCCAAGTATTGATCAGTTGAGCGTTTGCCGGCTCTCTCTTTCTCTCTGGCATGTTAAAGTGCAAATGTGCCGCCGCTGCTTCCTGCTTTGAAGTAGTTGATCAAAGTGGAAAAACTGATACTCAACTTTGTTTTTGCTTTTTCTCCCTTTGCCCTACCTTTTCAAATTTTAGCCAGAAAATGCGATGCTACCTATCTGCAATGAATGAAATAGTGCTGGTATTTCGTGCCGATTTCCTCCCCATGCCCTCTATGAACGGCGGGACATTTGTGATCATCAAAGTGAAGAAGCTGCGAGGAAGCAAGGAAGACTTTCACGTGATTGCCGACTACTTGAAAAATCGCTTTGAACGGCGTCACCTGAGGCTTCCCAGAAGCTAAGCCGTTTTTTCTTTTTTCGGGTTGACATTTTGCATTGCACCACTATTAAAGAGTATGGACGGATCATGTAGTGTCTGGGGTGTCTGCAATGTCGATCGATGTGTACCAACAGCACTGTTGTACTGCTGTACAATGTGCAAACTAATCGTTGTCACTTTGCTCACACTCTCTCTCTCTCTTCTTTCGTTTGTGTCAAGACATAGCGGTGATGTGTTTATGGCGAGACGATGTTGCATATAAAAGCCATCTTTTCAATGATTTATTCAAGCTCAATTGGCCTCTATGCTCAATTTGTCAACTACGGTGGTGCAGGAGAGCAGGCTGCAAATCTGTTTATTGCTTCGCCGTAATGTATTATTAATGTATCGATGCATACATAATGCTTAGCACTGCAGTAACACCGGACTCACTGCTGATGCTGATGCTGCTGCTGATGGGCCTCTTTTGGATTCAATGGATCGATCATGCTGTCCCCAGTCGCTCACCCACACACCACACACACTCAACGAACGAATACATTTTTTCAATGAATTCTTTTTTGCCGAGTTTATTTTTTAGCTGACTTTTTATTTTTATTTTTTCTATTAGTGCATTTGGTTTTAATTATCTTGTGCTCTTGCTTTGAGTAGTGTTTTCTTGAGTTGAATGCGTTTTCAGTGCAAGAAGCGGTCAATTATATTTTATTTCAATTCTCAAAAGCGGGCCTTATTGATACTGTAGTACCACTAAAGAAAAGAGCAAGTGCAAGCCAATTAAAATTGAAAAATCGCCCACCCTTTGAGTGGACATATTTTTCCAAAACGCTTTTTTTGCCTTGTCTTGGCGGCCGGCACTGACTCTTGAAATACGAAACGTGTGGCCGATTAGTGAGTGCGATTGAATTACTGCGCAAGTGGCGAATTCAATTACTCCACTAAACTCCTTTGGGCAAAAGTCATCTGGCCGCCGTGTGGTCACACTTGCTGACAGTGCACTCTTCACTGGAGAGCTGTGCTTCAACTTTATTGTTGTTGTTGCTGCAGCTGCTGCAGTGAGGACACTCGTCTAAATCGAACCGAATCAATTTGCCTGATAGCGATGAGCGATGACAATTGTCCCGCTCAAGTGTGCTCTTTAGAACTTTGCGTATTCAGTCTCTGTCAGACACTTCTGATGCGATTGTCGAAGACTATAGGTAGTGAAGAGGCTCATGTTTCTTATGTTCAACAAGACAGTTGCAACAAAATCTGTGATCCATGAAATGATATGTCTCAGTTTGGGCCGCAGCTGTCAGCAGTTGTGTTTCACCAGCAATTGACGCGTGAAATAGAGAGCGGCAGTGTGTGTGTGTGGAGAGAGAGTAAGTGAGGTGCTGTACATTCTGTTAGGTCATTGTACCCTGACGTGCTGCATATGGAAATTTAAATTTATTGTCAGCATGGTGAAGAGGTAAGGAGGGACACTAGGTGAGAGATCGACACTAGGTGCGTCGAACAGGAAGGAATTAACAAAAAGAAGGAAGTGTCACACTGCCCAACTTACTTTGTCTTGATTATGGCTAAGGCTAGGCAAGGCAGCAAAAGGAAAGGGAAGGGAAGGCATTGACATGTGCTCCACAGCTCACCCGTACCGTCGTCTGCCGTTGTCTGCGGCATTAATCAAGGCAGGTTCCCTTCTACGCCGCAAACTTCGACCACAAAGTCGTCAGGTGAGCTAGCCCACACCCAGCCAGCTTTTTGCCCAGCGAACAGCAGTGTGTATGTGTGTGTGTTCAAAATGACTCTACTCGGGCCAAAAGACATACACACTCTAAATTAATAATAACTAATAGCACTTATGGTAGTAATGAAAGTGCGTCGTCGCAGTCTTCCAAGTGTGTGCACCCAAATGTCTTCACATAGGGCAGCCAATCGTTCGGCTTTATCAGGCATTTTTTCTATATTTCAAATCAATAATTCACCGTAGTCCTTTCATTGAAGCTGTCGTTGCATTAATTATTCACCATTATTTAGTTACCCTCAGTGTTTACGGAAGTTTTACTCAAAGCGGAAGTTCAGAACCCATTTCAGAAAAACTGATGCAGAGTAATTTGTACTTGGGTTAGTTAGAAAAACAAATGTTGAACGTGTTTTATTTTTTTATGGCACAAACATTTTGAAATCACTCTTTTTAACAAAATTGATAGAGTTATTTTCAAATACCCAAATAAAAACAAATCTAAATCCACAAGTCATACCAATAGGTTGCTCATGTGTTATCAAAACTATTGACCTTACTACAAGCGTTGCCGTGGTTACAATCATCAGGCGACCTTGTGAGTGCCACCAGTTGTGTTGTGGTTGTTTTAAATAAAAATCCACCTTGGTCGATGACCGATTGCAGTAATTAATGCAGCGCTATTCTAATTGACAAACAAAAGCAACACCGCATTTTGTAGCTAAATGTAGATAATTTGCTCGTAAAAATGTTTAATTTTGGTTCATTTAGGCAATTTATAAATCTCGATACACTGGGAAACTGTTTAATTTTGATCACGTACCTCTCTCTTTCTCCCTTCCTTCTTTGAGAAAAGGCATTTCCTTCACTGGAGGGCACATGTGGCGTGTGACTTTAGCCACTTTCTCTTTTTTTCTCTCCTTTCCTCTGCCTGTCCGATTCATTGACCCACTGGGAGCAGGTGCGACCACCTGGTCGCTGCCACAGTAAAGCGAAAGTCATCACGACAAGTACCGTTCGTTGTAGAGCGGCAGGCAGCAGGCAATGGTAGCAGTCACTTCCTAGTCCATGTGACAGAGGTGCAGCACTGTGGTGAACTGCAGCACTGGCTGGTTGGTTCACTCCTGTCGTCGGTTATTAACCTGCCTCAGCATTGCCCATTGATCCATTGGCACGGGCTGGTTGGTGAACTGCGCCAACAACAACACTGACACTTTCTCTCATATACCGCTGCCACCGGCACTGCCACTTTGCTCCACTTCTACCTCCACTTGGACGGCTTTGCAAATTCTTGCAAGTTGTCACTCAAGACTTACACTTCACCCAGTTTACTTAACCGGCTGCTTTTGCTGCTTTCCAATTTAGTCTTTACTGTCTTTCGTTTTGTCTCCTTCTTCTCAAGCAACATGAATCTATTGTGTTTTACTAAGCTACGGGAAAGAGATTGTTTCTGCTCTCGCTACGATGAAAACCGACAAACGATGGTTGGCGTTTTTATCCAAGTGCATTTTTCATACAATTCGTTTTTAATTAACATGTTTTTGCAGTTTTACTGCGGATTTTTCACCGCATTGGCTGGCTTCATCTGGTTTCTCGTTGGATTTGCACTTCGTTGTGCCTTCTTCACCCAGGCATTCGGTCCGTCTGTGATAGCAATTGCATGCGCCTCTATGGTTGTCGGTAAGGGACTGACTGAATACACGTTTGAACGCAATAAGCTAATATTTACCCTTCATCGGAGCAGGTATTCTTGTCCTCATTCTCGGTCTGGTGTTCACAATGAGCGTCGTGTTGTCTGGCAAAAGCTACAACAAAACGGGCTGTGTGTCATCGGCTTTAAGAAATCAGCAGCGATCATCCTCGCACACTCACCGAAAGGAGAACATCTTTTTTGACTCGCCACTGCAGTTTCCTTCTTCTCACAAAGGCAGTTCACCACTGCGCAGTGACTCCTTCAGCTCTGCCGAGCTGAATCCTTCCTCATCATCATCATCGTCCACTGAAATGTCTCCTTCGTCCACGTCTCATTCGGCGACCAGTTACAAGTCGAACATTGCCATCATCGCTTGAAATATGCCTGAAAAGCATGCAGTTTGATTGCAAAACTTTGCATAAAACAAATGCATTCACGCAAGATGATTGTCACCTCACCTCCTTGGTACTCAAATATACACTTTACCTTTCTCACTTTTGTATCATTTTTATTATGGCATTTTTATTATACAATTTTAATAGGTTGCTTCATTACGTAATGTAAAGTCAAATGGTGCTTTTGAATAAAACCCAAAACAATTAGTGACTTTTCAAAACAATTCTCCAGTGTACCCCAAATGCATAAAAACAATTTCAAAAAAATACTTAAATAACTTTTTTTCAATTTTTTTAGAAAATTGTAGACAATACCACCCATTAGTAAAGTTCAATATTTGATTTTGTTTGAATTAACTAAAACTATTGAAATTAAAATGTATTTATTAATTAAAACATATTTTCTTTGTGTGATTTTTTACATAAAAGTTCGTTTTTGATTTATTTTCACTTTTTTTGTAAAAATACTAGGTAAAAACATTTCCTTGTATCAATTTACTTCCTTTTTCAAATTAAACTTTTTGGGTGTGACTTTATTTTGTGGCAAGTTTTTGCACTCACGAGAGCACTTATGCCGGCGTTTATGGTAAAAATATTTCCTGCACTCAAACAAGTGCATCAAAAGAAAGTGATACAAAGTTTACAGAATTATGTTGAATTCTATTTTGCTCAATAGTAAAAATTAAATAAATCAAAAAATAATACGTTTTTTATAACACAACATTGATTGAAATAAATAATTTAGAGTTTAAAAAATCAAAATCAAAAGTGCCATTAAATATTCTACGCAATTTTAAAACTAGTTTTTAACAACTCACTCTAGCAACCGTTTTTATTTATTAGGCTTTTCTTCAATGTTACAAATTTAGTGGCTGTACGGTTTACCACAAAAATCAACAAAAATAAAGCGTTTTATAAAAAAATTTGCTTTACAAACTTATTTTAAATATAACATTTCATAAGTTACCTTTTTTAAAACAATTGTCTAAAAAATTTATTTAACATGTTCACTTGTCAGATTTATCTTTACTCATCAAATGATTTTTTTATATCTGATTTTGTTGTTTCCTTCTCTTATTTGTGTTGGCCATTTGTCAAACAAAACGGGCAATAATCATTGATGTCATCTGGAAAGCTATTTAGTATTTAAGATTGCTGGTTCATAAGCATTCAGTAAGTAAAGATAACCATTTCATAAATTTTGCTACATGATCGTAATTATAATTACATCTAATTACCACAAGACGAGTCTGACTGGCATTAGCATTACTTTTAATGAATTCTCCTGCATTTATTTCAACTTTTTGAAAGGATTCTTCTTTCTTTTTGTTGGTTCATTGTTCTATGTAACAGAACAGGCGACAATTGACGCTATCTTGATAAAAAACATTGCTCATAAAAAACAAAAGGAAACATTCTTGTCAAACCAAGTGTGTTTTTTGAAGAGTAGTTGGTCAAAAGATATGTTAGCAAAAGTGTCGTTCTTTAAATACATTTAATGAACACTGTAGTACACTCAAGTACTGTAGTCAAACGAGCAACACAGCTAAAACAACTTTTGGTCTATTTTGACTTTGAGTTCAAGTGCAGATAAGCTTTTTTACATTATGATGATTAGTGACAGTGCAAATAATTAAATTAAAAATGAAAAGAAAAAACTCGTAAACTTAAATGGCTTTCGTTCAATGATTCGACTGAAGTTCACTCAGTGGCCAAATAGGCTTGATCATTTTAAAGTTTAGTAGGCAAAAAAGCGGAAGTCAAAATGCATGCTTTTTTTGTTGTTGTTGCTGCCCTGTTCAACTGCTGTAACACGGATTGGATTTACTCTTGTAAATGCCCTTTGCTGGTAAATCGTGTCTTTGATTTGATTTATTTGCCGGCTAATGGCTGGTGTACAGTTGGCACTTTCGGCCTTTCGTCAACACAACACAACAGCATCCGAAAGAGCAGTGTTTACTGGCACTGTTGGCGAGCTGTCGAGCTGTTCAAGTCGCCAAAATTAGATTTGTTTTGTACAATATCGATTTATGCAGAGGGAAAACAGTGTCAGACGAGTGTCGTTCTGCTGGTTTGTCGTACTACTGCTGCTGCTTGCTGCTGCTTCGCGAGAGCGCGCGCGGCTGGCGCATCTCTCAAGCGCAAAATGACAATTTAGCAATTCGTAATCGGACGAAGCGTTGCATTGCACTGCAGTGTGTGATGCTTTGCTTTGCTTTGCTTTGCTTTGCTGGCGCCTGTCCTGTCGCCAGCCATACCAAGTAGACACAGTTACACACGCAAACCGATGGATTCAATTGAAAATAGATTACACTGCTCGGGCGCGCGCGTCAATTCGAATGCACAAACAACAAAAACAAAACACAGAAAAGAAAGAAAAAAAGACAAGTTTAAAAATTTATGCACAAACAACATTTGGCTGGTGGCCGCAGACGACAGAATAGTTGTCGAGTGAAGGAGGAAGAAGAAAAAGTAGACAACGAAGCAAGAAGAAAGGCAATAAAGTGATTTTGTTTGCAAAAAATCGTTCAGATGCTTTTTTTAAAGCGCCGAATTAATTTGACCTTCCACATTTGGCAATTCACATTTGCCGTTGCATGCTGAAGTGGGTTTCTTTCCAGCTCTGCAGAAGATGGCCGACAGTGGTAGAGCTTTCGATCGAATCTCTGTCTTCTTTCTTCTTCTTCTTTTTCTGCCCCTTCAGCCATTGTTTCAGCCTCTGCACCGTTTGGGCAATAAAACCTTTTGTGTTCTTCAGTGCAAAGTTTTTATTATTTATGTCGATGTGCATTTCACGCAGTGCAGTGAAACATAACATTGTAATTTGGCTGGCCCAAAATGGAAACAAAAAGGGGCCACACCAAAAAAACACCGAGCCCGAAAAAGCAGACCCAATTGCACAATTGAGCATTAAAATTAAATCTCTCTTTGGCGGTCAGAATTATAAAATATTAACTTAATTTATCTGTCAATGGATACATTTTCACATCGATTCCCGCTGCTCCCGGTCACTGCCCACCACTGTCCAGTAATGGTAATGACTGTCCATAAATAACAACACCGGAGAGGGAGTGTGTGTGTACAGTGAGCGTGAGGCCGAGTCGTACAGTCCACTAAACGGTCGTTTGGATCGATTTCAGAGCGGATGACTGTTCAGGAGCAGTAGTAGTGTTGCTGCTGCTGATGCATTCGTTCATATCGGCACTGCACTGCAGTGTCTGCGCCAAATTGAAAGATGCAGTGATGGCGGCGGCAGAGCTGCAAATGCCTCCGCCGCCGCCTGAAGTCGCCGCATCGATGGGCAGGTAGGACGCCGTACACTGCTCGCCACCACTCGGTGTGCCCACCACTGTCACCGACTGATGGTGCTGGTGCTGATGATGGTGGTGGTCCCCTTCTTCAGCTTCAGGGAGGATATGCAACTGCAGGGGATAGGAGTGGTAGGTGGTGCCCTCAGGCACGAGAAATGCATGCGGACCGGCGGGGTGACTCGAGGTGGTCGGCGTGGTCAGGTCGTGGTCCATGCAGAAGAGCATCGAGCTGGAGTCGAGCGTCACCGGCGGCGGAAAGTGACAGTGCTTACCGAAATGAAGCTCCAGTTTGGACTCTTTTGACTCCATTGTGTACTGCAAACACACACAAAAGTAGATCAGGTGAGGAAAAAGAAAGGTGTCAGGCTTGTTGGCAATGTCAATAAAGTCGTAACATTGTGACTTACATTGGAGTTGGCATTGGTTGACTCGGTAGTGTTCGTCCGGTTAGAGGCACTGGTGTTACTCGTGGAGACGCTCTCCTCGTCAGAACAGTTCAGTTTGAGCTGACCGCTGTGCTTGTGCTGGGCCAGAGATGAGCCGGCAGCCATGCTCGGGTACAGATAGTTGGGATATGTAATTAGAGATGAGTCGGCGTACTGATGATGATGATGACGGTGGTGTTGGTGGTTCAGCCTCGACGAGCCGGATTCGCCCGCCTTACTGCTCTGCTGTCCCACCATGATGCACTGGTCCTCCTCGGCTACATTCTCCACGCTGATATATGGTCGATAAGTGTTGTCCACTGAGAAATGGTTCTTTGATTTAAGGTCATTCTCCAGCTTCTCCGGGCGCATTTCGCAGAGCGCCGTTTCAAGAGCACTAATCGATTCGTTGACATTCACCGCACGTCGAGCTGTGGAGGAATTGAATAGAAAAGGGGACAAATCACCAACCAACCACTGAGACACACACACTGCTGTTGTTGTTTAGCACACACAACAAATAAGACAACAAAAGCTCAATGGCACACACAGACGCAGGCAAAAAAACATACCTTTACGAACTTCTAAAATGGCACGTATCTTGAAGACGGCACTGATGACGATTAGCGCCACAAAGATGGCACAGATGAAAGCGACCAGAGCGACGAGGAGCATCAACTTCTGACTGCTCATTTGCATAAGCGCGGCCAAGGTGTTGCTGCCATTGCCATTCTGCTGCAGCGACGTCGTTCCGCCGCCGTACCGCTGAGTGTCGTCATTGGGCCGAGTGCGAACGGTGATGTTCACCTGCTCCAGTGTGCCGTCCAGAGAGTGCGCCTTGCTGGACCATATTTTGAGCAAGTAGTTGGTGGAGGCAGATAAGTTGGTGATAATGAAAAGCGGGTTAGTGAAGTTGATAGTGTCCATCACTAGGATAGGCGCAGGCACAGCAGTGAATGAGGAGGATGAGGAAGAGGATGAGGATGAGGTAGGCGGCTTAGAGGCGACTCGCTTGCTCACAGGCTCCGGCTGGTCGATTTGCGGATAGTAAAGTTGCTGCTCAGCTGCTTCATTTGCTTCGTCCGCTGCTGCTGCTTCTGCTGATTTGCTATTCAAGTCAGCAGCGGACTGCCTGTTCACTGAGGAGTTCAGCGACTGCTTTGAGAGCGATGCGTCCGCCGCCAGTCGAAATACTTGCACATGATATGTTAAACGTGTCGGAATTTCTGCATGATTGACTGCAATTAAGAGACAATGCACGCAACACCGAGTGAAAAGAGTGAAAGTGAGAGGGAGAGAAAGAGAAGAAAAAAGGGAGTTTGAAGAAGCAGATTAGAATGAGTTTGCAAGACGCCAGTACACTTTACCAGAGCACATTACCTCGACCAAAGTGAGCGGCGTTGTAGACGGTACTACTACCACTACTGCCAGAACTGCTACCAGCACTACCACCACCAGCCACTGATGGACTGCCTCGATCAATAGTCGCCGACATGGGCGGCGGTTGCAGCGTCTGCCCAGTGGCACTATCAGTGCCGACTTGCGCCAGAAAGTCTTCAGCGCCTCCGCCGCCGCTGCCGCCGCTGCTGTTCTCCGGTGGCTCCTGTTCTCGCTGGTCGTTGGCGGCGGCGGTTTCGAGACACTTAATAACCACTGCGTTTGACGATTCAATTATCTGACAATTATTGAGCGTGCCTGAGAAAGAGGAGGAGGAAGAGGTGGAAGCAGAGTGCACCGAGTGGTGAGAGCTGCTGCCCAGCGACTGCTGCTGATGATGTCGGTGATGGTAACGATGATGGTGTGCCGGGCCAGAACTGGCGAGAGAACCAGCACCAAGGCCGGCACCAGCAACGGCCTCAGCAGTGAATGCATCGCCAGCGCCGTTCAAGTGCTTCCCGACGCCTGGTGGCTGATAATGGCTCGGCACAATGTGCCACTTGCAGCCCTCCTTCTGCTGGCCAACGGAGTTTGTCGAATGACATGAGAAATGGCCAAAACTGGACCACTTATTCAGCTCGATTCGGATCACATTGGTGATAAGGTGAAGCTGCTGACTGCTGATGTGTGTCGCCGTCGTCCTGCCTGGCTCAGGCAAATTTGCCTGCTGCTTCGCTCTCAATTTATCACCGGCAGCACTTGCCAATTTGGTAATTCGCTGAGCAGCGTTTCCCTGCTCTGCACTGCTCTGCTTTCTTCCTCTGTTTTGTCCTTCTTCGTCTTCAGCCCACGAGTGGCCCTCCTTCAATGCCAAAACCGCATTGGAATGATTTGCATGATGCCCGGCTAGTGAGGTGCCGTTAAACTGCCAGCTGAATTGCAAATTATCAGCCGGATTGGCAAGCACTTGACATTTCAGTTGCACAATATCGCCCAATTGGTGGTACGATGTTTGCATGTAATTCACTCGACATTGAGGCTCAACTGTGAAATGGGAGCAGAGGAAAAGCAAAACAAAGCAATGAAGTGTCAAAAAAAGTTGGATTAATGCGACTTTGATGTCAATGTCACCGGACTCACTGTCCATATGTTGCCTTCCAGAAAGCTATTAATCAATTATTGTGCTCAATGAAGTGCAAGTAGCAAAAATATTTAACAAAAAACTTGAAACCGGTTAAAATCTAAATTTAAACTGTAATTCTAATTGAGATTTATTGTGGAATAAAAAATATCAGAGTTTAAATGTCATTTGAACAGCTGATTAGGCTGTTATAAATGAGGAAGCAATTTTAGAAAACAATTTAATGAAATTTGAACTGACAAAGTAAACAAGTAAAGGCTAAAAGTCATGAGCAAATGTAAATAGCTCGGTGACAATTTAGCCATTTTTGTGTTTAAAAAAGAATTTTTGCATTTGCACAAATAAAGTAAAATAAAAAATTAAAAACCCTTTGCTAAAATAAAAATCATTGCGTTAATAAAATATAATTTGACTACTACGTAGTTTATGGTAAGTGATCTTCATCTGAGCGACTGTACAATTTCAGTTTTAAAAACTGCTAATAAGCATTTAACACTGAGTGCGTGTTAACATTTAACAGTCAATTTGCATCAATAACAAGTGCGTGAGGTGTTTTGAAAATGTAAACTGAATCTAAACGCGCGTTTTTTAAGAAAAGGCAGTAGTGCGTAAAAAAGTTGAGTCGCAATAAAATTATGCTGATGAATCAAGTTTCAGTAAAAAGTGGCAATTATTACATTTGCCTGTAATACCTCTAGCACTTTACCGATAAATCGATTGCACCAGGTAAACATCTTTTTTAGCGATGTTTGTGGTAAATATTTAATGTACCTGTCAGACTACATTATGTACTTGCATTACTGAAAAAATCTTCTTGCGATGAAAGCATTGATAGGTTTGAACTGACTTCTCAATAATATATGAGATATAATATATATTTGTAGTGCCATTTTGACTGCGATGCTTTTTTCTTCTGGTCAAACTGAGTGCACTCCACTGACACCAACTCTAATGGCTATTTACAGTGAACATAAAACAAAGCAATGCAATGACCACTAGGCACAGTGTTTTGCTTTATCATTAAAGTTGCGCCATTTGCAGTTTACTCTACATCATGATGAAAACGGTACTGTGAGAACTTCCAACCAATCTCTTATCATTTCATCTGACATTTTTACATTTATTGCTAAGCGCAAAAACCGTTTTGATACTTTAAATTAAGTAATCTAAAATATGATGCACTGGGTTAACTAAACAAAACACAAAAACTTAATTAAATTTTAATCAAAAACTAAAGTTTAATTTTATTTTTAAATTACTCGATTAAAAGTAATGAAAAATAATTGCAAAAATGATGCCTTCAAACTTTGGCAAATCAATTGTAGAAATTAGTTTGCATTTAAAGTTTAATAATCAATAAAGCGTTAAAGCAAAATTTATAAATCAATAGAAGCACAAAATGAAAAACTACACAAAAATTTTTGAAAGAGAGCAACCAACAGTTTTGTAGCGGATGTAAAGTAAAAGCTGCTTCAGCGCAGATGCAATTTTACCAAAAGCAGCCGCCATTAATCAGTCTAAGTCATTAATTATTTCAAGACTTAGTAATAAATAGCTTTAAAATCATTTCTTTCTCACTGAACGCATTTTTTCGTTTAACTTTACAGCACTAGAGCAGCTTTCTTTTAAAGTAATCTGGCAATTTTATTTAACTGGTAAAAGATCTTAATTATGGATTCAATCTGGTAATCGTCATGGAAGAACTGGCACATGCAAATTTTCAAGTGTACTTACAAAGCACGTCAATTTGGTGGCGTTCACTTTCAGTCTCTCCCAACAGGTTTGTAGCCGTACAGTGGAAATAGCCAGCATTAGAGCGTAAAGCCGAAGAAATGATCATAGTGCGGTTTGAGTTGGTTATGATGACTCCTGCACAAGAAGTGGAAACGGTTTAAATTTAAAAAACAGCAAAAATTTTGTCTTTTTTAGAAAATTGGGTTTCTTTGTGCGGAAAAGACTACCAATAGCAAATGAACAGTTAGGATAGACTTTAATGTATTGCAGGCAAATTAATCATTAATCAGAGCATGCATGCTAATTTGATTTGCAAAGGGCAACTCATCAGGAGTCTCTGCCACTAAGACTGCTACAACTACTACTTTATTCCATCTTAAAACAGAGCCACTAAATTTATCGTCCATTTTGCAAATTATCTGTTTGCTCAAATGAAAGTGTGCAATTGATAATACAGCATGCTTTGGTTAAATGAGCACTGTCTGTTCAATGAACTTAAATTGATAATTTGTCCGTGATTCTCACTGAAGCAGAAGTTGCTTATAAAAGAAAATACCATTTTTCTCTTCTACACTGGCCATCTTTGCAGCTTTTTGTAATTTATTTAAATTTTTAAAAATAAAGAAAAATATATTATTTGCCAACATTCAACAAAATAAAGTTGCTAATAATGCGAATATGAATGCAAAATAGAGCAATTCACTGCTTGCAAATGAACTCGTGGGCGCACTAGGGTGTATTTTATTGGCTTTAACTGTCGAGTTGCATTTGTCTAGGCAAATATAAATCGTTCAAAAAGTGTGCATTTATATAATATAACAACACGTCCCACATATACAATTTTATAGCCTCTTTAAAATAGAGACAAGTTAGCTAAATCATATGCAAATGCAAAAACAAACTTGCACTAAGAAAGGTCTCTGCAAGCTAATTGTGGCAGATCTCAAACAAACACTAAAAATACCAACTACAGAAAAAGTCAAGCAAATAGCTATTTGTCTCGCATTTTTTCAACTCTTCTTTTTTGATAATTAGATTAGACTCACTTGTTTGTGTCTTTAATTTTGCTAAAAGCTAAACTTGCTGGGTAAAATTAAGTTAGAAAGAGAGACAAAAGTGCATTGTGTGGTCGTGCTGAAAAGTGGCTGCCGTCACCAAGTGGCACCTTAGCAAGTGCACCCAAGCCAAACCTACCTTTACTTAAATCGGTCTGCAGTGCTTTGCCGTTAAAAAACCAGAGAACGAGATGTGCTTGTGGGTTAGCGTTAATGGAGCAATTGAAGAAGATTTCTTGCATTTCTCTAAATTGATGGTAATTGCTGCTCGATGCCAACTCAGTTTGCGTCACTGTCTGGCTCACAAACTGTGTCTTTTTAAGCTCGATTTTTTGCTGTTCTGCGGTTTGTTTGGTTTTTGATTGCGCAGCTTCGTGGTACATTTGCTCGCTGTTGAGAATTTTCACCGAAACGATGGGCTTGTCTGCAGGGAAAAACAAAGTTAAATTTTGAAAATTGCGTAAACAGCAGGCAGAGGAACAGAGCAGAGGCAGCAGACTTGGCTAGCAAAACTCCATAATTCATAATTTACAATCGTTAAATTGCTTGCAATGAAATATCGCTGATTGGCTGACTGCTCACTGTCCTTCTCTGACTGCTCATTGCCAGCGTGCGGGCTGGTCTTATTAAAAATTAAAATGTCTGAAGCAGTGCATTAAGATAAGTGATTGATACGGCTAAATTAAAAAAATCATAACAGTCTGCTGCAATGTGGGTCTGCCAGCCGTAGTAGCCGCCATCTCTCTCACTATTTCTCCGCTCCAGAAAGCACTCTCTACAATAAAAATATTGCGAATTTAATGAACAAATTAGTTGCTCAATTATTTATCAGCAAAGTGGTGCTGCAGTGCGCGCTGGTTTTACAATACAAACTCAAATCGCATTAGATCGCTTCCTCTGGTGGCACACTTTTTGCCGCCAGCCTCTCTTCCTCTTCCCTTTCTTGCTGACCACTGCCAATCACGGCAAATGAAAATATGGCGCATCCAAAGTGCGATCGCACCGACTGCTCTTTACAGTTTAGAGCCGGCTGTCAAAACCTTCTTGCGCTTCAATCACCATCAGCCAAAGGAAAAAGAAGTACAAATTAGCACACTCTGAAAACTCTCCCCTTTTTGTCAAGATAACTAATTTTTAATTACTTGATGCTCTATTTGAAAAATTGCCAGCACTGCGCTCAATTAGCTAAATTTTAGCTAGCTCGTCAATTAATCGTTTGCTCCGTTTAGCTCAGCTCAAGACGTTGTAACTGCGTCAAAAAGTAAACTAGACTAGCACTCTGACTAAACAAAGAAGGCGACAAATAGCCACTGTAAGAATACTCTCATTTGCAAGTGGCAAGAGAATGCCAGAGATGGATTGTTCAGTGCTAGGTTGATCTATCTCTGCCGAGCAACTCACAGTTGACATCAAGAAGAACGGTCGTTTCTAGTTGGAATGGCGCATCAAGTCGTGTCGTTTGGCTTTTATTAGCGTCGTGTAGGCCATAATGGTGCTCCCGGTCTCGGTGATGACCATTTTGTTGACTGCTGCCGCTGTTGTTGTTGTCTTGAGTCCTCAGGCAGGCGCCCGCCTCAGCCAGTGCCTCATTGCAGGCACGACAAGTGAGGCTGACTTTGTTGTCGGTAAACTTGGGCACAAAGTGCAGCAAGCTAAGAGTGTCCTCGCCATTAAAGTAGGAAGAACTGAAGTGATAAAAATAAAGTTGAAAATAGATTTGGCTTGAAGAGTGGCATGATTGGCAATGTGTGCAGTGGTGCTGCCTTCTATTTATTAATGCAATACCGCTAACCTTAATTGCGTTAGATCCTTCTGCAGTGTGGCGTGACCGTAGGAGAGTGACCAGAGGATTCGCGCAGGCGGCCGTGAACCCGATGAACGGCAGATAAAGTCCGTCTGAAAGCCGGAGCGCAGGCGAAAGGGCTGCATTATTAGCGGCTGCTTGGCGTTCAGATAATAGTCAAGTAGCTCGATTGAGTGCAAAGTTCGGTTGCGAACGAGGTGGCTGCCGGCTTCGTCGTGGGAGTTACTGCTGCTCCTGCTCGAGCTGCCCAAGTGCGGTCGCTGGGAGGGCGACAGTGAGCTGCTGCTGCTGCTGCCAGGCGATGGCAGGAGAAAGTCTTTTGGGGGCAGTTTTTGTCGAATTTGAATAGACTTTGGACGCGCTAAAAAGGAGGAAGGAGAAAGAACAAGAAGTAAGAGGGTGATGCCGACTAGAGATGACTGCCAAAAGGGCGCCCTTTTGCTACCAAAGGAGTGAAAGAAGAAGGAAGGCAAGAAAGCGCCCCTTTGCAGTGCGAGTGACTCGTAATGGGCTTGGTAATAAAAAGTGACCCACTAATGGCGCACAATCGATGTGCAGCAGTGTTACATACTGTAAATTTGCAGTCGCACAATCGAATCCAATGGCTTGCTCAAGTTGGAATTGGATGTCCTGCAGAGATACAGTTGTCCATGATTGGCGTCCTCAACCGTGCCGAGGTGCAGTTCATTGCGAACAAATGCAGTCGGCCATTGTGACTCGTTGCCGCCATTAGTCACTGCCGCCGCCGATGTTGCCGTTGCTGCTGCCGGTGCTGGGAATGTTGTCCTTGTCTTGTCTGATATCGGCTGCGAGCTGGTTCTGCTTGTCTTCTGCCAATTGACGCCGCCGCCAAACTGGGCCTCGCCGCTCTGGTTCAGCTGTGCGAAGCTATCATCTATCAGCTGCAGTGCGCCCTCCTCTGTGTTGCCGTCAGCGAATGAAATTAATCGACAGCACAATTCCGGATTAATTAATTTCCCACCGATAATAGAATATGAATGGCACATGACTACCACTACTTCTACTAACCCTTTGACTGTAACTCCGCGTACAGTTGTTCGTCGCTGATGTCGGTCCTGTTCTCCCACTGCACCAGTCGATACCACTTTACAATTGACCGGGGCCGGCCTGGGTTTACATGTGAAGAAGAAAAATGAAAGAATATTAAGATTAACTTATGTGGATGATGGAGGAAAACGCAGACTTGTCTGGGCCAGGCTGTAAAGACTGGGAAAAAGGGAAGAGAAAAAAGTCTGGAGCTCACTCCCAATTGTACAGCCTTTGAAAAGTAAACAAGTGATAATAAATGATACAATCGCCAGGCGAATTGCCGTGTGAAGAAGTAGTAAGACAAAGCTAGTGCTAGTGTGAGAATGGGGAAACGAGCAAAGCATACGAACCTCCAATCGAGTCGCAGAACAAAGTGAGTTCAGTTTCCTCTGGCTGTCGCACTGTTTCGACCTCATTTATCATCAAGCCATTGTGCACAATCGACAGCACCGATGCGGCCAGGACAGGATGCTGATGTGCTGTTGGCCGGCCGCCATGCATCTCTCCGTCGCCATTATCCCGCTGTCTTGTGGCCAGTGAGCCCCACCGATGTTTCGCCCTTTTTCCATCACTGCCGGCGCCGTCGTTGCCGCTGTTGCCACCACTGCCACCGTCTTCGAAACTGCTTCCATTGCCTGCTGCCTTCAAAGTTGCTGCTGACTGCTGCATCACTTGTATCACTCGAAGTCGTTCAGGAGGCACTGGAAAGGAAAACAAATGAAATATTTTCATTTAGAAACAAACTTGCTCTTTTTCTCGGGCAGTAGTAATGCTGCTATTTGAAACAAATATTAACCGTGAATAATAATAGCTAAATCATGTTTTGTGACAGTTTTATCGGTGTGTATGTGCAAGCTATTGCTAGGTAATAAATAGGCTAAGATGGGAATCACGAAATATTGCCATCAAATTATAATTGGAAATTAATAGTCGCACTTTAGATCAAGTTTAATACTTTTCTTTGTTACTTTAGTGCTGTACGACAGTAGACAAATTTAAAATTTTAATTTGACCTACTTTTGAAAACAATTGATGCGTTTGATTACTACTGATGGTCAAACTGGAATAAATTGAATTATAGCTCTGAATAGTATGAATTGTAATCAAATGCCAATTACGTCAATAGTTTAGATTATATGATCAGAACACAAGTGTACACTTGGTTAAGCACAGTGGAAACCAAAAAACACAGTGTCTTTTTCAGCTTGTCCGTTTGCTCGCCGTACAACTCTGATCTCAACTAAAGAGCCCTCATTCACTACAAAACAGCTTGCTAAGAGTGCTTTCCTGCCAATCTTTTGCCGTTTAGAAAAAGTATGATGCTTACAAGGAGGCACGATGGCAATTTATACTGACGCACATTAGATATTCAATACATAGATTTCAATTGAGTATAAAATATTTTGAGCGTCATAGTAGGGGTGCTGAGTAAAGCAAAATTCAAATAAATAAACCAAGTATTCACTGCAACTTGCAACGGTAGAGTCACGCTACACCTTTCGAAACGCCTAAGTATTGTTATTTATTGTTGGCCGATTGAAAGCTTTTTAATGAGCCTCTAGCATTACCATAAATGCCACATTCAGGCGCTTAACATCACTCAAAAGGTTAATTGAATTATAGCCAGATTGCTAAACGCGTCCTACCTACAATGATATTATGATGATTTTTTTAAAAAAGAAAAAACTTGGCTATATTTAGCCAATAATTTAGTTTTTTTTAAAAAGAATCAAAATAAAAACACTCTTTTGCAATTTAATTAACCTTTTAATTGACAGTAGAAAAAGAAAAGTGCCTAAGAACAATTGAGCAGACGCCAGTAAATGCAAATGAATGACTTTTGCAACTTTGTTCTGCAAAAAGCTTTTTGTAAGAGTATCAAAACCACATCAAACTGTCTGTCATTAAGCTAATAGAGCGAATGCCCTGTTTTTTTGTTTGACGACATTATTTTTGGGTGATGCGGCTTACTCTTTTATTTTACCAAAAAGATTTCTCTAAAATTTCTTGTGCACTAAAACAAATGCAATTTAAAAATAAAATTAAAATTTTGCTAAAAAATATTTATTTGGGATTTACATTCTGTTTTAGAAAAATTTTCATATTTTAAAATTTTGTTTTTAAGCTGTATTTTGAACAAACAAATATACATTTTTATTGTACTATCTATTTTTGCAATGTTTTCAAAGTAGACGGTTTTGATTCAAATATTTTTACCAGTTAAAAAATGTAGCAGTATCAAAAATGTACGTTTAGCACAGAGCAGATAGCTACAACAAAGTAAGTGAACAAACAAATTTCCTGAAGCAACATTTCAGATAAACTAAAAAACAACTAATCGCAAATGGCACCAGCACTGTAGCCAGAAGAAAACTCAGTTGGCAAAACGTATCGGCGAGACCGCGGCTGAGGGTGAGCACTTGCAATTGTGGTGCTAACTAATGATGAATAATGTATCTACTCGGATTGACTTTTCTCGTTATTCATTTGTACGATTGCAGTGATGCAAATTTAAATAAAGTTGTCCCGTGGTGAATGCGTGTAATCCGAGACAAACTATGCAAATGCACATCGTCTCGGGCTGCCCGGCAAAGTGAATTAAGCGAATTTATCAAACAAGCAAACGACACTGCGCGTTGACAGCCTCCAAATGCACCATCCACTGCAAACACACATCCGCACAGTCCACTTTCAACGCACAGTTTGCTGTTGGCGCTGGCTGGGCTACAGATGACAACCACCAGATTGCTGCTCACACTGTGCAAATTGAACGCACATTTGGTCCCTTTACAGCCACATTACCGCCACTTTTCTGTGGTGAAAGTTTCACTTTAATTTTAACGCCCAAAAGGAAGCATATTAAGCTAGAAGCATATTTTTTGGCGGCTCAGCTATGCCCGTTTTTAAATGTGAATATTGTATCTCAATCTTTCTAAAATCAGCTCAAATAGAGAGCTGGCTGGCTAGCAGGCTAGCAACCGTGGTTTCTGGCTGGTGACAAGATGTAAGCTAGGAAAGTGGTGGTCACCACTGTAAGTAGTAGTCGGCCGAGTGGCCGAGTGCTTACCGATAACGTCCAGTTTGACAGTGCTGACGGTCGTCCGAGTCCATCTGAAATCGACCCTGCAGATGTAGTGGCCCTCGTCTTCTGCGGCCAGTGGCCTGACCACCAGCAGCGCCAAACGGGCGGAAAGATTGAGCTCAAAGGTGGCGCGGCCCTGGTACGGCGGCGCCACAAAGTGACGCGCCTGACTGATGTTCGTATCGCGTGCATCGATACTGTAAATGGGAGTGCCGAGAATGTTGTTCTTGTACCAAAGGATTAGCTTGATCGAGTTCTCTTCCTCCTTCGTCTGGCTGATGTTGCAGGGCAGGCTGACTGTATCATTTTTTAGTCGAATGATGGTGGGATATGCTGCAGAAATGGAAAGAGAAAACAAAAACAAGTTATGAGTCATTGAACGAAGAAACACCGGTCATGTTGGCAGCAATCTTAGAGCCTCGCTTCGCCTGGACGCACACAAACTAAAGACAATGTGAATTTGTTTTCGCTTACAAATTGCCTTAATTTGCAAAAATATAAATTGATTGCTGGTGAAAGAAAAAAGTGGTGCGCACACACAAATACACAAGCTGGCTATAAACAAAAACATAAATCATTGAAAATGCGGCATGCCTTTTGCATTTTGCAGACAGACAGACGGACAAACAGTTTATGGGTAAATGTGCTCATCTTCACTTCTTATTGTCTTACACTATCGGGCTGGTTTACTGGCTGGCTGGGTGGCTGGCTGGCGTTGGCTGGTGCTGGCGTCTCAGCTACAGTAGAAAATTAATGGTGATAATAGTATTAGGCCGTAATGCGAATAAACAAGAGCAAAAAAGGCACGCGCCAATTGGGGTGGAGGAGACAACGGAGGAGGAAGACTGCGGTGCCTCCTCCTCTATCCCTCGACTCGACAAATGGCACTGAATGGCAATGGACACAAATCGTCCGAGGAGTGGCGCGAGAGCACACTGCCAAATTGGACATTGTCTTCAATTTCAAATTTATAAACACAAACGAATGTGAATTTGAGTTATGGCGGCACTTTATGCGTGTCTGGCATAAACTGCACCAGAGCGAGTGTGCCAGTAAGCTAGTGTGTGTGTGTGTTCATGATCATCAGCACTGGTAATGCTCTAGTCTCTGTGGATCTGCATCGCATCACTAGCTGCTACTGGCTCAAACAGCATTTTCCAGTTCACTTTTCCTCTGGTCACTGGTGGAGTCAATAAGGGCAAACAGAAGAAGTATATAAGAAGTGGTAACTTGACTGCCTTCTCCGCTTTATCCTCTGCCTTGTTTGCTCTGCAATGACTAGCAATGTCCTATGATTATCATAGCCTAATTCAGAGTGCGTCAAAGTGCATGCACAGTTTAAACTGTATCAAGTCAATAAATTGTCTATGCTCTTTTTAAAAATGTAACCATTTTATTGACTTGCCTGTACCGCATTTTGCTGCCAATTGGACTGTCGCTGTGTTAATCATTAGAATGCAACAAAAGAATACATAATTTGGGCTGGCTCAGTCCAAGTGGGTAATAAATCTAAAGAGAAAGTAGAAGTAGAAAGCAAATACTTTATCCGTTTGCTAGTAGTGTTGTTGCAAAGTTGCTAATGCGCTCAGTAATGACTTCAAATCAATCAGTGATTAATGAGCAGAAAAAAAACCAAGTGACCAAAGAGATAAAAAGCAACTGACCAAGTTAGAGTAGCCTGTTCTGTGTGTTTGGCCAACACCAGTCATGCTGGTGCTAAGCAAGAAAACCTCTTCAATTAGTTCTTGCTGTTGTCTTTTTCTTCTTTTTCCGTCTACTACTTGGCATTATTGTTTTCTCCATCTGAGTATGAGATTGCAATTTGTTGTCCTCACTGTTACTGCTGTGCAGAAACTTACTTGCCGCCGTGTTACCATTTCTTCAAATCAATTGAACACAAAGAAAGGAAACGATTGAGAAAAAACAAAAAGAGCGCTCAAAATGAAGCATAGCCGGATCTATTAACGAATGGAATTGCCATGTTGGACATGGCACGGCTACTTTTTGACTTGTCTACGAGGATTGCCACAAGATAAGAACACCCGCTCTTGCCGGACACGGTATTATTCTTCTAGCACAATCCTTTAAAAGCTTTATATTTTTAAAATATAGAAATTAACAACAAAAAAGTGTTTTTGATATTAAACGTTTAAAAAATATTTAGTTACCTCAAATCGAAATTTAAAAATAAATTTTAAGTTTTATTAAAAGAATGTGTGAGCACAAAACTATTTTATATCTGATCAAAATAAGTTTTTAAATGTAACTTTAGTTATTTTTAATTTCAAAAATGTGTTTTATTAATTCAAAAAATAATGTATTTTTAAATTTTAAATTTTTAACACAAAATCACAATTTTAAAAAGCTAAAAACAAAATCGTGATAAATTAAAAATAAATTTTGTTAAAAATCAACTACAAAATGTTGTTATTGACGACACAAAAACATGTTAAGCTTTGGTGATGGCTTGCTTTGAGCTAGGCATAAGAAATGAAAAACAAGTGCTGAAAAGGAAATGACAAACAATAGCCAGACGGTGGTACGTGTCAATATTAATAATGCAGTTGCCAGCACAGCTTTCAGCTAGGGATGCATTGACAGACTGTAATAAATCAATTAGAGTAGAAAATTAGCTAAATATGATTGATTATTATTTATTGTTCGACAGACATCTGTACTCTTGAAGCAGTGCTGATCAAGGCACACAAAGAAAAAGACAAGTAATCTGAAAGCATCGAGTCGAGGCAAAATATGGAATCTATCCGTGGGCTCTGGGCATTGAGCCATGTCAGGCAGACATGCAAACACATGCAAAGGGCAAGTCCGATGGGAGTATATAAAAAAATCAATCAGGCCACTCAATCTAATGTTAAGTTGGCAATTATGTAAGACCAAGAACAAACCAAACCAGAAACTTGCCCCTGCACTCAAAGGAACACCCAAAGTGACTGCATCTTTGACACGCTCTCGGTTGTAGCAGACAGACTTTGTTGCCCAACATAATGCCATATAAAACATAGCAGACACTATTTCAACTAAATTATTTTTGATAAAACTGCATAAAAATGTTATGTAGATTTAGCAAATAATCAATGAGTCGACTGGCTGTTGTTATTTGGAAGTAATAAATAAATACAACTAAAAAAATCTTTGGCAAAAAAATCAATAGTTGCTGAAACTATTCATAAAAATATATTAATTATCAATTGCTGGCAGCCATTAGGATGCAGTAACATTATCAACAGAATTGCACCAAGTGCAGGTTTTCATTGGTTTTTCAGTACATTTTCTACATTGTTCTGATGACGTTATTGTTTGCACTCTAATCGATCAGAAACAGGTTACACATAAAATCCACTAAATGTACATAAACGACACAATGGGCAAGTGAACTAATTTTAACCAATCTGGCATTATATAGTGCTTTAAAGTTACTAGCTTTAAAGAAATTTGACGTTAAATAAAGAGCTGCTTTTGTAATGATGGCTCAATTTGGCTATATTTTGCCAAATTTAACGGCAATTAGCTACACAGTTAATTACAGAGTGCTAGATTGGATGAATGCTTTTTACGCTTGCTAATAATAATCAAAACTGCAACGTTTTTAATTCGCGATAATTTTCAAATCAACTGTCAAAACATTTTTGTTTTACACTTCATTCATCACTTTTATAAAAAAAACTAAAAATCAATGCAGTGAAGCCAGTCTTTTAGCGAAACTTTTTTTAGTACCCAATTCAATCACATTACTTTCAAATATAAAAATATTTTTTAAATTTCAAATAAATTACAAATTGTTTTTTGCTAAAATTATTCCTCAAACTTTTTTGCAAACTAGTAAACGATTATGACAGTGTGTAATAACTTTTTTTCAAAGTTTGAAACATGGATCAACTCAATAAAGCTGAAAAGCAATTATTTTGAACTGTAGAGAATCACTTAATCATTTACTGGTAACGGTAACTTACCTGTTTGCTCGTGTCCTCGTCGTCTTCATGTTCATAGCTGTCGGCTGAGTCAGTTCCAAGTAAAGCCAGCGATTGAGCGCTGACAGGACGCACGTTGAGGGCCACTGTGAGGAGGAGAAAGGTGGCGGTCAACGTGGCCATGAGAAGAGCGTGACAGGGCAATTTGCTGACACTTCCAAGTTGCTGACGACGGCGACGAGTGCTGCTGCTGGTAAAAAGTAGTGCGCACAAGAGCAGAGGGAGGCTGCGGCGAAGGAAGGTACACTTGAGGAGAAGACTTGCAGAGAACTCATTGCAATTCCAATTAAGACTGGCGACGGGTTGAGATGGTGCCCGGTTTGATGCGCTGACAGCAGGCAGCAAAGGCAGCAGAGTACTAATGAGATTAATAAAGGCACTGTAACGTAAGGCACAATAAGCAAATTGAGGCGAGCAGAGGAGTAAGCAGGATTATTGGGCGCTCATTAGGCAGCAGCGGACCGGCCAGGCGCCGCTCAGACCGCCGCCGTTGCCCTTGCCGCTGCCGACTGTGGTCGCAGTGACATTCAAGTGACGATTGTTTTTTTCGGCAACACAACTTCATTAGATGAGGAAAGTGTGACAAAGAAACCGACAATGACAAATGGTGCTGTAAAATCCATTTAAACTTGACCAGACTGTGGTCGAGGTCAGTGAGGCTGGTGGTTGCTGTGCCATTTACGAGTCAATGTGCTGCCCACAAACCAAATGTTTCAAGTAGGTTCTGTTGAACAAAAATATTTGATTTTAAAATTAATATACTGCTTGCAGCGTAAAAAATAAATAAAACAATTAATAAAAAGCTGTTTGTTTTTGTATAAAAAGTGTCCCTTTGTTTTAAAATGTCATATTTCAAAACAGGAAGATTGTGTAAAGCCATCGGCACGACGTTGGACAAAACAGAGTCACTTGATTGCAATTAAAAAGCAATTATTTGAACTACCGGACTGCCTACTATCAATCTAGATAAATTACAAAGAATAGCACTTCCATTTGCTGGTGTAGAGTGGGCAGTTTTATGCACTGTGAGCTCAAGTGTTGCCATTGATCGAGATGTCCACATGGCTGCCACAGGCCGCATCGAGTGGCTGGCGCTGGCGACAGTGTGTGTCTCCGCATCGAATTACCCTTCTTTGAGCAGCGGATCAATCATGCACACAGACAAATTAATCGGCCGGGTGGCAAAGGCATTGCTCGGATGAGTCCATTGCTTGGGCACAATCAATTTGACGTTAAACAACAAAAAAGAAAAAACGAAGAAGGAAGAAGGAAGAGCAAGGGCAGTTGTCCAGTAAGTGAGATTGTGTGTGTGAGTGAGACTGTAGTACAGCAAACACACACTTCTGCTGTGACTGCACTCTTTCTCTCCGCCCGATTCCGCCATTTCCGATTGATCACGAGCCGTTTGTCGCTGTTGTTCTACACACTCAGTACGCCGATTAATTGCACTGTGATAATTGTTGTTGATGCCAATTTAGCAAATGGCCCGCATGAATGGTGAGTAATGACTGCCTGTCAATTGACCATATTCTTCGGCAATTAATGGCGTCAAACGACGCGCGCAATGTCTGTCCGTCAGTTTTCTCGGTCGTTTGTTGGTTGGACGGCACTGGAGAATGCCTCTCCACCAAATCGGCCACTTATGTATTTGTCATTAGCCCTGAAGAAGCAACAAAGCAACAGCTTCAACAGTCTCTACATCTATCATCGTTATTTATAGCCATGACCCGCATCAGCATCTTCTTTCCAAAGCAAATTAATACAACTCACAAAACAATTAATTTTAATTTCAATTTGATAACGCACAGATTATCTATTTCTTTGCGTGTGTGTCTGTGTGTGTCTACCGCGTCGGCAACATATTCACTGGGGAGTGGAGAAGCAAAGTAGTGCACTTCTCGGCACTCAATCTTACAGTGCATTTGCACTGATAACAGCCCACCGTAATGCAAAAAAAGTGTACATTTCCGATCAGATTTACAATTCTAGTGTTTGCGGCTTGAGAAAAAACCTGCTTCAATCGCCAAAGATGAAAAAGTCGTTCACTGCTGGGACTGCCTGGGCACGTCAAGCGTGCAGTGACTGGGATCGCTCTAATTGGCAAGGTTGCAACTTTGAATTGTTTGTCAAAAAACTGGCAAGCAAACGAAACTACATGCTATGGAAATGCACGCAACCATGACAGAAATGCTTCAAAAACAAAGTCAAGAATAATACAAAAGAGCAACATAGCCAAAATGGAATAAGTAAATCAGTGGGTACTACAATGATCATTCCTGATGTACTGTTTTGTATTAAATATAAACCCCAGCATTTTGAGCTTGTTCTTATTTTTCTATTTATGTAAAAGGTTCAAATAATCAAACAGATGTCTAAACAGCTGGGTTTTCATTGATACTAAAGTTGATTGTGATTTAATAATTTATTAACGATTTATATAAACCAAATATTTTTGTATATAAATATTGATTTCAAATTGAAATAATTACTTCCTTAATACTAAATTATTAAATGTTTACTAGAAAAAAACAAGAAGAAAAGTAGAGCAAAGTATTTATGTTGCGTGTCTAAAAACTCCAAAAAATGCTAAAATGTTAAAATAAAAGTCTGTTTGTTTATTTGTGAATGATGACATTATGCTCCTCAATCATTGCATCAAGCTCTGGTGAGCAGCAGCACCAGTTAGCCAACGGTCACCACCACAAGGGCACACGACCACATTAAAGTTATTGTTATAGTTCATATTTCCCCGTCTATCGTTTCGGGCGAGTTAGCCCAGTAAATACATAAATAAATGCTTCTCTAATGCGTAATGCATTGACACATCTTCTTGAACATTGTTTTTTAGAGCATTGTTTCTCTCAGCGCCTCACTGGATGCACTGGATGCGATCCAAATGAGGCGCACAACGAAAAAAAGAAAAAAAAGTAAAGAACTTAAACGGAGCAAAAAATGATCGCATACACGCCGACACACATTGAAAAGCTTTTTTGTAATTTAAAAATAATCAACGACAGAATAGTACTAGTGCCAGCGTAGACAGTGTAATAAATTGCAACAGGAATTTTGTGCCAAACGATTGTAAACTTTTTGCTACTGTCGTTTAATGAGCGCCGGCAATCATGACCGAGTTGTGATGATGTCGCCAGTCATTGCCAAATAGTCTTATCGCAGTGGCAAATAAAAGTGCTAATGCTAATCGTAGCCTTGTTTCTGCCAACCAAGTTTTTCCTTGTTTTGTTCAGTCTCAATCCTGTTCATCGCTTTCTTTCTAAACTTCTTCAGTTGTTTTCAGTTGTCACCACTTTCACCGCTTTACTCAGTGTATCATTGAACTTCACACTCTTTAATAGCAATAATCAGCCAGGACAATCATGTTTTGCAATCAACATTGACATTATCACCCTTAATAAGTTTGGAAAGTTTCTGATGTACAGTCTTTCTTTTGATACAAAATATTTCTAGTAAATCAAGCTGTCACTAGTAAGTTTTTTATCCAATATTTAAAAAACTTTTTATATTTTATTAAATTTTGAGTTTAATATTTGTTTTTGTTTTTAAAATGTACTTTATGCATTTTGATTGTTTTGCAAACGTTGTTTAATAAATTTGCATATAAGTAGAATAATGTCGTAATTTTATTATAACTGATAATATCAAGGCACATTTTTTTCATAAATCGGATTAGCACAATGGTCAAATTGGCATTTCGGGCAAGTAAAAAATACGCTACTACTAGTCTCAATAGGTTTTGAAAACTGACAAAAAAGATTTTCTTTTTTAACCCAATTTATTCTTTCAATTCGTCTAATGCTAATTTGAGTAATTTTTATCTTAATAACCAAGTTTTCAGTTCTGCTCATCAATTTAAAAAATTAAATTTTAATAATTAATGTCGTTAATAAAAATTGCCTGTATTGGTGTTAAAATGACTAAACGGTAAATCAACAAAATAATAAAGGGTGTTATAGAAAAAACAGTAATAAAACAGTATCTACCAAAAAAATAATTAGCTAAAAAGTAGTCATAAAAGTCAAATTCTTGTTGTCTATTTGAAACGAATTTTCTTAAGAAAAAGCAAGGTTGCTCAAGGCAGAAAAGGCTTTTGCAACTAGATGCCAGGCAACTAAAGTAATTGCTTCTGCATAGTCTTATGTGCTTTTAATAAGATTTGCATTATAAGCATCATTACGACTGATATTGGGTCACTACTAACTTTTTATAACTAAAAATTTGCATTTTCCCGAAATCTTTTTAGTAATCATTGCTATTACAAAAACAAAAAATCAAACTAAAATATATAGATTTCAATATGTTAGCAACAAACAATAGTACCTTGTCAATATTAAATCCGGAAGCGTTGTGCTAAATAGATGATAAATAAAATTTTTGATAAAAATTCAAATTGTTTGAAAATAAACAGCAAGTTGAATATCGGGAAAAAAGTTGACAAAAACTTTCATTTTAAATTTGCATTTAATTTGCAAGCAGATTGTGCGTCAGTTTTAAAAAAAGTAAACAATGATTAAAAGTGATGTGCCGCCGCAGTTTACAGTCTGCGCTGAGTGATGGAGTTAATTAATTTTCAAAAGTAAATCGCACTAAAAAATTATTAACACTGAGTAGCAGTATGCAACAAAGTGGTGAAGTGATGTAGCAATGACACTAGTAGAAGAAAAAAAAATTAAACAATTCCCAGGCAAATCGTGAGAAGCAATTGAAAGTTTTCAGTAGAAGCACAAAGCACTGACTGAACGGAGCGTGCGATGCCATGCAAGTGCCAGAAATGCCGTCCTCAACGAGTGCTGAAGACAGTGATGCGGCTAGTGAGACCAGAAAGAGAAAGAGAATAAATGTGTGTGTGAGTATGTGAGTGAGAGAAGAGAAAAAGAGAAGAGAGAAGCAGTCGGCGACGCGCCGATGAGAAGCAGTGCTGGTGATGAGGCGGAAAGGAAGAGATATGGCGGGAGGGAAGGCGGCCTGTACGCAGACACAGTTTGGCCCTTACTGCCCCTGGCCAAGTGGCTGCTGTCCCAAGTAAGTAAATGGCTTTCTCGCCACCCGCGCTCACCCTGGCAATCTCGGCTCAATGCACACAAACACACACATTCTCATTTCTCTGGGCTTCTCTGCAATGATTTTCTTCTCTCATTGCTAATTACTTAAGCTCAGCACTTTAAAGTTCGGGTTTCAAATGTAAATTTATGCTAATTTCCTTTTCGTTTTGCCATAAATACTTATAACTACTACTAATCGATAATCGTTTCCCAATTACACGTGCTCAACTGAATTTATTTTACAGTTTTTTATTGTATTAATTTTCAATTTAACTTCAATATGCGCCCGTTTTGAGTTTTATTTCACGATATAAAAGAAACTTAACAGAAACTGTACTTTTAAAAAGCGTACTTAAAAGTTGCTGTCAAGTTGGTGGTGTTTTGAGTGTTTCCATAAAGTCCAAAACTTCTCAGATTAAAGTTTTGATCAAAGTTGGCAATCTGACGCAGCAGAGATAACAAGTGCACATGAGTGAAAGTCCAAAAAATATAAAAAAACTTAATTAGCTAATTTAAAAGTAAAAAGAAAATCAAAACGAGACAAAAGTTTTGATTTAGTCTGCCAGAGGAAACAGCATTAATTGCTGGAGTGTACTTTACTTCACTTGAGTGGGGCGAGTGATTGGCAAAAATGTAAGCTTGGAACAGAAAGAAGGAGGGCCACTTTGCCGACCGTACATTATTCAGGAGCATGGCAAAGCTAAAAACAATGAATAACAAAGTAAATGTGGCTGTTCAAGAAAAAACCGTAATTAAACTGTTAAAAAATTTTCATTTGCATTTCTTTAAGGCTTGTATTTGCAAGATTTTAATTGAGCTTTACTTTGAGCAAATGAACTGCACACCAGTCAAGATGTATTTGTTGTGGTAAAACTAGTTTTTTGCAAAACAATTTTTGACCATTTTTTCTCTGGTTCATTGGCTAATTCTCTGCAATTCAGCAAAAAACCCTTGCCACGTATTAATCACACACACAACACAACCCTAACTTTTCTAAAACTGCATCGACATGCTGTTTTGTCTTGGTTGCGGTATTGACTGCCCTGTTTCTAGTTTAGATAAATTGAATTAAATTTAAGGGAATGTAAAACTAGCAGTACACTAATTAAAGAAATATTCCCTGTAGTCAGTCAGTAAGTAATGGATGAACTTTCAGTGGTAAAGTCAGCACCCAAATTGTTTTGTTTTCATTTTACATAGCAAGCAAAAGATGCGCTCTAAAGTGACTGATATCTTGATTCTAAGTTTTGACTTACTAAGGTTTCCCTCTTAGCCACATTTTTGCCCAAACTCGTATCTGCAAAAATGGCGCCGTGCAAATAGATATTACTTGATGACTTTAATGTAGTTATACTATACTTCATATATTATCTCATTACAGGTTCGAACAAACAAACGGTGGCGCATTAATAACACAGCCGGCGTTTGCTGTGTGCACTGTCTGCTGTTGTTTTCACTTCCACTTGTAGTTATTTATGGCCATGAATGCTTGTAGAGCACTGCTTTCCTGCAAAGCTGTCTTTTTTATGCCTAAAACATGTGTGGAAATGCCGTCAGTTAGCTGTTGAAAAACTTATCAAAGTGCACTATATGACAACGCGCAACATAAAAATGATACAATATTTTTTATACCAAATGCTACAAAGTTTATATTTTTCTAAACATAAACAATACCTTTAATAGATGATCAAAAATCCAGTTTAGTTCTAAAAGAATATAAATTTTAGTCTGCTTATTTAAAAATGTTGAATGTTATAAGCGGTTTTGTTTCAAAAAGTTTAGTTTAAAGCCATAAATATTTAAAACGATCAACTTGTCATTTTTCTTTTTTATTCTTTTATATGCAAGTTCAATAATAGATTATGGTAAAATGTTTTCCTTTTAGTGACTAAACCTCAACGTTTGTCTCATTGGCTGCCCTGTGCATCTTGTGTATTTTGGGCAGTGGTCAAACTGTGTGCATGCGACCTGCACTTTCTCTGTCTGTGTGACCGTTGGAAGAAAAAATTGCAAAATCAATAGTTATTGACAGACAAAGTTTATCGCTGCAAAAAATAATTTATACAGATTTGCCACAATGAGTGTTGTACACTGAATGCTGTACAATAGCCTTTTGCTGGTCAACTAGCATCACGACACAAAACGCAAAAGAATTGACCCTTGGCTAATTTAAAGCAACCTTCTTCTATGATTCTGCTCAATGCTTTACGCTTTGAACTGTTGCGAATAAATCAGCAATTTAAATCAGAATTCTCTGAAAAAATGAATGGAAATTTCTAAACGTTTTTAAATTGAAGTGCAACGGCATGCTTTTTTCCTATTTTGTTGTGCCATTATTATTTTCTAAAGTTTGTAAGTGCCAAGTAATAGAGAAAAAACATTGCGGTTTTGCTTCAACAGAATATAATACATAAACTAAAATATCCTCAAAATCCGATCTAAAAACTGAAAAAAAGCGTAAACCGGACAGTAATGGATCGACTTTCAATTGACCAAAACTTTTCCTTCGTGAGGCGGCATCATCATGTAAATGCACTTAAGGGCACTAAGCCTAAGGCATATTTGCAGGGAAGCTGCCAAATGAACTTGTTCCAACAGGCCTTGCACTGGCAGCAGTCTGTTGTCTCACAATTATCCATTCATAAGTTGGCACTTTACTGGCTTGCACACAGAAACACACACACACACATATCTTAGCACTCGACAGTTGGCTTGTGAGTCCCAGCAGATCAATGTGTGTGCCCGCTGAGAGACTAGACGAGACACTTTTTTTTGGCAGCGTAATACGCCTGATAATTCTTCATTGCCAGCCTCTGCTGACATTCACACAAACGGGTGAGCCAGTGCAAGTGAGTAAGCAAGCGAGCAAGTGAGGTTGACGATGAGGCTCCTTTCACACACACAAGAAACACACTAATAACGTTTGAAAGGCAAGTCAGGCCAAAATGAAGGAGCGAAAAGAAGACGCCGGCGTTTTCACAATGACGATAAAGGCCATTTTGCAGCTTTGGCCGGCAGCACAATGCCCGACGAGCTTGTCGGGCAAATTTGTACAATGTCAAAATGGAGCAGCATCGTTAGGCTGTTCACTCGTCACAATGTTCATTACCACAGGGGGACTAGCAGGGCTGCAGGCACAACTTGTGTACAAATTGTGTTTGTACCCACTCCTGTGGCCGCTAATCAGAGCAGCAAAAAATGGCACTTCCTCCGACAACCCACACACACACACACATACACACATTTTGCGACTGTTTCCTTTCAATCACTTTGCTTTCGCAGTGTCAAATTAATTTTTTGTAATCGTCAATTAATTGTCAATTGATCGTCGTGTTACTTCCGATAAAGAACTGTGCTCAAGTCACTGTGACAAACTCATTAAACAACGTGTGCTTTGTTGCGGCTGCTAAAAGTAAATTTTTTGCACAAGAAATCAATTTGTGTCACGCGTTAATTATTGATTAGATAAATGTGTAATTGGTCAATTTGTTTGCAGCACAATGCCACAACATTCTTATTTTAGCTACTTTATAAATAAATTGTTTTAAATATACAACAAACTACAATTAATTTGACTTGTTATGCTTTAAATGTTTTCAATTAAAATTGTTGCAAATTATGGTAGCTCATAAATGTATTTTAGCACTTTTTTAAACAAAGTCAACTCATGTAATAAGAAGTTTTAAAAAATAAAAATGTAAATTTTCTGAGTTAGATTTCCCAAAAGAGTTCTGCGAAATTATCGCGTGCATCGTTGACGTTTTTTTGCACTAAAGATTTTGCTGGTTAGTTGATGTGAATAGCATATAAAAGTAACAAAGTACCGGCAAATCAAATTGCACATTCACACGATACGGAAGCAAACTCATTGTCAAATGGTAATATTTTAGTCGATACGATATACTATTTCAATTCATGGCTTGGAAACAAGCACTGCGACAACTTACAAGAGAATTTCATTTGATAGAGAGTAGAAAACGTAAGCATTTAGGTAGTAAATATTTATGAACAAAAGTTACCATTGCAATCTAAAAATCAAACATAATATTTGTCTGTTTAATCACAACAAAATGCACTTGACTAATTAAAACTAAAACAACATTGATAACCAGGAATGTAAAAAGTTGATAATAAAGAATGTTGTTTTCCTAAAACTTACACAGCTATTAACTAAAAGTATAAACGGAATTTAATATAACTTTTTAAATTAAAAAAATAAAAATAAAAAAATATATTTTTAAGTGAAATATATAGCTCTTGTTAAAAATAATATAAAAAAATTAAAGTCATTTGAGCAAATAATATTAAGGTAATTAAATTAAATACTTCCCATTGAAAACAAGTTTATTCATGCACTCTGACAGTTAAAGTTTATTAGAAAAGCATAAGGAAAAGATTTCCCAATTAGTAATGAAAAAATTTACTATTATCAGCATAGATTAAACAGAAAAAACAAAGGGATTTCCATGTTCCTGACTCCAGTTAAAACAAAAAATAACAATAAACAAAAAATTAGTCAAACAAACACTCACATAAAAGTGTTATTGAATTAGAAGTAATCAAATCGACACATGTTTTAGAAGCGTTTTGAGCAAAGTTTATCTTGGCAATAGTGACCAGCTTTGCTTTGGAGCTTTAGAAAAAGAAAAACATTTTTCCAATGTTGAGAAAAATGGACACTTTTATGTGCACAGTCAGTGTGTGGGCAGACAACTGCAAAAACAAATAAACGAAAATTTAATTTAAACTTTGTTGCTGAAGAATGCTTCGGTAATGACTTCGATGGTCGTTTGTCCATATTTCAGCTGCGATGATTTGATTCACCATGCTGCCTTGAAAAAAATAGTGTACACTCACAAGAAAAAGATACAAATGAAAAGACTGCGCATTGGTGACAACAATTTCCTCTTTGCTGTGGCACTGAGTGGCTTAGCTTGTGAAAACAATTCACGTTTCATAAATAATCGTCACCATTTTGGCCATCATCATTAGGCCCTTTATCGTCGACATCATTAGCATAATTATTTAAGCAATAGTATCAGAATGAAAGAAATGAAAGAACAACAAACAAACTTGGCCGTGAGAAATGGATGTGCCAGGGAGACAGTGCTAAATGGGGCAGCATCAATTGGTGGGCGTTTGGGTTCACACCGCAGTTCACACCACACTTCGGAAGACTACCGCTTCTCAATCGATCTGCACACTCACTGCGACTCAATCGGCGGACCGACAGACCAGTGGCTATTGCTGCTGGCAGGCAGGCATTTGGATCATTGAGGCACCGAGGCGGTGGCAATTGAGCGGAACGAGGCACTACTCGGCAGTCGATTAGCGACAGGCAACCAGTGCATTTGCATGCACAGTAGCACGTCGTCGCTGCTGCTGCTGCTGCTTCTGGTGTTCACAGTCACAGTCACTCTCACTCACTCACTCACTCAGGCAGTCTACTTTGGCCGAGCAAGCAGGGCTTCTCTATCTGCGATAGAATCAATTTGTAATTAACTTGTATTGTTTTTGCTGCTGTGATTAATTGCCCCTTCATCAGCATCTATATTATCAATATGAGCTGCTGCTGCTGCTGCTTTAGTTGCGGGGAGACATTAATTAATCGAGAGATGTACGCGCGTACATGCACACAGACACACAGACACATGATTAATATTCAGTGCCAAGGCTGCTGGCACGCCAGTTTGCACCGATTCTCATCGCAAAATTAGTCGATTCAGTCAAAAAGTGTTTCCAGGCTGGGCTAGGCTTTGCTTTGCTAGTCCATGCCAGGCTTGCCAGCACACTGCCTGCCTGCAAAAGCAGACAAGCAGACCTAACCAGACCAGACCAGAAGAGAACACAGACGAGCGACGAGACGGGCTATTTGCTGTCCAGTGATAAGATCACAGCCGTTTAAGTGTGGTGTCTCGCTGCGAATCATTCCGGGTTCTGTGTAATGGAACGCGTCGCTGGGCTGTCATAACTAGCGACCAGGAGCTGAAAATTGTGTACTCTCTCTCTCTCCTTTACTACAACTTTGGACGGAAAACTGGCAAAACGGCAAAAAGAAATCGTAAGCGATCTAATTAGCTAATATACAGGATTCTCACTCATATCCGCTTCCGCCTGAAGAAGACACTTTAATTTCTTTTGGCAGCTCATTTGCCGTCGACTGGTGGAATACCGAAAGAGAGTGAGAAAGAGAGAGAAAAAGAGAGAGACGCCGGTGAAAAATCCGAATGGCATGGTGCCGCAGATCATCACCAGCACTGCTGGCAGTGTATAATGGGGTTTGCCCTTTGGAGGAGCACCTTTGCCATGCATAAACTAAATAATTGTCAAGATTTATAAGCACATTGTGAAATTAGATGTTTTGCGATACCTAATTTAATTTGGCAAATAAAGTTGCATGTGATTCTCTGTAAAGGCAAAGAATGTCAGAAAAATGAAAGATGAACTTACCAATAAAGTACAGTGCTGTTTGCAGCCGCTGACAAACAAAAGGCGTAATTCAATTTGCCAAACATTCGTGCTCTTCCACACACTACTACTGTATCGATGATTCAATAGAGCCTAATGCGAAAGGATTGCCGCCGAGAGCGTTTGGGTAGAATAATTAAACAAGGAAAAGAATGTTGACTTGTCATGAATCACGCAAACACAATTTGCTTGATTACCTGCAAACGTGATTTACACAGCACATTATCTAAGACACATTCTGGCACTTACCAGCAGTTCCTGAATCCGGAGTATTTTTGTAAAAAAGATGACTTGTTAAAACGATTGTGGCGGCACCTATTGATCGATATTGAAAGTTGTGATAAAAGGAAGCATTTTGGGAAAAAACTTATTTACCAAATGCATGTGATTTGACGTCGGTTGTATTTCAAAAAACTGCAATCAAAGCTGTAACTTTTGTTGTTTAGAACCTTTTGTTGCCGAGCTACTCTTCGCAAATATTGCCTTGGCCAACTTTAGAAACGACCAACATTTTAAATAAACAAGGGCAAAATTTTTAGCTATACTGTTTCCATTGCCATATCAACGATTTATCTTTCTTGACTGTTACCATACTTACGATGGCAATGTGTTGCTTGTTGTCACCGATAGCAAGTCTTCCGAGTTACATAAATGCACTTTTCATCAGAGTTGATTGCATCAAATGTCATCCAACAAAGAAAACAACTTTTCAACATGATTCAAAACAAAGAGACAAAGGCGATTTCATCAACTGAATTTCATAAGCTGTTTTCTAAAAACCAAGATTTTATAAGCTTTTTCGGGTTAATTTTGTGTGGTTATCTTTTCTGTTATTTCAACCTTTCCTTTTTGTGGGTATCCACGATCTCAATAGTTCTACTCCTACGTTTTTGGCTCAACGCTCAACGTCTTGAAAGTGATCAACTCAAAACAGACACATCTGATGCTCCTAACGAAGATGAAAAAGCGACTATAGAACACTTGATCAGACACTTACCCAGTTGGGTGCACTTTCCGGACACTCAGCGGGCGGAATGGCTTAACCAGTCACTCCTTCGACTGTGGCCATTTCTTCACAACTCCATTGAAAGGTGGATGAGGACAAAGTTGCAGCCGAATATTGACGAAGCATTGCCGTACTTGCTTAGCGGATTTCGCTTTACCTCTATTCACTTTGGCACTGTTTCTCCGCGAATCGGCAGTGTCAAGTGTTACAGCAGCAATACTTCAAAAGACGAAATTATTCTCGATGTTGAAGTGATGTAAGTACTTGAACATTTTCAACATTGATTTTCATAAATTTGAATATAAACAAAATTAGATACAGCGGAAATTGCAATATTGAACTTCGTCTAAAAGGATTGCCGGCTGGTTGTAAGAATGTAAAGCTTCGCGGTTTTCTACGAATTGAACTGAAATCACTTTCTGGCCAATGGCCGTATGCATCTTCGCTGTCAATGTACTTTTTGCAGAGTCCTCAAATTGATTTTAAACTGACTAAACTTGGAAAACTATTAGATATTTCTGGTTTAGAGTGAGTGTTTGTTTTACTTGTTTCTTTTTTTATGTTTGCATTTTAATTCTTAGTAACTATTTGAAAACTGCCATCAACAAGCAAATTGCTCGTCATTTAGTTTTGCCAAATAAGCACATTATTTCACTAATGCCTAATGTTGACACAAATGCACTTCGAATCAATAAGCCAATTGGGTTGATCAAAGTAGAAGTGATCGGAGCGAAAAATGTAAAGTCCGTGTTTTCGGATTTTTTCAGTAAGTTGATTTTAATTGTGATTTTAGTTTTCTTAAACATTTTACATTTCAGAACCAAAAGGCAAAGTTTACGTTCGAGTTGCCATTGGCAGTGAGGAGAAATGCACAAATGCAACTTCGAATATTTCTAGTCCAAAGTGGAGCTTTTCTCATCAATCTCCAGTTTTTGACTTGACCCAAACAATCGCATTTGAAGTGATGTACACTGAAGAAGTGCAAATTGGAACAGACAGTGAGGAATATCTGGGCCGAGCAGTGCTACCAGTTAGTATTGTCGCAAAAGAAGGTCAATTTGATGATGAACTCAACCTGATTGGAATGAACAAGGGCGCCATTCGGGTGAGAGCAACTTGGAGTCACCTACAGCACAAGCGACAGTTAGTGGATCAAATAAACAGCAAAATGACTTTGGTGCAAACACAAGAAAGCTCGCTTAGCATGACTAAAACACTAGTTGATAATAGTATAGTTGATGGGGAGTTGGAGCCTTCATACATGGCTTTCCACAGCTTCACCACTTCACAGAGTCCTTTTCTGTCATATGACCTCCACCTGAACTCTCCGTCCTCAGTGGCCTGTTTGCTGGTCCAACTAAATTCTGCTGAAAACTTGCCCATGTTTTCTTGCGAACCGAGTCCGCAGGTGATTCTTCATCTGGCTGGCACAACTCAAAAGAGCAGCATCGCCAGTCTCACTTGCAATCCTCTGTGGAACGAAAATTTTTACTTTTTGATTGACTCTTTTCAGCCGACGGACAACCTGATCATGGAAATCATCGATTGTGGCTGCGGCTACGAGCGGCAAATTGGAAAATGCACCTTAACATTACAGTCACTGCTCGATGAGCCCAACATGACAAAATCCGGCCAACTTGTAGTTGATTGTGAAGGCGATTCTGCGATTTCTCAGCACTTTAGCGTTAATTTGAGTATAACCCTTTATTTTCCGAGCTCGGCAGAGTAAACTTTTTGTAAAGTTAAGTTTGTACAAGTACCTTTTTAAATTATAATTTATTGTGAGATTAAATAATATTAACAAAAAATTAATTGAATTGATAAGCGCAAACTAAATATACAAAAAATATGCCGTAAAAAATAAAAAAATTCACAAAATTGAAATAATGTTGTCGATAGACTTTGAATGAGAACCAAAGTTATTGACTAAAATAAAAAAACTAAAATGAAAAAAATCAAGACAGTGTAAGAAAAGAAAAAAGTTGTGACGAAACATAAAAAACAAAAATTCGAATCTAGTTTTAGGACTTAGAATTCTAGTAAGGAAAAAATAAGTTACAATAAAAATGATGAAAATGTGTAAAAAAGATCCAAATAGAGAAGAAAAAAAGTAGTGAACAAAAGAGGTGAAATGAAACAAAAATCCCGTGAAAGAAGTATAAATACTAATAGTTTGAAATCTGATGTAGTGATTCTGAGGAATAGTGCTACTAAAAGCAAACTTCTTATATTGCACATTTGAAGAAAAACAAAGATTATATGATCATTCAGTGCTGAAAATAGTGAAAAATTGAGTTCAGATTGACTCAGGAGTTCGAGTGGCAAAGAGGCGTCGAGTTGTCTTCACGCAGAGAAAAAAAGTGTGGTTAAAAGTGGTTTAAAATAAATAAATAAAAGATTTGGTTGCAAACAAAAACAAACAACAAAACAGGTGCAACAACATTTGCAAAAACAACTATAGAGTGTCGGTAACAGAGCAACTAGTGCAGCTGGTTCAAGGATGGCAAACTTCACTTTGTGTGACATCCGCCAAATAATTGGGATGCTGCAGGCGACTGCTGGAAAGAATGGACATTCACATGTCTGAGTTCTTTTTCTTTAAGGCTTTGACCTGAAATGAGAACCGAGTAATGAGTAAAGGTAGTGAAGTTTGCAGTTTAGGATCACTATTGTGTGACTTACCCATGGCTGAGAGTCGATCTCCTTGTTGATGGGCACGTGCTTCAGCTGACAGCGAATGCCACGGTGGCAGCCGGAAGAGAGGCGCCAGTTGAAGCACTCTCCGTGCCGCTCCACCAGCTTCCGCGCCTGCTCCAGGGTGGGCAGCTGACCAGCCCGGGACTGTTCCATGCTGGGCGCAAAGCGCAGCTTCAGCGGCTCCACCGGGTCGGCGCACAGGTCCTGGCCGGTGTAGTTGTGAAGACAGGCGATGGCCTCCACCGGCGAGTAGGGATTGTCGTAGTGGACGAAGACGATGTTCGAGCCATTGGTGGCACGCCGCTCAAAGGTCTGAATGCCGGTGAAGTGGCCGAAGCGGCGGAAGCGACGCTTCAGGTAGGCCAGCGTCACGTCGGGTGAGATGTTGCACACCCACAGGCCCTTGTACGCCATGATGTTCGTTGGCTTGTGATCCACCCCTGAGCCCATCATTCCGTCACAGGAGGGGGAGGAGAGGCCGATCATGTCAGCGGTGGCCTGACCAATCTGACCATGTCCATTGTTGCCATTCAGACCGGAGCTGAGCATTGACAGGCTGGCTCGCATGGATGATTGCTGAGAGAAGTTCATTTGCTCGCCCATGTTCAGTGTTCCATTGCCGTACATGTTCTTGTTGGAGTTGCCGCTGATGGGCGATAGTGAGGCGTGAAATGCATTGTTCGCCTGGCCGCAGAAAGAATTTGTCTTTTGCTTGGCCAAAGTCTGACCAGTGGACTGGTCGTAAAAGCTGGTGACATTTTGAGCCGAAGGAAGATGATTGTTGCCATTGGCGCCGTTGGTGAACAGATTGAAGTAGCCTGCGTTGAGATTGTTTATGTTGAGATTGGAACAGCTCAGAGAGTTCGACTTGGGCGACTTGCAGTCTCCAATGGCACCGAGACAGCTCTCAGCATCGTCCACTAGTTTGTTTCCACTTGAGATCACATTAGAGGCGGCAATGTCGGCAAAGGTTCGGCTGTTGAGAAAGCCATTCGAGTAGGAAGATTGAGATTGATTCGTACTACAGTGCAACTCTGAGGAGTCGTTCGTTGACGGTGATCCAAAAAAGGCCTCATGTCGAAATGAGGCATAATCGCCGAACAGGTCAGCAGTTTGTCCACCAGATTTGTTTAGCTTGTCCAGCGGAAAGCCAAAGGAATCACTGGCATGAGTTGTTGTCTGCTGTTCACTGTAGTCAAACAGTGAGTTGTGGCGAGCGGTCGGAGCATAGGGCGAATACTCCGAGTCCTCCATTGACAGTGGTTTGACAAAGATGTTTTCCGAAAGGGCGCCATCGGCTGACTGGCTAAACTGATGGTTATTATGAAGCTTTTCAAATCCACCGGAAAAGTGGTGACTATTCGCAGATGACTGGTGATGACTGGGACCATTACCATCAAAAAGCAGTTCGCTGCTGTCGGTGCTGTTGCCTGCTGAGAAGGCAAAGATGTTCTCCCCTGCGTACTTGTAGTCAGAGTGGTAGTGGTGGAAGTGGTGGTTCTTCTGGGAGCTCACTGAGGCAGAATGGCCGCCACCGCTGTTCATGTCATGAGGACAGCCTGCATGCTCATAGGAGGCAGCCGAATCAAAGCCATTTAAGGTGCCATTCACTGCCTCTCGAGTGAGATCAATAGCGTCAAACTTGTCATCGCCGTTGCAAGTGAGCATTTCTGAACAGGAGTTCATCTGCTTGTCTGCCAGCAGATCACCGTATGAAAGCTTCCCTTCTTCAATGAACTTTGATGAGGAACTGTGGTGAAAGGCAAACAGCGGATTACCACCAAGAGAGGGCTCGAGGGCACCTGTCTCGAAGCAGTTCAGCGCATCAGGAGGAGTGGTGGAAATTGAAGAGGACAGGGAAGAGAAAGACGACGGTGAAGAGGAGGAATCGAGCAGAAGAGACGACGCCCCTGAGGAGGAGAGGGAGGCAGATGAGGAGGCGGTGGAAGCCATGTTCTGCTCTCCACCGACGCCTTCATCCTCGAGGTTGGCCTCATCAGGATCGAAGAGGCCGTCCTTGAGCACGGTGACCAGAAGGTTGCGATTGAAAGCCCCATTCAGGCAGTCTTCATCGAAGTAAGGCCTAGCTTTGCCGTAGCTGTCCTCCTTGCCGTACTGCTCACTATGATCCGCTGATGAATGCGACTTCACCAGATCACTGATTGACTTTAGCTGGTCCAACTCGCGGTTGCTGAAGAAGTTCAGTCCGAGGAGCTCAGCACTCAGTCGCGCCTCTTCGCACTCCTGCTCGTGGAGGCTGCCTTTGCGGTAGTGGCCAGCAGCAGCAGCACAGTCAGTCATTTCAACAAAGGAGCCATTCTTGAAGTAGTTAGCTGTTCCCTCTGAACTCCGCTTATCAGCAGCAATCTCCAAATGATCATTTTCCTGTAAGTGTCTCATAATTGACAGCTGATTGACTCCATTTTTGTTTGCACTTCCACTCCTATCAGCGCCCATCAGATCAGCGTTGTTTGCAGTGCTGCGGCACTGAATGATGCCACAGTCATTCTCACTTTGCTGTTGATGCTGCGCTGCACTCGACCGTTGTGGCTGAGAAGGCTGCACAACGCCTCTGCATCATAAATGGACTTTAAATTGGCGCTGTCTAACGCCGCCGTGGTCGTCGTCGTCGCCAAGTGGTGATGCTGGCCACCTGATAAGAGCGCCTCAAAGGCGGACGCCTTGCAGGCAGCAGCACTCGCATCACTGCCGTTGCTGTTGTTGTTGCCCTTCTCAATGGCCAACTGTTGAATCAGCGACTGTGACAAGATGTTATCGATGACTTCAGTGACTGAAGAGTACATGGCCGCGTACTTGCTGGCAGTCTCGTGCTCGAAGCCAGCGGCTCGCAGTGCATGGTACCGCTGCTCGTAAATTGATCCATCACTGGACGATGTATCGATGTCATCATCATCATCACCGGAGGTGGTCTTTGCAGCAGCAGAGTGAACGGAGGTGATCAGCTGATGCTGTTGTTGCTGTTGCTGTGGTTTGGATGACTGCTTCTGGGACCGATGCTGCTGAGCCAGGGAAGAAGGGTGCATCGACACATCGGACGGCATGGCGACCAGCCTGCCTGCTAGTGCTCACTCGGGCAATTCACACTGGTTCAGGTTGGCTGCTGTTGATCACCAAGGACAGGACAGGTTCATCAGTTGGCTGCAACTGTTTGGTTGGTCATCACCGCTGCCGCCGCCACCGCCACTGTCACTGCTCAGTTCAGTTGCCTGGTAGAACGAGAAGAAGAAGAGAAAAAGATAGATTGTTTTGTATTAGTTTACTATTCAGCTTAGGACAACAATGCTAAATGCTAGTGGTCGTTTCAGCACGTTACTGTGAAAAAATGTTTTATTGTAGCTTTATAAAGTGGCTCTCCCTATCTTTCTTTCTCTTTGTCAGCAATGAAATGGTTGTGGGCGCGATACAGATACAAAATGCTGAAAAGAGAGGAGCAGAAGAGAAAGAAGTACCGGTGCGCACTGCTACCCAAAGTCAACTCTGTGAATACCTTATAATGACAAATGAGCAAAAGCGTTTGCTCCATTGAAGTGACACTGTGTGCAGCTAAAGTGAGCAAAGTCAAAATCGAAAGTATAAGAAGAAACGGTCGACTCTGCCGTACCATCAATTAGACGATTATACCTGAAGTAGGACGCACTGCAGCAGTGCAAAAGTGCAATCGATACGTGGAAGAAGTTGTAAAAGTGTCTAATTCCTCTGTACACCTTCTTCTTCATTGTGTTCACTGTGTGTTTGTAGGTTAATCAATTTCACTTTAAAATTGAACAACCAAAAAGAAAAATTGAATAGGACTAAGGCAGGCAGGCACTCACACCATCAGTCACTGTGTTTAGCGTGAGACGTTTAGTAGTTTCATTCAGTTGAAAGTCTGCCTGTCGAGCTCTGTAGCTCTTCGTGCAACCTTTTTGTCAAAAGGCGGTCATGAACGCGTGTACAAAAAAAATGAGCTGTTGCGAACGAGCAAAGAGACGCTCTCGCAACTACCATTAGCAATCAATTCACATGCATCGATCCTCTAATCCGCGTGCGTTCAAATTATCATAAACCATTTCAAAATTGGAAAGAGACTCGGCTGTTGTGAAGAGTTATATGCTGTTGTGTGCTCCTCACACCAGTCAAGTGTGCTTCTCCATCGACAAAATGTTCGACAATTGTGTGTGTTTGGTGAGAGAGAAAGTGTTTGTGTGTTTGTGTGCTGAAAACCACTGGCCACTGTCAGGGCCAGCGTAGCGAAAATGTACAGGTAGAAAAGTCTGAAAATGTCTGACACTTGATGATGGTGTGTGTGTATGTGTGTATGTTTAGTGGTTGAATGCATCGCTGGGCAGATATTAGCAAGCTAGTTAAGTGGTTATTAATGCGAAAAGACACATGCCATTTGTCAGTGAAGGAGTGAGAAACGGCAAGTGAGCCGGCTCGCGAGTACAGTTTCAGCCAGTCAGACATGCTAACATGTCAATTATTAGTAATTAGCGTCCTATTATCTGTATACATTTTTTAATCAAAAAAGTATTCACAACAAAAACACGCTAATGATCAGCGGTGATTTGAATAAACAGCTTTTGTTTTTGTACAAAGTATTGAATAAAACTTCCAAAACTTACCTAAAAGTTATCGAGAGTTACTTTAAACTTTCAGTTTTGATCAAAAATAGTTTCACAGAAAAAAGATTTTAAAAGCGATAAAACAGTCAATTTCATAAAAATGCTGCTGCGTCTCTGCAGAGGTATGCTGCTGTTGGTGAGCAAATGAGAAAGAAAACAGTAAAAACTGCAAACTGACTCCAGGAGAAAATACCTAGAGAAGTGAATCTCATTTGGCGTTTTTGTGTCGGCAAGTGTGCACTCTTCAGGAGGCAGTCCCAAACGGAACTGAAACAGCGGTACCGAAACGGCCGAAGTGCCGACACTGCAGGAACGCACGCACACGCCAACAGCAAAGTGAAGTGAAGGCCAACAGTGGTGAAGAAGGCAGTGAGCCAATGAAGAGACAATGAAGAAATTTAAAAACTGATCTAATCAATACCATCCCCATAGCAATTAGTAGAGAGAGAGAGCGCGCGCGTGCAAAAAAGTCTACAAGGGTAGGAATGCTCTAATTAAGCAAGGCCGAAGAGTTGTTTGTTTAGTTGATTCAGGCTGAAGGCTAAAAGACAGGCTCGGAACATTTCTAGCTTTAGTTTGTTATTGCACCTGAGCATGTAGGGCACTTTAAACCCAAGATACATCTATTAGATGCGTTTGTCCAGACTAAATTCCCATAGTGTGTGACCATTGTTTTTTGGCTTAATTATTATTACCTTGACAATTGTTCGTGTCACTGCTTATAATGATATGCGCCGTTTTGAGGAACATTCTAGTCGGTGGGAAAATGGTCGTTTGTTTGAGCGTTGACAACGACCCAGTTTGCCGTGTGTTTACCGAAGTGTGCAGTTGTATAATGTAAATGCTTTCACTTTTGCTGCCACTGCAAACTGTTCATCGATTGACAACTCAATTAGTGACTAGACTAGTGATAGACAAACACTGGCGGCTGTCACAAGTGGCGAACTGCCATGGATCACATCGGCGCACACATTTCTACACGTACATTTACAGCCCGGTATAATCGATAGATTCCGGTAGAAACAATAGTTACATTTTTCTCCAGCAAAACTTGTGATGACACAGTCAAAAGCTTTGACTGGGAACAAGCTGATAAAGAAATGACTTTAAATATAAAAATAAACTGAAAGATGATGAAAGGGCTTTGTTGAGACAAGGGAATTTGAGTGGTAGAATTACCTGTAGCAGCGGTAACAGCCTATGCGGCGATAGAAATCAAGCATGAGAGAACTCAATCTATCAAAAGCCCTACCAAATGAAAGCGGCGTTCTGAGCTCTTCTCTTTGTGGCGGCGCAGTGTTTGTTGTTATCATTAGACAGAGAGAAATGCCATCACCGATCGTCATTATGGTCATATTGGCCTTATCTCGCATGTTGATGTATTATTATCCGAGTGTCGATTTCCTAGACACAGCCAGGAGTTGCCAGCAGTCTTTCTTTTTTCTTCTTTTCGAAGTGGCTTTGTGTTCACGCAGTGGTGATCTAAGAGAGCGATAGCTATTTGTCAGAGCAAACAGTGAGAGTCAGCCTGTGTGTGAACTACAGCAACAATTTCACAGAATGGAACAAGCAGCAGCAGCAGCAAAACCGGTGAATGATGTTCTCCGAGTAGTGCTTGCCATCTCTATTCAATTGCCATGCTCAAAGTAGATTTAGATACCTTGATTGCAATTGATCAACGCTGAAGGCACTTTATAAATAGAGTCACACACACCGACACAAACACACAGACAACTGACACAACTGAACGCCTTGCTTTGGGTGTCCATTGTCAGATTTTTATCAAGTGGCACGGACGCACCGCCAAGTGACGATCAGCAGTTGATGCAATAATTGGCATCAACTTGGCTTGGCTTGGCTTAGGTCAGCTCAGTGCGCCCCAGTCAGGCCACAGATCATCCTCGGTGAAGAGGTAAACCGGCTACAGGCTGCGAATGCGAATGCGAGCACAGCAAGTGAATCCGCTTCTTTCCTGACGTCCAGATAAAATCACTGGCTGAAGAAGCAAAGTGAAGCACCGGTGAAGTTAGTGTTGAGCTCTCTTCTCTTTTCTCACTCTGCTCTGATCTTTTCAGTGTTTCAGCGTGACAGCGTCCCACTGTGAGCACCACACTGTCGTGGCCAACACTGAGGGCAAACACATCGCTAATTACCGTTTAGTTTAGTTTCAGCCTTTTGTATCAGATCATCTACGTCTCAATGGACAATGGCACAGAAGACAGCTTGTGCCTCTCTGGCACCGTTCTTCTGGCGTCATGTGGTCAGGAGAAACAAACACTGCAATTATACATTGCCTCTCTGCACTACCAAATGTGGCATGTGCTCGATTTTCAGTTAATCTGCAAATTGGGTTTTAAATCAAAAGCGCTCGGTTAGCATAAAACCTGGGTGCTAGCGAGGTTGCACACAAACTAATGGCGCATAATTGTTGTGGCAGAGGTATCTCACTTTAGCTCCTCTAAAGGAGAAGTACAGTACCACCGTTCTTCAGTTTACTTTATACCTCGGAATGACCCAAAAGCCAAAGAGCAGTCCTTATCTTTACTACATCAGCCTCGTGTCTCATGTAATGGTGCAAATAATAACCGACAGATAAAATATTTTACCTCAGTACCTCTGTCTCCGACGGTGTGTGAAATTTTTTACCATGTCAAGTTAGGCAAGTAATCAACAGTTTTTTACACTTGAAGCAACCCAAAATTACCAAACTTTACTGATTTTTAATTAGCAAACCCATTTTGCTCAATTTTGCTCAATAAAGTCATTTTAAAAACTAATAAAAAATTTCGATTTTACAAACTCTAACGCTGTGACAATTTTGATGATTGATGACAGTGCAAACCTTGACAAAAACAAACACAATGTGTTTTTTAAAATGCGCATTTTAACCATAAGAATTTTAAGTATTTTTTGTCTTCTGAAAAACTCAACAATATTGATTACCATGTTATGAGAGTAAATTCTAGTGCAAAGTAGCAGAGTAGTTCAACGTAATCAATAAAAACTTCGTTAATTGTGTCATTTATTAATGGCCTTCTTTGCTAAAAATGTAAAAGAAAGCTTTGACAGAAAAACGGATGGAGCATAAACTGGAAAACGTAAAAATAGATACACAAATTCAAACAATTTGACTGGAATCGAAGTGTAGGGGGAAAAAGTCAGCGTAGAGGTGAGTGCAAAAAGTGCTCTGCATCGTCGCGAGTGAGTTAGGAGAGAGCGACTCGGTCATTTCAGCAAACAGAGGAGACATTGCAGAGAGCGGTGAAACACAAAAGGCAAGAACAGTGCAAGTCGTAGAGCAAATGACAAAAATTGAATTAGCCAAAGAGGGGACAATTAGGGTCAGGGCAGGTCAATACTACACAGCTCCAGCAAGCGAGTGGGGCAAACAATTTGTGACCGGGCCGGAATCGAGTGGCGAATGCAGGCAAAGCAAGCAAGCACTTGTGCCGGCAGATTCAGCTCACTGAGTGTGGTAATGACAGCTTGTGTGTGTGTGTGTGTGGCGCCACTACTTCTTCAGCAAAAGAGCAAACAGAGAGAAAGAGCCTTCGCGCTAAATCGAGTCCAATCACCGTCAACGTCTCTTGCAAATAATATCAATCGCCCGCGCGCCGGTAGACAATGGACCAATTTAATTTAGATTGCAACTGCACATTCGTCACTCTATTAGCATTGTTCACTCTCTTCTTTCCGATCTGCTGGGAGGCAGCACTCGCTACCTCTTTCTTCTTCTTCTAAAGCTAATGCTCAGGTGTGGTGTCGCCTGCTCACTCGCTCCTGGCAAAGATGCTGTTCATTGCCGTTGATCTGCTGCTGTGTTCACATGCTTGCAGATCGATTAATCAATTAACGACATCAAATGACCATTTCTCCCTGGCACTCACTCCTGTACATGCTGGTGCATCTTTCACAGCACGACTGTCAACGTCAGAAAATTAGTAGTGGTCTTTCTGGGCTTTCCCGCACCAGGGCTCAGTCAATAAAACTGCAGCAGCAGCACTGCAAGTCATCTCCACCGGTCACCTTCATTTCAAAGTCTGTACTACTAGTAGCCCCTCTTTCCATCTGTTCAATTGTATTTTTTGTTCTGTCGCAGCACTGTTACTGCAATCACTATTAATAATCGTTCGCACACACAGGCTTAAACGCACTTTCCCACTCTGTGGTCGTTCAATTGATTGCAATCGAATGTAAATTGCACGTTGCCAAAGCAAAGAGTAAATTTCACTGCCTAATGGGATACCCGCTGCCTAATGGAACTCAAGATGTGTTCAGCGGAGAAAGGGAGAGAGAGAATTTGCAGCAGTGTTCGCATTGTGGTGGAAGTACACACACAGTATTCCTCAATGCACAATGGCACCATTAAGGTAGAGTGCAGCAGTTAAGCGGCAGCAGCAGCAACATCAGCCGCCTTCTCGCCCGAATGGTCAGTCTGCTTTCCCCTGACTGGCCGGCCAGTGAGTTGGCACTGCTGCTCATTCCATCACCATCACCATCTCTGCCATTGTTTGCTGTCTCGGTGACCATCGTTCCCGTCTGACCGGAGCAATCTGTTCAGAGTATTATCGCAGTTCAGGAGACTCTCGCTCAGAGCACAGCTCGTGTAGGCAATTAAATTTACTTTAAATTGATGCCTCTACCTGACGCAAAGAATGCATCGCTGCCGTGCTCACAACACACACACAACGTGCCATGCATGGCAAGCAGTTCAGCAGTCTGGCTCAGACGGCACTGGCCACCGACCTCCCTGGCTCCCTTCAGCCAGCGACCTTTTTGCGAAGAAGAAACGGAAAAGGCAAAAGGTCAATGCAACCTGCAAATAATAAGAATAGAAGGGGGTACAATACGGGGCGAGTGCATGACCACCACCACCACAGCACAGAGGTCATGGCGAGAGGTCATCGCCATGGTGAACGCCGTCACTTGAGTGCGCCGAGTGTCTGCAAGACAATGCACTGCCAGCAACAATATGAAGTGTCCGTGCCAGTGACGCCGACGCCGCCACTGTTACTGTTGCCACTGTTGCTGCTGTCATGGATGAGAGGAAGCTGTGCACTGAGTGCCAAGTGATCAATACAACAGGTACAACAACAAGCTGCTGCCAGTTGACCGCCAAGGCCAAGGACAGTTCAGGTCGGGCAGTATGGGCAGCGAATCGAATCACGACTGCCCATACTGCACCAAGTGTCACTCAACAAGTGCCTCGCTGACGGTGCACTACGGCGGTAGTGGGTTGAGCCAGTGCACTGGCGAGCAAACAAAATCAATTAGAGCAAACAAATAATTACTGCTGTTGACAATAGTACCATTGCTGTTGTTGCTGTTGTTGTTGCTGCTGCTGTTCAATTACTGCACACAATTAACCCGTACAAACATTGATTTTTTGATCAGATAACCACAGCACAGCAGTGGCACCTTCAAAGTGCCAATTACCTCAAAATTGATCATTTGCTCAAAACAACTTGTCTCTTGTTCAGTAGCTGGCACATACCTGTTGAAGCCTTGCAACCACATGTTGCTTTCTAATGAAAAATTACTTTTTTGAAATGCAGATTAAATGCTGCTGATAATGTGCAAAAACAATAATGCCTGTGCGTTTAAAGTTATTACTCTTTTCCTAAAACAAGTGCACATTCATACATTAGCAAACTCTTTCGTGACATAAATTGTGACGGATGGATCAGAAATGGATCAAGAAGAGCACGAGAAAGTTGCCAGCAGAGACTAATGGTGACCTAGTGGGCCAGCCAGCCAGCCAGCCAGTACGATGCCGTTTGTTTATGCAAATGATATCAGAAGCTACAGCAGCAGCACTTCTCATGCTGAGCATCCTTTACACCTAAGAAAGCGCAAAGGAAAAAAAGTTGACTTGCGTTGAAAGAAGGATCTTTAGAAAAGTCAAGACTCTCTTTCTTTCTAGTTCAACGCTTTAGCTGAAGCTGCTGCAAGTTAAAGATCATCACCGACGTCTCAACAGTGTTTTCGCTTCTTCCGTGTGTGTGTGGCCGACAATGGCGACGGTGAAGCGTGCTGTTGCAATGGTTGTTGTACGTGCTGCAGCACTTGCACTGTACAGCTAACTAAAAGTGTATCGATGTAGTAGTGCACTACAGTCATCTGCAAGAGAATGTCCACTTCGTCAGGGCATCATAACTGTTGTTTTGACTAATGAACGCATTGACTGAGCTCATCTCACAGTCATATTAGCACGATGATTAATTATCGAGGTGTTCTTGTTACCGCTGCTCTTATGACAATGCACTAAACACTGGCAAGCATTTAGTGAAAAAGACACACGCAGCCAGTTAGTTAACTGTACACATCTTTGTCTAGTTAAAAACAATGAAATAAAAGGAGTTCTAAACAGAAATTGTGCCGAGTTTCACTCTTAATGATTATTTTCAGTTTTTAAACAAAGCAAAAAATATTTTTTGTGAGCATGTTTATTACGTCAAACGTTCAAAAGTTTTTTGTCAAATGCATAGTTTTTAAGAACTGCACTTCTCTGTTATCCATCAAACCTGATCTAGTTTGTTTTTACCAATTTGAGATCCTGTCGTAAACTTTCCTCGTTTGCCAAACCACTTCAACTCACCGAAAACTGAGGAGGATTAGGAGAGTTTTCTAGCATACGATCCAATGGCAGGCACAATTAGACGTGCTTGTGACTATTTTTGTGAAACTATGCAATGTCCCTTTGTCTGGACTGCACAATGGCCTCTGTACCGGCGGTTAACCACCACTAATAGATAATCTGCATGACTATGAAGTTTACTTACAAAAAAAATTAATAGCTAGTTAAATATAGCGTCTGAACATGTTCAGCAAACTTGGATTTATTTACTCGCAATTGAATGGTCTGCACTGAAGATTTCCAGACAGATGAGATGACGGCATTTGATTGAACACTCTTCATTTAATAGTTTAAATGTCACTAAGAAGCATTGTTTACCGAGCCAAGGTAATCACACAAGAGAGCGGTTAAGAGGCCGGCAAACAAAACCACAGAACAGACAAATTGAGTCGTAAATAGTAATCAATTGCTTAGAAGGAAGATTAGTGAACGATAAATCGAAGATTTAGCCAATTGAAAGCTTTGAAGCAAAGATTGCAGGAAAACAGAACATCTTTGTACAAAGAGGCACTTGGCATTTGTGTTTGAGAAAAATAATGCTCCCAGTTAGTTCAAATACAATCAGTAATTTCTGTTAAGCATAACAAAATGTATGTTATACAAATATGTTTTAAAAAATAAAAAACAATAAAACGTAAAACTGATCAATACACAGCAAGTATTTATAGCAAGTATAAAGGCTTTTAAAAATTCTGAAATGTCACGATAAAAACACTTTTTTATGTCAAACTGTCATAAAAATAGCATTATACACACTCCAACAGCAATTAAAAAACAATAACTCTACTTCAAATGACCCTGCTACTTACGGGTTTGGTAGTTTACGTTGCTAAAAAGTAATTACCAATTCAGTTTTTGCCAAACAGCATGCTTAATTTAGGTAGTGATTTCCTAGTAAAGATACACACCATCAGTGTTGTTTTAGTTTTCTGCAAAACGCAGCAGAACTGAAAGTGATTCCAAGTGATGAGAAGGAGAAGGGCAAAAAAGAGTTGAGTGGCACGCAAAAATCTGGTCAATTACCGGCGTCAACCAGTGTTTGAGCGATTTGTCACGCCCAGTAAAATGCAATAAAACAGACAGCACCAAAGCTGCCGGCGGGTTGGCGGAAAAAACATGACAGCCGATGAAGAAGGGCAAGAACAATGGGCAAAAATGGGGGAGGGCACTATTCTGGGTGTATGGCAGCGGTGCATCACTGGACACACTAGCACTGCAGGAACAACAGGTTTATCTGTGGAATGCATTCTTCCTTTCTCTCATGACTGTTTTGATTCAACACTTGCCTAGTCCGAGTATTGAGTGGCAGTGGTGCGAGAGCCCGGCCAAGAAAAACAGAGAGAAAGAGCGCAACAGGCAAGAGGGCAAATCGTTTTGCTCGGTGGCAGGACAGCGAGCACCATTAGAGCAATTGTCATGACATAATCGACATCAACTGGCTCACGGCTTGGCCACCTCGGCTAGGCAGGCAAGCAGGCAAGCAAGCAGGCAGCCAAGCACTACTGCTACTCTTTCTGGCTGGCACTCTTTCCGCTTCTTGAGTTCAATTTAAGTCTCATTAAATTATGATAAAAGGCGTCATTGTGGAAGGAACGATAATGACGCTCGAATCAGAAGGAGTAGTGAGAGAGAGTAGACACTTTCGCCCGAACACGCATCACGAGTGCTTCGGTTCGCTACTGCTCCTGCTGTTGAACACTGTCCAGCACACACACACACTGAGAACTCCAACATATGCAAAGCACAAAATAGTGCGCCTGTTGCTGGCAAAAAATAGTCAAGTGGTGTTACTGCTGCTGGTGGTGGGCAGTGAGCCCAGACTTGCCAAGGTTGCTCCCTTCTCAAGCAACTGTCATTACGCTCATTAAATTCGCATTCAACATTGGAATCGTTTCTGAACGCAATTGAACATCCCCATTCTCTCCTCCGGCACAGCTGAGGAGTCATCTTTCAACTCCCTCAGGCTCCCTCAGTCCTCTGTCAGCTCATCTCCAGCCAATTCTGCATCGCCTGCTATTGTTGTGCTCTATTAATTGAACTTTATATTGCTGCTGCTGCTGTTGTTTGTTTGAGTGTTCACGCAAGATTGCAGCAGTACTATGCGCAGCTGTGCTGAGACTTTGAGAGTCAGTGTCACCACTTCTTGGTCACCACAGCGCACACAGTTCGATTCACCAAAAACTGACTACTGAAGTGTCTGCTTACTGCTTGGCAAATGACATTTGCACCGAGATAACGAACAACACCGACAAATGAAAATGACAATCAGACACACACACATGTGTTCGTGTGTTGAAGTATGTATGTCTGTTCACTGGGCGCCCATTAGTGTGCTGTCGATGGGCGACACAAAGCGCCGGTAGAGCAGACAGAAGTGACAGAAGTAATTGGCGAGTGAACCTCTCTCGCCAGGCAAAAAGGCAGCCATTTATCGCAAGGTGTCCTGTGTCTGTCGCTGGCTTTTTCTCATTTGTGTCTGCACATTAGTGACCGGCTCTCGTGGTTACTCTCCCAAACGAGTGCAAAAACTTCCGTATACTATCGCCACAGCAGCAACAGCAGCAGGAACGTAGCTGCTCTCAATGGAGCATACGAAAATCGATAGTGTCACCTGAGCCAAATGCCTACTGGCATTGTTGTTTGACAACTTTAGAAGATGATCATCACTTTAATGTTTAGAGTTGAAAACAACTTCAACTGGAAGGTTCAGGTAGATGTGGCACTGGCATCGTACTGAGCTTAGTTCACTTGTCTACTACAAATTAAAAAGCTGTGTATCAGTAGATGAAATCAATAATAGGTTTGCGCTAATAGAGAACATAATCGATGGTGTCAGACGGACAGTGAATGGAGGTGATGAATGGAGCAATTGTCAGGCGCCTCCTCATGGCGCCATTTGTTAGTCAGTGTTGACAGTGCACTTTACCTGCTCAATAGTTGAAGCCTCACTAAACGAGGAGCACTTTAAATCATCAGAGTCATAATGGACTTTCCTTACCACAGGTAGCAGTAGTGGATGATTAATTGGTGGACACAACAAACAACAGGCAAGACACCTGAGACTGCTTTCTGAAGAAGAAAAAAAAGAAAAAGACGAGGAGATCGAGCTTCTTTGATTAGTCAGGAAAGACACACAACAGAACTTGTCGTTTGCCTTTGTGACTAATTGACAATGCGAACAAGTCAACTTAGACACAGATAAAGGCCTCCATTGAACAGCAACAACAACAAAGGTATTCGGATAATTTATGGAAGTGCAACGCTGGCCTAGCGTTGAAAGCACTTACTTGAGGAGGAGAATGAGAGAGAAAGGATAACTGAGCTTATGCAAATGAATTGCCGTGCTCAGCAGCTTACCGGTGGTGGCTACGGTGGCGGCAGTGATGGTGCTAGTGCTGCACCATTCACTGATTGACTCCGTTTAAATAGCTAATTTAATTTAACTTTAATTTTATTAGATTTATATTTAAATGTCAGCAGTAGGCTACCGAAGATGGAAATAGTGACGGAGAAGGGCGTCAGCAGCGTTAGCACAGATGTGAATGCATTTACTTGTTTCCTTGCTCAACTTTTCGCGCGTACGTCTTCTTTCGCTAGCGCCGCTGGTGAAAAGTGAAAAACAGTGCAGTACAGGAATCACGGCCAAAGTGAAAAGCCAAAAGTAGATCAACTGCGGATGGAAAGATAGCTATAAATACGGCTGAGCTTTATGGAAAATAGTTTACATGCAAACAAGGTGAGATGTTCGCTGACAGAGCCCTGAGAGCAGCAGCAGAGTGCCGACAAACAGCTCAGCTCGGCTTGCACCATCACCGCCACCACCACTACAACCATGTCCTTGCGCCATTTGCGGAAGCAGCCGTCCGTTGAAGGCGGTCAACAACGGAGTACCAGCAAGCACAGCACATAGCTGACTCAGCACCCGAATAGACACATACTTCTCGAAGTTCTGACATGAGAATTGTCATGCCAGAATTGCTTGAATGCTAGTGAAGCTGTAAAAAGCTATTATTTAATATTCATATTTTTTATAAGAGAAAGGAAAAGTGCCAAAAACAATTTGCATGAGAACAATTTGCCATGCAAAACACCCAGCGGTGCAAGCAGCCACCTTCCGCGGCTGGCAAATAAAAGTACACACAGGTAGTAGTTTACAGTTTGATTGGCTTGCCTGATCATTAATCACAGCACTACTTAGCGCTACTCTTAGTTTTCTTCCTCAAGCAAGTATACATTTGTGTTATCGGTAATCCTTTCACTGACTCCCTTTGGATGCGTCCGAATGAAACAAATTGAGCGCTGTCCGAGCGGGCTAATAATGATTATAATTAATCAGCAAGCGATGACATTAAACATATTAAAGTGCACTATTATCACCGCTGATTTGTGTGTGTTGATGAACAGAAAGAACAGGTTTTGCTGCTTTAATTGTCTGAAACTTAATGAAAAGGCCATTAGCGGGGGAAAGGAGCAACTGCGGCAACATTTGAAATGCATCGAATGCCCTGATAGATCAGGCTATATAATTGCAGGCTTCTCTCGATTGGTGATGGCACACTTGCCTGATTGGCCCATTGCAAACTACTAATTCATAACTGGCACCAAAGGCAGCAGTCAGTCACTCAACAAGTCAGTCAGTCAGTTAGTTAGTTTTCAGTTGAAGGCAACAAGTGAGCCTGACAGTGAGTTTGTGTGTGTGTTCTGTGCACAGCTCTGCAATTGAGTACTACTGGCCTTTGGAAGGCATCCCCACACTTGTACAAACACTCATCAACACATGGTCAGCTGAAAGTTTGTCAAGGAAGGTGAAACGCATTTTTGGACAAACTTGGAAACCGCAATGAGCAGCCATCAGTTAAAAACAAACTCGATTACATTTGCATACACTTTTTTCCGTGACATTTAACGAAGCAAAGAAAAGTGGAAAGCTACCAGGAGGTTGAAAAACAGGCAACTAATCCTCATTCCAAACAATAAGTTTGAATAAAATAAAACAAAAAACCGCATCAGAATCAAACAAAATGATCGTCAAAAATCGATTTGTAAAATTGAGCGCCTATATTTTGCTAAAAATAGCTTCCGCTTCTACTTTGAATAAGCAAATTGAATGCAAGTCAATGGAAAAAAGTGCTCAAATTCTTTTTGACATCACTCTCGACAAAAACACACACAAACTCACGCAAACACACACAAGCACAAGAACACACAGAGAGAGGCAATCGCCTAATTGCATCGAACGAGGATAATTTGCCCAGTGTGGGTTGTCTCCTCTTTTGCTTTCACTTCTTTTTCTCCCCCCCCCTTTTCTTTGCATCTGCCCTACTGGCTTTCTCAAATTGGCACCATCTTCCTTGATTCACTATTTCACTATTTAAAGCTACTGCAGGCTTGGAATGAAAAAACTGCAGCAGCGAAGTGAGTGCAGTGCAGTGCACATAGCTCTTGGAAAAGTGAAAGAGAATGATGCTAGTCTGGTAGCACATGGCGGTGGATGCCAGTAGAGAAGGAAAAAAGGAAGGAAAGAAAGAAAGAAAGAGCATATCAGGGGCAAACGGCAAACTCGCCACCATATACGTTCATGCGCTGGGTGCCATACACACTGCCATACAGTGACTTCTGTACAAGCGGTACACGGGTGAAGAAGGAGAAGAAAGGAAGCCTAACTGAATGGCAGCGCTGCAATGAAAACAGTGATTGAAGTGCACTGACTGCATAAGCCTGATGCTTTGCGACTTTTTCAGCTCCTCAATGACAGGAATAGGAGTGAAGTTCAACTCAGCTCGGAGTTGAACGATATGTCGCGGCGACAATATGTTTAGCTGAGCGAAGAAAATGGCACAAAATGACACAAAGTGAGGGCAATAAAATCTGCACAAACGGCATAAAAGATAGAAAAGAAAACTGGAGAAAGACTGTTTGCTGTTGTAGTGGTGGCGGCAACAACAACAGTATCGAGTAGTGGCCAGGGACAGGACGTACTCTGCACTAGTGATGCTTTATTTGGCAAACTGTGTGCACTCGGGATGAGGCTGTCACTGAGGAGAGAGAGAGAGTGAAGGATCTGTCTTTGGGATGGTGCTCAGGTAACTGGAGATTGATCGATTTGAGGCCCCAATTGCACAAGCCATTTAAGCGAAAATGAGCAGTACATTTGTGATTTGTAGGTGAAAAGTGTGGAGCACTGTTTCACGCCACACTGTACTTACCCTGAAAGACAGATTGCCAGAGAGCAACAACAGCAACAGCAACATAAGCTGCTGGTAGTGCCGGTGAAGCTTCTCTTGTGCAAATGGAAAGTTGCAGCAAAGAAGAGCGATGATATCACAAAAGCAAATAGATGGATCACAATGAAGTAGTGCATGTGTGGTTGGTGGGCTGAAGTGGATGACTGCACGGATGGACTGAACCAGTGGAAGTGATGCTGTGTGCAAAATCAAACGCACATAATGGAGCCCTCAAATGACTGACCCCCGAAGCACAGCACGTATGCATAGCACAGTGAGCTCGAAAGGGCAGAGGGCGGCGGGTGCAAACTGCGACGACAGATCTGAGGGACAGCTCGTCAGTGATGCAGTGCAGATGTGGTGCAGTTCGTGAATCAACAATCGAGACCGATCGAAGGAAGTTGCTGTGCGCTCACTAGAAGTTTCAGTAATCAAGCGAAAAAAGGCAGAGGAGGAGAAGCGAGAAGATGAGGAAGTGTAGAGTGAGATGCAGCATGCTTCTTCAACAACAATCGGCCATCGAATGTACAAACGACTGATCAGTACGAGAGAAGGAAAAAAGAAGAGAGAGAGGAGAGAGAGAGAGAGAAAGGAGAGGAGAAGAGAAGAGAGAAGAGAGAGAAGGCATGGGACAGGACACAATCAATGGCTCACACCATTATTAATCAATCAAGCTCCTCTTGTAAAGTTCTATATTTAAAGTGACACAATAAACGAGCACACACTGGAACACACCGCCGAGAGGATGTGATGTGAAGTGCAGGGCGCTGGAAAACAAAAAATTGAGCGCCCTGCACGCCATGCGACTGACACAGAAAACGAGAGAGGCTACAGAGGACTGGCAACATGCAAACATGTAACGGGGCTCAGCACTATGCACAGGAGCAAAATCGGTCATCAAATTCGTAACTCTCTCTCTCAAGCGGCGGGGAAATTTGCTAATTGAATCCAATTGACGGCTGCAACTGTGTGAACGACTAGAGCTGCTGGAGCTGGTTTTGTTGCAGCCTGTCGTGCCAGAAGTGCCGTGCACATTACGCCGCACGCCATTCAAAACTGCGCTGAGATGTCGATTCTTGTTGCAAACATGAGAATAGAGCACTACATAATTAAGCCAAAAATAAATTTACACTGAATTTAGGGAATTGCTTTCACAAAAAGATTGCAAGTAAATGAAAAGTGCTGTGTGGTCGATTGCAGATTTTTACTCAGCCAATAAAGCCTGATGCGCGGGAACAGATTAAACACACGGCACAAAGGCCAATAAACAGAAAAAGACGCTAGCATAAATACCAAAAGTAAAACTGAGGTCACAGAATGGAGCCATTCGGGCAGAATGATTGCACATTGAGCTGAGTGAATTGTTTTTGCAGATATAATTGTTCTGAAGAAAGTGTAAGCTGGCTTTCTTGGTTTTCTAACAGTACACTAGAGATTCAATAATTGTGTGGCATTTAAACATGTGTTTTTCCAATATAAAAGAGATTTTCTGGCACAGTAACTCAATTTAGTGGGTTTGAGCGTACAAAAACAACAATGAAAGTAGCAGATGAGATGGATGTAGCAGTGATATGTCATCAGAGACACTGGCTAACAAGCACACAAGCACACAAACTGCTTTGCTGCAGTTGACTGCATTGCTCTGGTTTTGTGACCGTGTATAAATGTCACAAATCTGTGCAAACGATATCTAATCGAAACAGGGAGAAAAAGCAAGAGTAGGAGAGCACAACAACAAACACTGAGCTGTGGAGCACCAAATGATAATCAAGACCAAAATGAGATAAGCCTAAGCAATTGAATGGATGCTTACTTTTCAAAAAAAGTTTCACACTTTGCCGTTTTGCATTACATTGGTGAGGATGGTGGTGATTAAACATCGGCTGAATTCAAAACGTTTAAATAACGAGTTAATTATCCATCGATGAGCTGATGATGAGCTGATAACTGAGTTGATGAATTAATGAAGTAATAGGATGGCATTGGTTTGTCGGTTCACTTCGAGTTAAAAATGAAATGGCCCTGTTGACAACCGCCATTGACATCCAATAGGCAATGTTGGGCGCACTTGGAGGCACTTTGAACACTCGTAATTTGCCCTCACAGAAAAAGAAGAAGAAGAAGAAGTGCACAGAGCTGCTGTTGTTGATGGTGCTGATGATGATGATGATGGTGCAAATGATGCAGAGCAGTACATTGACAGCTGACAAATAGGTGTTGCTGAGTGTTGCCTGGCTCGGCTGAATCGATAAGTGACAAGACAACTTTAGCAGTAGTGTTGTCCAAGTAACAGTAACGGCGGCACACCACCAGCACACTGCCACCAGCACTGAGCACTACTAGGTTGTTGCAAATGCTAATGCAGCCCTGAGCCGTACAGACAGACAGAGGCTGTTGATTACAACAACAGCGGCAGCTATTAACGAATGCCTGCAGGTAACCAGTGCTTCTGATAAGGTGGCTCTGGGAGACTTTACAGAGGATGAATGAATGCTGGATCAGGAAAAAAGGCCAATGAAGTTTGAAAATTGGGCGCAAAACAATAAGATTAACTCACTAGAAGGTGAACTTCAGTGCAAAAAGTAGAGTGTCAATCGATGGAGATCATTTGTTTGCTTGAATTGCGCACCGTAGAGAAAACTGCCTGACAAAGTGTGTGTGTGGAGGTAGGAGGAAGAAGAACACTGCCGGAAGAAGGCACATTTGTCACTTGAAGCTGAAGGTGGTGGTGCACTACAGTGAAACAGTTCGTTTCCATTTACAGCAAACGGTGCCTTATTGAACGGTGTGTGCCCACTGAAAGTGGAGAGCGACGGCGCTCCGGTCTGGTCTCGCAGGAGGCAGCAGCATCAACGGCAGACCAGATGACGACTGACTGTTGACTTGAACGACTACAAAAAGGAAGGAAAGAAAGAAAAAAGAGAGAAAAGAGAAGAGAAAGAGAAGGAGCATGAGGATATCGGCTGAGATTGCAGCAACAGCCAAAGAAAAGATGGCTTTCCCTCGAAAAGACAGAGAAACTGGATTCGAACAGACGATAGAGACGCGAAGCACCGCTGCTAAGCACAACTGTATAAGAGTCTCTTGGTGAGTCTGTGAGTGAGTGTGTGAGAGTGCTAGTGGCACGTGCCTAGGCACTGAGCGCCTTGGCGCCCACTATGCTGGTGGTGGTGGTGGTGGTAATGGTAGTGGTGGCACTCTGCTACCACTGCAGAACACACCGACTGCTGCTGCTGAGGAGAGGAGAGGAGATCGATCGACCATCGAAATGGAAAGTGATCGAAAACAGGTGATTGAAGCTGGGGCGCACAGCACAGCACTGCACTGCTGCTACCTGATTCGAGTCGGCAGCAATCTGTTTGCATGACGCGGACTCCTTCACACTCCACTGGTTCGCTTGAAGATCTCGAAGATCGCCCAGCAGTCGTTGTCTTTTCCGCCGCCGTCTTCGTCTTCGTTTTTGTCATCATCATCAGCAAAGAGAACTCTCTTCTCAATTGGAGGTTTATCGATTCCCCAAAATAGCGCAACTAGGAAACAAAAGGTAAAGTAAAGCAGCAGCAGCAGCAACTTTTGAAGCAGGTAGTACGAGCGCATTTTGGCATCACCGAATGACGTGCGACTTTAGTTAGGAAATGTGTGTGTGTGTGTGTGTAGAGCAGCACTCGTTCAAGACTTTACTAGGTGGACAAATATAGTCAAGGCGACATCGATGAGTGCCGCAACCGCACACAGTCACTCACTCAGTCAGTCAGTCAGAAGCTGGTGCTCTACTTTCAGCAAAACTTTCACGTCGCTTTCTCTGCCAACAATTGAAACGCAAGTTGGCATTCTCTCGATTTGTGTTCGTTTTTTCGTGACAAGACAACCGTACGGCAGACAAAAACACACAAATACACAAATGTTTACATACTCAAAAGAAAAACTTCACTGACTTGTCGACAACCTAAAATGGTGTAGAAAGCAAACTTGTTGGAACCATTAGTGGCAGTGCAGCCACCACCACCACCACCACCACCAAACTCACTTCTAAGCACTAAAGTCAATCATCTTCTTAGCACAAAAGTCAAGATGATGTGCTTCTTGGCAAATTAAACTTTAATAGTTTTCACTATGGAGAGTGCTATTGATTTATCGACCAGTGATTTTCGAAAGTGTGTCTTCGAGTGCTAATCCACAATTTATGCCCAGCCAGCACTTTGCTTTGAGTGGGGCCCAGTGTGAACAACAACGGAGTCTCTCGGGTTGCATCACAGGCTGAGAGCAGACATCGATCAGCTTTGGCTTGTTGCTGCTTATTGAGATAAGCCAGCTAAGCAGTGTGTGGTACACTCTTCATCATGGATACGCTGCTCAGCGAGTTAGCACAATAAGCTCAATAAGTACCTCAAGAAAACGTGCAATCAAGAGTGTTCGGTGCAGCATACTGCTGGCACTATTGCTGATAGTTGATGCTGATGAGGATGACACAGTAACTCTCTGTGATCTGGTTAGTGGCCTGTGTGTGCTGTTGACGAAGCACTCTCTACTGTTGATGGGAGCGCCAAAACAACACTACCACCACACATTACTGGCCTATTTTGAGAATGAGGATAAACGGCAGGCGATGCTGTCGACCCATCCAACTGGGGAGCTGCTAACGGTACTCCTCTCCTATCATGCTAAACGTGATTGGCAGGGTGACGTCAATTGAAAGTGACGACGAAAAGTGGCGACATTGACAGTGTCAGCCGACACTCTTTTCTTGGTACAGAAGGTAGTAGACAGCAGACTGTCGGGTCCAATCACCTGTCGAACCTGATGACTTTGTTTTGCTCTCTCTTTTTCCTCATCTGGTGGTACTTGTAGATTGTCTGGCTACTACTTTAGATTATTGGACTTATCAATGCCAACAAAACACACTACGCTACTGTTAAGTTAGTACATCTTTGCAAGATCACGGAAAAACCGACAAAAGAGTTCTAAAAACTTCAAATAAAATTTATTTGGAATCAGTTGTGTGTAGACAGTTTTGTCACATGAAGTTGTCGAGCAAACAAAATAAGGAAAGAAAGATAAACAAGAGCAGCTAAAGCGGAATAACAAAGGCACATTTTGAGTTATGTTTAGCGCAATTTCGAATGTTGACTTAGCAAGCACAAAGTCATGCTGAAAGGTAGTTCCCTTCTTCTTTGCCACTATCGCGTGCATGATTGACCTGTGCAAGACTGGCAGGCAGTTTTTTAACTGCTGCTGCTGCTGGTCCCCTTTCTGTGCAGATGACATCATTTGACAAGATCGAATGTGTGTGTGTGTTGTTCTATTCACCACAAACGAGCAAAGGACAATTTGTTTGAGTGCACAGGAGAATTGCACTTAAATTGGGGGAAGAAAATGCGCTATTGTAGAAAGCAACAGGAAGTAAACTGGTGGCAGAAAGTGGACTGGTGACTTCTGTCCTCCCTCACAGCTCACCACTACTGTCTTTTCTGGCACTTGTTCTTTGCAGACCATTTTTAGATGAAAAATGGACAGCTTTAATTAGACGTGATCAGTGGTCGGCGCCCTTGCGCTGTAGCGTCTGTACAGTATGTTATAATTAGCAGTAGTAGTGAAGAAGGGGCAGTCAAAGTAGCTGCAGTAGTACGGGGGCAATTAATAAGTCTTTCTGGACAGTAGTGCAAAGACAATGCACAGACACAGTGCTCATAAATCAACCGTCTCCGTCTTTCCCACCACAGCAAAGCAAATCGGTTCTACGCTCACTAGAACACAACAACTCATCCTGGTCGGCCACCTACATCTGCAAGGGCGGACGATGAGCTAACGATGCAGCTACACACATGCACACACACTTAAAATGCATGTCTTTCTTATCACCACAGCCAGTGCACTCTTTGAGAGGCGTTTTAAAAGTAGAGACGGTGCAGTTCAATAAAAAATCGCACTGCTACTAGGGGAAAAGTGGAGTTTAGTTTAGCTTACCAGAAAAAAGCTGAATCGTTATAGCAATAGCCTCAAAAGAGCGCAACTCGAGGTGTTTAAAATTGCCATAATGGCTGACAGCTTAGATTTTTGTATAAATTTTTTATTGTCATCATAATCATTTTTTATGGCATGCAGACTGTTTTTAAAATTTTAAAAATTATTTAAAAAAACTACAAATTAACAGCTAAACAGAGTAGAAGGCGCTTCTATGCAAATAAAAGCAGAGACAGTTTTGACATGATGTAATTAATTGTCGCACTACTACTGTTCTCAAATGGCCCATTAAGAGAATGACTCTTCTTGACAGATCTGGCATTTGTCACCCGTAACATGCTGCTGTTGCTGTGTCTGATTCATATGACAAAATCAATATCATTGATTGTCTTTTAGCAATGCTCATTTTTACAACTACCTTTGTCTAGTTTCTCAGAGACATTTTGGAGCAAATATTCATCAGTGGCTATCAGGTGTAATCAATTGAGATTCGATTGTTTAGCGCCTTCAAACGGCGTCTAAAAATAAAAATATGTCAAATATGTCTTGGTGCATTGTTTTTTGCGTTTGAAGTTGCAAAGCAGTGGTTTCACTGGCAAATGGACAACTAATGATGCAACACAAACTTGCTTACCGGTTTTCCTCAGTGGCTCTTCAGCCCCCTTCTCCTTCTGACCCTTGACTACCACTTGCTCCAATCACAACTGATAAGTGGTAATTTAAGTGAGCCCCCTAAACAAAAGGCAAATAAATGACCGACAGTGTGTGCAAGTGAGGCCAAGTGTGTCAGTATGTCTGTTTCCAGGCACTAATGGAGGACCGCAAACGCATTGCCTTTAATTGGAGAAGATTAGATGTGATATGAGTGCAGGCAACAAAAAAGAGAGTCAGCACAACAACGGACGGAAAAAAGGCGATCGCAGGTAAGCTGGCCAACCACTCTTTTGCTCTCCTTTGCTCATTAGCGACTAAGAGCCCAGCTGAGTACAGAGATAGACACTGGCCATTAGGCATTCGCTGTGGCCTGTGAGCGCTAATCGCCTATCGTTGTTTTAATTCTTTATTCAACAGTCTCTTAATTCTGCTCAATTATCAAATCAAAGAGCAGTTTTTATAATTTCTTTGTGTTTAACCCATCCGATTAAGACACTGAAGCAGAAAGAGAGTCATCTACCTGTGATGGCAATTACAAAAGCTGTACTTTGCAATTACTCTTGAGATGGCTGCTGCGGTAATAGACAACACCTTAATGACAGCAAAACAGTACATCGCCATTCGGGATGTTTCTGTTTTAGTAAAAGCAAAAAGCTTAAATTCAGGTCGAATAGTTCACTCAGATCAGTTTGAAGATGATTGATCTTTTTTTGTGCTGTAGTCCAATAATGAAAAACTAGAATCTTGATGCAAACTGAGTCAATGTTTTTACGAGAATGTTCTAATCAAAGCAACTTTTTAACCAACACCATTCTAGCCATTGAAGTCATTCAGACTGAACACCACAATTCCTAATTGATTGAAGTATCCATAGGCAAACTGAACAACGAGCACTTTTGGGGCTCAATTTACATTGTCTACTGTTGCTGTTGCCAAGAATAAACAAACAAAGAAGAAGAAGAAGGGAGACTAGAACGACTCGGCGACACAGTGCCACTTGCTCAGGTACAAATATAGCCTCAAAGTAGATCTACTCGGTGTGCCTAATCAAAGCAACTTTTTAACCAACACTCTAGACATTGAGTCTTCAGGCAACTTTGGAGATCAAAAAAGAAAAAATTGGGGCAATAATGTAAGTGCTGTTGCAAGAATAACAACAAAGAAGAAAAGACATGGAGACAGAAGATGGCAAGTGCATGAGACAAATTGTAGTGCATCGGGGCCTGAAAGTTGCAACGATAACACTCCTTCACCAATTAACTAAACGAGAAAAAGAAAAAGTAAGGAAGTAGAAGCCAGAGCAGACAATAGGCAAGCCATTGTGACAAGGCCAGATCACGTCACGGTGCAGATCAACATGTCTCGACATGCGGCAATTGACAACGATAACATCTCCCCACTTAACTTCGTAGTAAAAAGAGCAAGCCACCAGCTCGACCTGCCCTGTCCATCTCATGTCTCTCCTCGATTCCTCTCACCGTTCTATTCCCCGCTCTCTCTTTCCTTTTGTGTACTTTGAAGGAGTTGAGGCGCGCGTGCATTGTCATCTCCATTGCACATCCCTACACTGTGCCAGTCTTTCTCTCCTCCTCTTTCCTCCCTAGCAGAGTAATTGCAGATTGTATCACTGTAAATTTAGATATGTCGCCGTCGCCGCCACCGCTGTTGTTGTTGTTGTTATTGTCATTGTTGTTGCTGCTGTTTCTGCGGTAATCGCCTTCAGTGACACTTAGTTGCTGGTCGGTCCTCTGGCCACTCTCGAAGGCACTCGACGCTCGAAGTTCTTGACCACACTGGTGAAAAGACCGCACTCAGCATTGGCTATACTTTGCTGGTAATTTGCTGGCAACTTAACTTGGAAACTTTATTACTGCAGTTCCTCTCTATTTTGCAGGTTGTCAATATAATTCAGGGTTCCTTTTCTTTGTCATCTTTTGTAGGGGAAAAGAAGGTAAATTGACAATTTGTCAGCAAATCGTGTTGGCCACAAAATTAGTCTAATTTAGTATCATTACCTCTGGGTGACCTCTCGACCTTTTCAGCTTATTTTTGGGGTTCTATACAACAACAAGAGTTTATTGCTTTTTAAATTACGTTACCAAGTCGGCTGAAAAATATTTAAATTTATGTTTGGAAAAATTACCAGAGTTTGACAAAGCCAAATTAAGTTATTATGATTTATTTTTTTTCCTGACAAAGATGCAAACTGATAAAAAAACTTGTAACCACTTGCCATCAGTTTGGCACTTGACATCAAGAGAGGAAGTCAGTGACTGTCAATAGTTAATGTATTGTTCCGCTGTCGCCGTGTGCCGAACCATAACGTGAACTGAACCACCAATGGAAGAATCACCACGACGCACTAAAGTTTGTGGCGCGCCCTGTTCTGATTCACCGTCGGTTGAGCAGTTGAGCGCACTTGAGAAAGTAGAATATATCTGGTGAATAGCCCGAACAACAATTGAGACCGGGAATGAATATTTCTCGGCGACTGCAGACGACGGCATTGTTGGTCGCCACTGAGAAAGTGGATAAAGTGCGCTCAGGCACCGGAGTACAAGGCAGGCAGGCAGTCAGTCAGTACTGTTCCGCTTGCTCCATAGAGCATCACGAGGCAACAGAGACAATTAAGAGCAAAAGTTCTTTGTGTGCTGACCACCACTACCAGCACTTGTTGCGAAAGTCTATTTCAAGTGGTGGTGGCATCTCCTACGACGGCAGAGCGGCGCCGCTAGGGCAGGTCGCAGGCTCGCCGTCGAGTGACGGCAATTCAATTGCCGCCAGTGTTCATTGTTGTCGAGCGAACACAGGCGCCACGAGAGAGTGATGTGATGTGGTGGGACTGGTGGTGATGGTGGTGCCCACGGGTCGCCAATTGCCTGGCGTACTCTACTCGCAGTGCTCCTTCAGAACAGTGCCAACAGCTCTTTCTGACTTGGTGACAGTGCAGTAGTTCACTCAGCGACGACAACTGTCACGCCATTGTGGGCACAGTGTCTTTTCGGTGTGTTCCATCGAGTTGCAGCAGCAGCAGCCTCTGCAGTAGCATATTTGAGCACATTTGATGCCAGTGGTGCCACCATGGCCCCAATTGTTTGTGACTGCTGCTTATCCTTTTCATTTGCACCCTGAGAAAAAACGCTCAGATTTGATTAGCTAATTGACAAGGCAGTGCAGCAGCTATTGTTTTTACTGGCTGCTACTCACTCTCCTTGCACACCTTCCTCTGTCGCCCAATTCCTACTTCTGTTTACCAACAACAACAACAGCAGCAGTACAGCTCTACTTGTTTGTTTCTGAGCTTTGACATTAGTGCAGCAGCAGCATCGCTAATTGCAGCTGCAGTAATTGCTCAATGAACAACAGTCGTACAAAATTCAATACGCTCAAATCGACAGTGACAGTAAACAACGAAGTTAATTGCCTTGCCTGAGCAAAATACTTTCACTCTCAAACTAGTAATGTGTTTGTCTTTCACAAAATCAATAGTGGCGGTTTCCTTGTAAGCCAGGAAAACGGTAGAAGTCTTTTGGATCCGTGAAAAATAATGCCAAAGATGGCTGACTGGAGCAGAAAGGTGAAAAATGGCACTGAAAATGCTAATTTGAACATCGATCCTGAGAGTACTGCTCGATGAGTGAGCACACAATGACAGTCTAACTTTGAATAAGTGCAATTTTAGCTTAATCAACCTGGAAGCAGCGCTGTTGTTCGCTTACTCAATATGGCAACATTAATTAGATCAATTATACGAGCACACCATTATCATTACGCAATCGATCGGTGAGACAATCTTCGGTGTGCACGGCCCAAACAACAAGTTTATACACCACAGGCTGACAGTAGCACACAACTGCGGTTCAGTGGTCACATTCTTCCAAAGCAGATCTCCCTGTGAAGAGGTGAAATATCGATAAGATGACACGTAGAAGTAGTATTAGAAGTAATTGGCCAATGACAAATGGCAATTATCCAATTAACACTCTCACCAAAAAATAGAAAAAGTGGAATCGCTCGTGATATCGATTGCTCGTCAATTTCACTTTTAACAGCAAACAACTAGTAAAAAGTGAACAGACTTTGTTGGCATGGAAATGAACCACACAATAAAAAACAGTGACTTTTGGAGCAGCGCGCACAGTGCACCAAAATGATCACCTTTGTTCCCCTTGAAGTGACCAGCAAACATCTGTCTGTTCAGACTGAGTAATGACTATTCAATTTAATTACCAATCGTGCATTGCACTTTTAGTGGGTCAGCGTCCTGCTGAGCCGCCAATTTGCCGTGTGCTCGCTGATTGATCCTAACACTATTTCAGTCATTTAATCTCAGGTAATCTCCAGTGTGAGCTATGAGCTTTTAGAAAAGACAGATTGGAAGTGCAGCTAATAATAATAAAGTTCACATTAGGAGTTTGATCGAGTTGCATCAAATTATTGTTTTTAAGAAAATAAAAAATTAATTGCTTGATCAATAATTCCCATTTCGATTAGTAAATTAGCGATAAAAGGTGTTCTTCCAATAAGATGTTTAAAAATAAACTGTGGCGCTAATTGAATGATAACAGCGGAAACCGCCGTCAGTTGTCAGCAAGCAATTGAATCCGTTAATCGTCTCCAATAATGGCACCTAAACCTATTTATACAGTAGTAGCCTTTTACTAATAAATTTATTGAACAGATTGCTGTTAGTTGGTGGTTCAACGACAGCTGACGATTCGAAAGCGTTTTGCTTCGCTGACAAAGAAAGAGACAGTTTGCTGCACAGTCAGATGACAAGTAACCAGCCAGCCAGCCAGACAGTCTGATGGTGAGGCCATAAAGGTGCTGATTATCCTCAGCAGCAATTGACTTTGGCTGCGCACTGACACAATTACCGCGACCGAGGAAGTCCTACACGGGAAAAGAGACAACTGAGTGGTCTTGTATGCAGACAGTTGAAGTACTATCTCTCTCTCTCTCTCTCTCTGTACACAGTCTGTTCAGTATTCAAAATGGTTGTGACAAATCAGTATTGCCACTTTAGAATCACTAAAGTCTGATTAGATGGTAGTGAAAAGATTGTATAGAAACGTTAAAGTTGAAGGTGCGAAAGTGATTGTTACAAGTTTTAACATTAGTCTGTAAAAAGTTTTTTCGTGTAACCTTTGCTTTAAGTTTTTTTGTAATACTGACTGTTGATTTTGGTGTCGCTTGATGGACTCAAAGTAGACTTGCATGACTTGCAGGTAAACCAGTTAAAATCAAATATTTGATTCTTCGTTGGACGACGGAATTCAATCCACTTAGTAGGGAATCTCGCTCATTTTGATGATGCAATTGATCACACAAGATGTCTTCAGGAGAACGTTGATGGCTAGGCCAAACTTGGCCAGACGACAAAGGTAAAATAACTGACAACTTCAGCAAAAACTTAGTTTTTCAAAAATAGAAAATACTTTTACTGTGCTGCCTTCTGATGCACAGTAAAGTAACATTTTTAGGAAAAACTTAAAATCTTTAAATAAAGTCACGCTAGACGGCGGTGTATGTTCCAGTCAAACTTTTAAATAATTTTTCCTGATGATACAATTTTTATTGTTCCTAACAGTAATAGTTTCATCATCTGATGTGTAACGGAATAATGGATTTACCAGGGTTTACAAAATTAACATCAAACCATTTTCAATCACTTCAGTAAAACGGAAACAACTGTTTACGTTTAGCAAAGCTCCATTGTTTTTTCAGATTTTAGCACGATTTACAAATATTTATTTTAGATCTGATAGTCAATTTGTGTTTGCCGAATTAAAGTTTATTTGCAACTGTTTTTTAAAATGCACTTTTTATAATGAAAACATTTTCTAAAACAGCAAAACTTAGTGCAAAGTAATAATTTGATTAATTTGACTTACTATTTTTCTGCTTTTCCTCAATTTTTTATTTTTAATATTTTTTAAACGGCACTTCTTGTTTCCTCTTTAAAATGAACGCACATCTGAAGAATTTAATTTAAAAACAAAAATTAAATTGAGCAACGAAACATTTTGAGAAACGTGACACTTTTGTTTGGGTGCAAATTGAACTTGACAAATTCTTGCAGACAGCTCTTTTGTACTGCTTGTGAATGGGCTGATTTCTTTTTTGTAGCAGTAAACGGCAATTCGTGTTGAATTACAAATTAAAGAACTGACAAATTCAAAGTGCTGCTAAGAAAAATTAAAATTTAAAATCAAATAAATGTCGGGACTGCAAGTCAATCAGTGAGGAAAGGCTGTTTCGACGATTAGCAGTGACTTGGTGGTAGCAGTCTGTTAAAATGAAAAAAAGAAGCATGGGGAGAACCCCCAGAGTTGCTGCCAAGTTTATTAGCCTGAACACACTTCATCCAGATTCGGCTTTCATTTAATCATCTCTTTTTAGAAACACACTTTTTAAGTTAACTAGAGAGGCTATAATTGAATTTGCAGTGCAGACATTTACTTTGTCAAAGAATCTGCACACTTGCTCCAAAGTAGATTGTCGCATCTGATCAAGGGTTAATGAGTCTAATTAGGCTCAAATTAACGATGATGGATGAGTGGTGGTGGAAGATGACTAACTGACTCACTGACTCAAGTCGATATATTTGCAAAAATGGGAGTAGTTCATGCTGCGCAAACTACCCTTTTTTCCTCTCGGGACCTTGTCAAACTGATGCGCGTCATCCTTGTCGGCAAAACGGTAACTGGAAGTTTTCTCATTTGTCCTCACTGCCAACTTGCGTTTCTCTGTCATTTCAGAACATTGCACACATTTGAACAATTGAACGAGTAACCCCACCGCGAGCTAATTCGCCGACCATTTTTGACGTCTGTTAGTCGGTCTCAATTTGTATTGTGTTCGGGCTGCAGCTACAACTCAGCACCATTACCACGCCACTGGAGCATCATCAGTCCTTGCTCTTCTCATCTCATTTCAGTCAAGCTCTCTCTCTCTCTCTCTCTCTCTCTCTCTCTCTCTCTCTCTCTCTCTCTCTCTTCTCTCTCTCTCTCTCTCTCTTCTTCTCAATCTCTTCTTCTCTCCCCTCTATTGATACGACTTTAATTGAAAGAGCAGACTGTCGTGCTTGTCACTGCGCAAACACATTACACATTACCAGTGGGGCCAAAGTGCTGAAATGCGCAGCACTACCGATCACCATCACCGCCACCACTACTACAACTTCACTTTGACTGATGCCTAATGGCACTCTGAGCGCTACTAAAATATTTGCACGGCGGCGGCCCTAGAGCGTCAATTGATTGCATGTTTCACTGACTGCCGCTCATTCCCCATCTCACCCATTTGGCAGTCCATAAAGTCGAAGTTGAGCAAACGAGACAGGCAGACCGGCGTGCTCAGTGCTTCAGTTCTCAGTGAGCGCATTCAGCCACCTCCACCAGCACACAGGACACCGCCACCGGGGACTAGCTGCATCTCGCAGCGACCTTGCTGACGCAGTGGAACACTACGAGCCCAGCACAAATGCCCACATGTCCGCCGAAGTCTGCTTTAGTCTCTCTGCGCTAGTCACTCTGCTCTGCTCTGCTCTGTGGCGAATGCTTTCCAATGGATGCACTTGAATGGAACAACTCTACGCTCCTCGCTTTTTCTCAAGTCCACACGTTCTGGTCCGCACTGCACTCCATTGACTGACCCGGTTTGGGGAGAGAAGGAAAAACAATGCCCACGAGAAACACCAAGTGAACAAATTGAATCACTTCAACTCGATGCATCATTTGCATCATCGTCATCATCCAGTTGCTCTCTTTCGCTTGGCGGCTCATCAACAGTCAAGGGGTTTGGGCTGTGTGCGTTGCTGTTTTCCCGGCAACATACTCACTGCAAATTAAAAAGCAATTAATTATTGCTTATTATAATTATTCAATGATTCTAAATGAAAAGTGCACACTCTCGACGTGAGTTTGTTTGTGCTGCGACACATAACGAACGATGCTGGATACAATCGCTTTGACCAAAAGAGCCAGTTGCTGCAGTTAGTTTTTATTTACCGAGTTTTAGAGTTAGAGTGAGTCATAAGAACGTGCTCAATTTGCCAATTTGTAGATCAATCTTCTCTCAAACGATAGACAATACTAGTGAACAGTTTTTTCTGAAGAAATGCAAATTCGTTCTGCTAAAAAGCGATTTTCTTGTTTGCATATTTTGTCATTCACACAATCTTTATCAGTGATAAATGTGTTGTGCACAAATGTAGTCGACAGTTTTCAATACATTAGAATATTTTAGGTAAATAGAGCATGAGTAGGGTAAAAGAATGAAAATCAATTTTAAAATTAAAAATTAAGAAGTTTCATTTCACTGGCCTTTGTCCACATCACTTTTAATCGCATTTATTCTTGTTTGCCAATCACCAAATTGGACAGCTCAATTGAAAGCCGTGTATTGATTTATTTCTTCACTGTGTTCCTGCAAAGCAGTTCACAGTGTAATGCGACAATTTTCATCTCCTCGTTCATTCATTTGCACCAGGGAATTGAATGTAACGGAACAGGAAATTAAACATTTGTGTCCGGTGCAGTTGTCAGTCTGTCAGAATTTGCATTGCCAATGACGAGTGCGGGATGGCGATTTAGATGTTTCCGAAAAATCTAAATTGACTTTACACTCTAATCCATTTTAAATTAAACCAACATTTTACCAGAGAGACCCACCAATGAGTCAATTAGTCTTTTGGAGCATTGCGAATCAGGGCGGGCTTGCATTTGCATGCCGGCGTCGGCCTAAAATGACAAACTAACTATTGGGTTTAATCATTCAGTCGACTTTATACTTTCATTTAGACTTCTTTCCACTCAGCCCAGTGACTCACACAAACTCACACAAACACTCAGTCTGAACGCGTGTCAGTGCTGCTTTGCCCTGCGTGTTTCTCGGCCTTTGCAGCCGTATTCAATGTCACGCATGTTGATGTATTGTTGATCAAAAAACTGTGCTGTCGTCGCCGAAAGCAATTTTCATTATTATAATATTCCAATGCACTGCAGTGTGTAAAAAGTGTAAATGATTGCCACTTTCTCAACTCGACTTGTCAACTAAACTCATTGGCTGAAAAATGCATTTTTGGTTAGCAAAGAACTGTGTCACGTGTACGTCTGCATTTAATGGTAGTGACGAATACCATTACCAATGCGATTTCAATTGAGGGGCGGTAAAAATAGAAATTTGTCGTCTGCACAATGGTCGAGCTTAAAAAGTTATTAATAGAAATCATAACGCCAAGTATGGGTGACTATTTGATGAAAAAGCTAATTAATTAATTTGACTTTAATTAGAATGCGTTTTACGATCTTACTCAAATAAAAAAATTGCTTCTGGTGAACATTTACTCATAAATCATTTAGCAGTTTTCCCTTTCTTCAACTTCATTTTTCATTTGTTATGAAACACTGATAAAATTGAATTGAATTATACTTCAATTTGTCACTTGCCAGCGACAAACTCAATTGCTACTTTGTTTGTCTTTGGGATTACTTTACACCATCAGCCGACACCAATTGTCTGAACAACAGCTCGGAAATGGACCATTCCGCCTTGCCGGGGGCAGTAATTACTGAATTTAAAGCGCCAAATAAAAGCAAAATAGTACGAGAAGAGCTGGAGATGTTTCAAATGGACACAAATCTCACTGGCAAACAATGTCTTGTGTGTCTCATCATTCGCCGTCATATATGAGCTTCAAATTAAACTTGGAATCGAATTTGCTACGCCGGGTGCTATTTATCATTGAATTGTAGAGAGAATAGATGTGCGATCAGCACTGGGTGGCAACTCACCAAGAGACAATTCACCGTGTCGTCGATTCGTTTTGCCTGTTGTCCTCTGGTTCTCATTGGGCTGAGTGAGTGCTCCATTCAGTAGCATCATTGGCAGTTCCTCTCCTTTTTGTGTGTCCCCCCCCCTCTAATCGGCCATAATTCAATCCCGCAGCCAATGGCACTGACATTGCCCGTGGACCGCAACTGGCTGCCTGTCGCCGCCTAATGGCTGTCGACTACTTATTTTGCAGTGCCGCTCAAATTCATCATCAGTAGAGCACAATGCTTCAGTGCCTCTTTCTCCGCATCAGAGTTGCATGTATCGGACACGGTTGAGCCTGAGCTGTGAGCAAAGAGGCCGAATCGAGAGCGTCAAACGACGACAGTCTTAGGATTCAGCAGTCGACGATGGTCACATAAATAATATCCATTTATAATATTCTCATTTGCACTGAAAAGTGTCTCCATGTTGACGGCCACCAGTGTGTGTGCACAGTGGCAAATTAGCAGCAGAATGGCTAGTTGAACTCGTTAAGCAGAGAAGTGTGAATGAAGTGGTGGTGATGGCGGTCTTTTTGATGGGCCAATCAAAGACACACTCGCTGTCCAGTTCGATTAGCTGTTTGCCAACACACAAAACACTACATGTACTCGACCATTGTAGTAGTAGAAGTAGTATCAGGGCTGACTGTATTACAATGCTAGCCAAACTCAATTGTTGGTGTTCTTGATGATCATCACCTTCTCTGAGAAAAAAGGTCGCTTCTTAAGGACACCCATTTGTTTAATTGTAAACACCTTCATAATTAGAGAGCAAAACAGAAAACAAATATCAAATTCTAAAATGTTAGGCATACTATTGAAAATGTGTTTTGTGTAGAATCGTTTGAAAAAGCCCTTTTCTAGCTACTAAAAGTTACATACAATGATTCTTCTTTTTTAATGTGTTCTTTGTTAGTCTGTTTATCAAGTATAGTTTTTTCATTGTCTCTTCACACCTGTCAATATAAAGGTGACCCTATGTTTTGTCAACTAAGCAACGCATTTAAAATGATTTCAAGCAACTAATTATAAAATTATTAAAGAGCAAGACAATTAAAGTGATAAGAATCTCACTTCTCTTGCAGCTATTTGCAGAAATGCATGCTTCTCTCAGATAAACAAGCCAAAAAGTTCACTTTCTTTGGAGCTTTTACTTTTTTTGGACAAGATGAACATTGTCGATTTGAAAGTTTGATATATTTGAAGAAAGTCTTGGCACAGGTGTTCCAATTGTGTTTGTCAGCCATAAATCAGATAAACAGTATGTCCATGTCATGGATGGTGGCAGTGACAGTGTCAGCAGACACACTTACTGTACGACAGTTAATTGCCGAGCAGTTCGGCGATGGTCGAGAAAGACCACTCCAGAAGGTCATTGAAAGAGGTTTCACTAAGTAAGGTTGCTCAGCGTCTGCAATGATAACACATAAACAATGTCTCTTGCGTTTAGAAGTCTACGTAATTGCCGGCTCATTGACATCTCCTGCCAGCACACCGACTGTAACTCCCTCAGTAAACTGTTCCGTTAACTGAGTCTTTGTTTCATCTTTCAGTTACGTCGATATGGACTGTGTGCGACACCACGAGAAGAGGTGCTCTAACAATTTTCAGTTGGAGGTATAAATAGAGATCGGGCAGAACTCTGAAGTCACCATTTGAAAACAGCTCTTCCTGCAAGCAAACAAACAAACAAAATAAAAATGAAGTCTCTTTTTGTCATCGCCCTCTTTGTTCTTGTGGCTGCCGTCAGCGCACAATTTGGTTATGGTGGGGGTTTTGGTCATGGCGGAGGTTACAACAGAGGATTTGGTAAGTTTTGCTATTTACAATTTGTCAAATTATCCATTTTCAACGCTAATTAGGTCATGGAGGGTTTGGTCGAGGTTTTGGCGGACTTGGAATGATGGGTCATGGAGGAGGTTTTAGAGGTAAATGATACTACTGATAATTTATAAGCTATTTATCTTAAAACATTTTACTAGGTTATGGCATGGGTCATGGAATGGGCTATGGCGGTGAGTAACAGGTTCTGTTTGTAAATTCTTTTATTTTTAATTCAATTTTTTAATCAAATTTAGGTTTTGGCCGTGGTGGTTTTGGTGGATTCGGTCATGGAATAGGTCACCGAGGATTCGGAGGTTACGGCGGCGGATTCCATCGGGGTGGTTTTGGAGGTGGACATGGTTTTTATGGTTAAAAAAGTTTATTTGTCAAAAAACTTTTTGTAGTTTTTTTCATCAGATCAAAATAAAACATTGCCATATTGAATTTTTGTTTCTAAACATTATCTAAGTGCGCAATAGTAATGTCGAGATAATCGACCATTTACCTTTGCTTCATCTACATCTAAATTATTCGTTTTCCTTGTGTGTACAAAACTGCCAAAATATAGTTAGCGATATCGATGCACTTAGTAAAAAATCTTTTTTACATAAAGTATAAAAAGCAGCTAACTAGAATTTTTGTTTATGTTTTTCTACCTCATTCGGTTTGTAAATGCAACATGAAACTTCTAACTGTATTGCTTTTTTTAGTACTTTTGGGCGTAGTCAGCGCTCGACTTTTTAGTCTTTTGAGACTTGGACACGGAGGTTTAGCTGGTTTACGACACTTTAGAAGAATATTCTCTGTTCCATTTAGTCTGGTTGGGAATCACGGCAGAGGTTTTGGTAACTATGGGCTGAAAAGAAGTTTTGGCCATGGTTTTTACAGCAGACGCTACGGCTGAATGTCATGTATAACTCATAGTTAAAACAATAAAATGCATAAATAATTTAACTTGATTGCTTTTGTTCAATTTTGTTGTGGGTATACAATTGATTGCATGAACTAACTATTGATTACACTGTTGTATCTTGCATGCAATAACTGCCAATTAAAGCGTTTTGTTCACTCTTTTGACTTTCAAAAGCTATTTAGCTAGAAAAAGGTGGCAAAGTGTTTTAAGTACAAAAAACACTTTCAACAAATCTGTTTTGAAAAAATAACTTGACTTTTACTTGACTAAAAATAAACTTTAAAAGTTCATTCAAACATTCGGTGTAAATGAATATTTTCTAGAATGTTGTAATTTGATTTATCCTGATCATCCCTAGATGCGATCACTGACAATGAGCGTCAGTAGTGCACCGATTACTGAGTACTTAAACTGCCCTTCACACATCTAACGAGGCGGTTCCTTCACTTTCTTACTCGCCAACTTGGAGTAGCCATTCATTCGATTGTGTGCACAGTGCCCCCTTTGGCGTTTAAAAGCACGCTGCATCTCTTGGTTTGCCTTGTACAGTGAGAACCCACGACTGCGACTTGAATGTTAATCAGCTCTAATAGGCTCATTATGCGCCGCTGAAGAAAGAGGGGAGGCAGACTGTGGCGGTGGTGGTGGTCACCGCAGTGACCGTTCCAGAAGGTCCTTTTCAGCTGCTGTGCAACTAAAAGAGTAGGCAGAGTGTGGTTGTGCACTTTTATTTCTTTTTGCTGCTGTTGCTCTGCTGCTGTTGTCCACCTGAACGCCGAAAGCATCACCGATGGCCACTGTTTGCCACACTGACGTCTCAATCCTTTCTCACTTACTCACTCCTTTCACTCCTTTTCTTCCGCGTTCACTGCAACACATACATACTTTTTTCTGTATCAGCGATATCAATAGTGACTGGCCTTGAAAGTGCTGCAATTGAGCTGTTACAAGAGGGAGAGAGGCGGTGGCAGGTGGTTCATTTGTCGATTCGTATAAAGGCAACTGCCGAAGCCGCAGAGAATCATCAGTCGCTCAATCAGCAACAACCCCCACCACCAAACCAACTCCAAAACAATGAAGTGCTTCATCGCTATTGCTCTCTGGCCCTGATCGCCGTCGTGGCGGCTCAGTATGGCTATGGTGGTTACGGACGTGGCATTGGTAATTTTTTCAGCTAACTCCCAATTAAAATGTTCTAACTAAACTATTTTTAATTAATTTAGGCGGTTATGGCGGCTATGGCGGCTATGGTACCATTTGAAAGTTAGTGTTTTTGCTTTAATTCTAACAAACTTGATTCTCTAAAATAGGTCGTGGAATCGGAGGTTATGGTGGCGGTCTGGGCTATGGTGGCGGTAAGACAATTCACCTTTATAGTTTAAACCAAACCTAACTTGATTTTTTTACAAAAGGATATGGCGGTTATGGCCGTGGAATCGGCGGCGGATATGGCGGTCTTGGAGGTAAAACAGTTTAAAGTTTTAAATAATTTGAAACACAAAACTTACTTGATTTTTTATGTTATTACAAATTAGGATACGGAGGAGGATACGGAGGACGTGGCATTGGCGGATATGGTTATGGCGGACGCGGATATTACGGTTAGAAATCGTCAAGCAAAGTCAACTGTACGCTCGAGTCATCATTGCTGTACAATGTAACATCCTAATTCTCAATAAACTATTGCCAATCATTCAACCGGTGTTGTTGTTCTAAAGGAGAGAGACAAATGATGAAAATGATGTAAAACCTGAAAATATTAAATCATTCATTAACAATTTATTAGGTAAAAAATATAAATATTTAGAAAACAAGTTACTTAAATTTCAGGCGACATACTTCTATCACTAAAATGAATTGCAGTGACATTTTATTTATCTGAGCATTCGTCCACACTGCTCTCATCAGCAAAATCATCTTTCGAAGTTCTCACAATCGGGAGTGAATTGTCACTTGAAGTTTCAGTGAGCTCATCCGATTGTCGAGTCGGTTTTTTGGGGAAAGGTGTTGATGCTAGTTTTTGCTGTTCAGTAGAAGTCCTACCATGAAATGTTAAATTTGTACTGATAACAGTATCATTGTTGAACAGAGAAGCGTTTTTGTTTCTGCCGCCACGAGTATCATATCTGTTAAGGAATGTTCCATTTTCGTATACCTCCGTATTGAGAAAACGCTGGCCGTGACGGTCAACAAAGGGCACATTTTCATTGGCCACCACTATCGAAGGAGTGGTCAAATCGTCGAAGACGTGATCTAGAAGTGAATTGTTCTCCAGATCGGCGGTGTTTACATCAAAATCACTAATGTCGATGTCACTTTGCTCAGCTGAGCTTGTTTGACTCTTTGACTTATATCGAGCCACCTGGTTTAGAAACTGTGCTTCAACTTCCTTCTCTGTTTTCTTGTCTTTTGCCTTTCGAGCATTTTTCAGTTTTAAGTAAAGCAGAAACACTGATTCTTCGTGCTCGTAGAGCTCTTCGTTGGCTTCAGTTGCTGCCACTTCACGCCGGTAGTTTCGGGCTTGTCGAGACTTTAGCTGAGGAAAGGGCTCTCTCGGTGGCCCTGCTTCGTAAGGCACACCTCTTATGGTGGTTTTGACAATCCGTTTTTGACGTTTGTTCTTGGCCATGTTGAGCTGTTTCTTTTCAGTACCAATAATGCATCTAGGCAAACTCTCAAAAACAACAACAACAATCAAACACAAACGCAGAAGATGACCAGACAATGAGCCAGGAGCACGCGCAAACTTTATCACTTTCTTGGTCCATGCAGAAAAACAACAACAGAACTGGTTACTCATGAGTTCAAACGTACTGCATGTGTATGATAACCGGAATGTTTTGTCCTCGTGTCCCTCTTTAATTGGCCCACTTGAAGGTGTCACAGGCACAAACACACTGGCACAGCTTCAGCTGTCAACAACAGCAGCAGCACTGTTGTGTGTGTTTCGCCGTATTCGGCCGCCGCCGCATCACAACAAAAGTGCTCACTAAACCGTGGTCATTCTTTTAGCACATTTGGCGGCAAAGACACACACACACATTAAAACTACCGTCGTAGAGCAAGATCAATCAATGGAATAAGTGGAGTGCCTAGCAGTGTCTGGCCGCACTGGTCGAACACAGTCTGTGTCGACACACTGGGCAGCAGTTGGCGACAGTTTGGTGCTCATTTACGCTTCATCGGGCGCACTGCACAAGGACGAGCATTAAAGTGCGATCTATCAGCAGCAGCAGCAGCAGCAGCAGGAGGAACACTCCTGGACACTTTGTGGACACAGTCTCCTCGATGACAGATCACAACGGAAATGCGAACGCGCGTTCGTGTTTGTTTGCGGCACAGCAGTGCACTCTCAAAGTGCATCATTTTGGTGCCTGCAGCAGCAGCAGCGACGGCGGACCCTATCGCCCACGTCTAATTTTAATAAATAGCAAGATTTTCATTACATTTGCTACATAGAAGTAATAAGCTTAGCGCTGTTTAAATTAGCTTTTGGAATTTGAAAATTACTCGTTCTGTAAATTTTTTTGTCATTAAAAATTTATTAATAAGAACGGTAATAGAAGAAAAGTAATTCACTTTTAGCAAAGTCAATGCAGTGGACAAGTCGTTGAAAGGAAAGAAACGTGAAAATGCAAAGTGGAAAATTGAGCAAATCTACAAGCGCCAATTTGAGAACTGGCAAATGGACCAGCGCTGTTTTGTACTGCCAATTCAAATGAGCCAGCGAATAGCTGCCACGCACTCCTCAATTATTCAGGTGTCTTAAATTTTTCATTAGTTACACTGATTTTAAAACTAAAACTGCATATTACCTTTTTTCACGTTCACATCTTTTACCAATTTGAGCCTTTAAAACTGCTCAGTGAAAGTTAAATTACATCTCCCGACTTACTCTCAACTCATTCTACTCATCAGAGCCTGAAACAGCTAGAAGGTTTGTGTATTTAAAACGTGAAGCAGGTCCATAAATAAATGATGACACTGATGCAATTGTGGAGGCAGTTTGCACCGAACATATTTACCAGAAGGCACATCATCACCGGAGATGCTTCCTTCCATGCCCGGTCATTGGTCCCTCGGCGTGGCCGCACACACACACACCCAGCTAACTGATACATTGTTTTGGGGAGGTCGTGCAGAAGAGCTGAGAGCCAAATGCGATTTGCATAGTGTCCAGCAGAGTCTTTCCATTTGCCCAAATTTAAAGTGCCGACCCACAGAGAACTGCTTATCTCCAGCTGAGCGAGCTTTTGCCTCTAATCTCAGTCTGCGCACTGTGTTGTGCAGCGTCATTTGTTGACTCGATTAGTGAGCTAATTCAGTTTGTTCAAACTGTTTTACCAGCACCGAGACACTGTACCCAATCTTCTTTCCACTGGTCAAAATTGGCCAGTCGGCTTATTTCAAGAACTTGCTTGCTTGCAGGAACTTTGAATCGGAGTTTTTTCTGTAGAAAGCATATCGCGTAGCTAACATCTGTTCAGATTGCTTTGACGTATCTCTAATGACCGTTTTTTGCATCACTTTATCCTAGCCAGCAATGGACGTAAACTCTCCAGGCGACAATTGGCCACCAGGCAAATGAGTGCTTGGTGGTAATCAGTGTGTAACTTTGCTTAACTCTAATGAGTTTTCTACTTTAGTCGTACCTGCGTTGTGTAAAGCGAAAATTTGTTTATTCATAGCAAACACTTCCAGTGTTGCAAAACTGTTTTATTTTGTGAAATTTAATTACCCTTATTGTTATTTTAAGCCTTAAAATCTCACAAATTTTAAATTTATGCAAAGGATTAGAACAATCTTTCTTTCATTGTTTTCATTTTTAATTAAAACTTAATAGCAGTTGCATTTTTTTGTTTAATGCCTTTTTTAATTGTCGTTTGGTCTATGCAAAGTAAAAGGGTAAATAATAAAGGCTGCAGCATCAACAAAACAACAACAAAAGAAATGCGTTAGGAATGTTTGAGTAGAGAAACACATAGAAAACCCAAATGCCCCATTGAATTGATTTGCATACTTCTGCGTCTTTGATCACTAAGTGGTAGTCCGGGGCGCAAGTTCTGGCAGCATCGTTTGTCACTTTGCGAATTCTATGTAATACGCGGAACTGCGACTACTGAATCTGCAATCAAGCTTGAACACTCTCAACAGCTCTGCTAATTTGTCAATTCCTTTGTTTCAAGCCACTTTTTTGTCTGATGATTCATTCATTCATTCATTAACATTTTCTACCATCACAACACACTATTCTTAATAAAAATAATGCACCCTGAGTACATTGCCTGTTTATTGTTTGTCAGAAAGGTGATCGATTGTCAGTGCTGTTGCAGTGATTGTCTACTGCAAAGCAGTTCGGCAGAGAGTACACACAACCGTTTTGCTATTGTGCAGATGCATCTTCACAGCAGCACTGCCAAAGCGGTCATTGGCAAAGGGGCATGGTAAGCATCAAATACTGCCTGCTGCTGCTGTACGACGGTGTGCAGCTCATCTTAGTGCCAAGTGCAATGCTGTAAGATCATTGCCACCGAAGTCATAGCCTTCAGAAGTTGTTGCTTGTAGTGAACAGTCGCAACTTTTAGCTGTACTGGAAAGTTGGTTTATTTTGCATAGCATGATGCTCCTTTTGGTACAAGTGAAATTCTCAAGTATGTTTCCATTTGTGAAAGTGAAAATAATAATTGTAATAAAGAGCAAATGAGACAGATTTAGCAAATGAATAACAACTAGATAATCTTTTGTTGTGCACAGCGTCATAATAACCTTGTAAATTGGCTGATAATGGCGTTTTGTATACAGTTAACACTCGTACACTGAACTATCTATTGAACACTAAAAATGAAAATCGTGATTGATTGTAAGCAATGCTAAATACAGGTAAATAACCGAACAAGCAAGGCGGTGATGGTGTAGACGAAGCAAAAGAAGCACACACACAATTCAGTGTCAGTGGCCTCCAAAAAAGGTGGCCTTTCATAGGTCACTTTCAGTTCTATCGAAGACAAAACTGTACGACTGGGCAAATGGAGCATGTTGTTGCCGCCTTTGTTGCCATCAAAGAGGTAAGCAAGTTCTACTGCCGCCACTGCCATCATCACTTGCTGATCATTTGCCACACTCAATTGCATCCTGTACAGTAGTGTTGCTCAAGGTGCACTGCTGTACAGTCAGCTGCCATTGAACTTAGAATTGCCCCGGCAATAGCTGCTGCTGACCACTGTCATGACAGTCAACAGTGAGGTGAGTATTCATATTTTTAGTATCCAAAGAAAAAGTGTGCAATTAAGGCATATTGAGTAGTGAAGGAGTACATGCAAGAAGTAGTGTGTACAATTATTATTAATTTATGCGGTGGTCGGACGGTGGACAGCTGTGGCGAGAGAGCGTGAGGGAAGAGAGAAGGAAAGAAAGAAAAAGAGATTCAACCACGAGGAAGGTCGCCTGTTCGATTGTCTCAATCTCTTCTCTCCTTCTCTCTTTCTCTTCTTTTCTGCTGTCTTCACTCTCACACTTTGACTCCATCACTCTTTTCTCTCTCGGTGTCGATGTCTCTTTTTGCACTCTCCACTCTTCAGCACTCTAATAATGGCATCAATGGCTTATGATGGTGGCTGCAAGAAGCAAACACACACACCTCCACGACTACTTCTTCTTCTTCCTCTTTCTCCTGAATCCTTGAATGGACATTTTAAAGCACCATCTGAACTCGATCAGTTTCATATAAAAGCGCCGTCGTTCAGCTGTTGGAATCATCCAGCAACAAACATTCAATCATCTGCACTTACAGCAACCAACCAACCAAACCAACAAACCAATCCAAAATGAAATCCTTCATTGTTCTCGCTTTCTTCGCCATCATCGCCGTGGCTGCTGCCCAGTATGGAGGCTATGGCATCGGACGAGGTATTGGCGGAGGTTACGGAGGTCTCGGCTATGGTGGTCTTGGTAAGTTTTTCAAAGTTTTTCATTAAGTCTCCTATTTTTAACGCTTGTTTGTTTTGATATTGATATGATAGGACGAGGCATCGGAGGCGGATATGGAGGTCTGGGACTGAATCGAGGAATCGGCGGCCTGGGCGGATACGGAAACGGTCTTGGAGGAGGATACGGTCGTGGACTCGGCGGAATCGGCGGTTATGGCAATGGTCTTGGTGGAGGTAAGACAGCAGCTTTCTAAAAATGTTTAAAAAACTAACTGAGTTTTGCCTCAAAAAAAGGTTATGGTGGTCGTGGCCTCGGTGGTCTCGGATACGGTGGCCGAGGAGGTTACTACGGTTAGACGCCAACCTAAGTCATTTGTACATTTTTAACATCTCACATCGAATAAAATCCATTGCAAAAAATCACTTTTGTTTTTAAATTTTATTTATTCATTTTACAACTTCCATTGTTGTTTTACCAATTCCAGTTGTCCGTTAACGGTCAGCGTACAGACAGTGGTTCATTAATCTTACCCTTGCTAATTGCTGATGATTATTGGCTGCCCATTGAATGCCATTTGAGTGAGTGTGTTGCGCCTGTGCTGGGCAAGCATTTTGCAGGCAGCAAGTGCCCCTGGCAGCTCTATTGCCGTGACACTGAAACTGGCCACTGTCTCTAATTGCTTGTTCGTGCGTCAGAAAAGACAATCCAGAAGAAGGCGCTGCAATTTTTCTCTAACACACTGCCACTGTGAACTGATTCAGCCTTGTTCTTGAAAACGACAACAACAAGAGAAAAGTAGCCACCAGTGTTCACTGTGTGTTCATTTTTGTCTCTGTCAATCTGGGAATACTCAAGTTCAGCAGTAGCAGTCTGCTAGTATTAATGCTTCTGTTTTCCAAAATATCTTTCTCTGCAACCGGCAAATAGTCAGACAACAAACATTTAACACCAATTAATTAGCATTTTAAAGACTCAAATTACCGCACTGGCCACACTGTTTGACTGGTCAAAAGTCATTTGGTGGATAATTGCAGCTATTAGACGATAGGCACTTTTTGAGCAGAGGCACAAATTCCAGTCAAACGATCACCTTTTCATAAAAGACCGGTCTAGACAAAAGTGAGAAACAATTAGACAAAAATATGTCTACTCAAGTCATGATCAGGATGCAAAGACACATGCACGAGCATTTTCCGAATCAATTCATTGCTGGAAAACAATAGTGCATGCAAAACAAACAAAACTTTTGACATTGCACCAAATGCGTAGATAATTTTGAAAATATAATCAAAAGTAATACAAACAAAAAACGATTAATTGAATTTATGCATTTTTGTTGTCTGTTTATTTTATTAAATAAAAAACAACATTTTTATTGTTGTTTTGTTTAATTGAAATAAAGTTGCCAATGTCCGGTTATTCTTTTTGCTGCACCGGGTTGTGAAAATTAAGCGGATAAAACCTTTAAAACTACAAATTACGTTCATTTTTGCCGGCTTTCAGTAAAACTAGTCAAAAGATACCACAAACTACTATCACAAGTATTTATTGCCTTCAGGTAATTTCAAACAGTTTAATCATATAAGATACAAATTAATAGCAAAATTTTTTTAAATAGCAGTCATAATTTGTGGTTGTTGAAAAGGAGGAAACAAGTAGAAAAACAAGTAAAAATTAAATCAATTGGCCAATTATGCAACTTCTATTGTGCAAAAATAGTGGTCCCAAACGTAGCCAATAAGGTGATGGATGCACAGGGCATTTGGCCGATTACAGTACTGGTTGCAATGTCCGCTGGTGGCAAAGCATTTAAAGTCTATTTAGTCTTCATTTGTCATGTTTTTCAAGGCACATCAACCAGTGGCGCACCTCAAACTTCTCAAACAGACTCACAGTGCCGTTTTCAGTATTGTTGGTGCACTCATTTGGCAGCACAACATACTTGACCCCTCTGGAGCTTTAATTGCAATCATCATAATAAATAATAATAAATTATAAATTTTGAAATCTCAAACTTGAGACACTTGAGCTATAGGCACAATTAGCATTTAAAAAACACCTATATTTATTACTGACCAGATTTAGTTTAGAAAATCAATCAAAAGATGTACCTTTTGCACGTTCAGTAAACTCCTTTTTAAAAAAAATTCAATTTTAAAACAATTTACAAAAAGTAAAACAAATGTTTTGGTTAAGAGGCAATCAGCCTCAAAAGTGCTACCGCAAAGCATTGCTTAGTTTTAAAACACAAGAGTGATTTGTCATTGCAACTGCAGCATCAAGTAAATAAAAATAAATAAATAAAACGAGTTTTTCTGTAGCCAACTACAAATCAGAAACGATTCCAAATGACTTTGGCGATGGCAGTGAAAGCATCGTTTTAAACTTTGTTTATACGATTTGGCGTCATGATAATTTCTTGCCATTAACTTTTCTTTTTGGTGAGTCAATTTTCGATTTATTCCTTGGCACGGGAGCCATACTGCCAGAACTGATGTTTCTCCATTTGCTTGCTGTTGTTGTTGTTTTATGCATTCACTGCCAGGCAGCAAAGCAGAACGTGATCACCACCACCACCACTGCACCATCACATCACATCGGGCCAATAAATCGGAAAGTGCTCCCAAACACACACAGAGAGGCACATCGATGGACTACTTGGCACTCATCAGCAGTGCACCACCACCACTACCACTTTCACCATTGTACGATCACCAGCATCGTAAAAAACTGAATCAAGTATATGATGGCGGTACTAGCTATCACCATCTCCTCTGGGTCCCTCGGAACGCTAACGTATGTGTGTCGCAGTGGCCAGGGCAAATGAAGATATATCGACAAATTGCTAAAAAATATTTTTCTTTTTATCTTTTTTGAATTAGCCATTTTCCAGCAATATTAGACTTTAGTTTTCTTTTGCCGCACACTTGGCGTCTCCCTTTTTCTAAATGATCAAATAGATGCAGAGATAGAAAAAAGTTATCACCGAGATCGAACGCAAGCAAAATTGCTCATTCATGACGAATTGAAGAAATGGCTAAATTGTATATTTAAAAGCTACTTTCTACTGGTTTTTTGGTTGCACAATTTGACCGTTTGGTAATTTTTTGCAACAATTTAAAGTTTGTTTGTAAAAAAATAAAAACTACAAAAGTCCAATGACCGTTTTTCTGGAAAACTGCAGTGCAGTGAGTATTCCAAAAGATTGGCAAAAATTAATCCGCATTCACCAGTAGCAGGCTGCAATTAATCTTTCATTGACTGCAAACACACTGATTCAGTGTGTCCATCGAGCTGCACTGGATGTTTCATTTTAGGCGCGAGAAAGTGCAGAGTGTGTAACTAATTTATTTGTCATTTAAACTTTTCACTCGCCGGCTCAACTGTGCATCCTTTTCTCCTGTCTAGTGCTTTCCAGTGAATGAGAAACGCTTTTTGATACAAAAAAACGGGAGGAAAGGGAAAATTGGGACAAAGGAGCGACCACCTTGAAAGCTGATGCGCACACGTACGCTCATTTGATGCTTCTACGGGTTTTCAATTCGACTCGAATGAATTGAATTGCTACTACTGCTACTGCACTGGCACAAGGCATTGACACGAGTCAATTGCCTCGTTGTGGAAAAGAGACTAAAGCCCATTCAAGTGGAAGAGAAAGGGGTTTGCCTCTCACCCTTTGTAACTGTTTCACTTATTATCTAAGACAGTCTCAACAAAAAAGAACACATTGTGAAAGGCAATCCTGCATTGTGCAGAGCACCGAGTCAACACGTTTCATCAAAGGCAAGCACATGCTCAAAGATTGGGCTTATGAACCACCAACACACATCGTATTGATGGTGTGATTAATACCCTTGCCTACTTACTGGTATTAGTTGCACTTCCAACAACAGCCCTTGCCCTTTTTATTTAACTCAAAGTGACGCAGTCAAGTTTGCCTTAAAAAGAAAGGAGGAAAGCTTTCATCCTGCTGGCATCATCATCATCATCGCCACACCGTTCCTACCTTATCAACTTTGGTCTAAATTCCATTCAATTAGTTATGCTTGGTTTGAGTGCTTATTTGAAAAGTTCAGTGTATAACCATGTGTGCAGTATGAAATACTGAGCAACGAGCACTGGTCAAGCAAAAACCTCACTTGTCTTTCTACTGTCCAGTGAAAACTTTGGAGCCGACGCTGTTAAAATTCTCAACCACTCGATGATGAAAACTTGAATCCGATCAATAACATTACACCGGTGTTGTTGACCACTGCACTGTGCACTGAACAGCAACCTAAAAGTCTGTGCTAGCAAAGACTGCAACATCTCAATCTGTTTGTCCTTTTCTCTCCCGTCGTCGGCATTGGCTCCTGCTTGCCAATTTGGCTATTGCAGTTAATTGGATCGAATTGAGTCAATCGATACGGCAAAACTGAGAGTCGTGGCAATACGACAAATTAGAGCGGGGAAAGGAAGGGAGGTCAGAGGAGAGCAGAGCTTCATTGAGCATTGCACCCACGTACTGTCAAACAATGTTCATCCATAGACGTAAGAGACTGTCAGAAGGAGAAAGCGGTAGCAGGGAGCGTGCCTTGCTGAACTTAGGGCCAATTTCCACCTCGATAGTTATCCCCTGCCACTCTCTTCACGCACAGTCAAACTGTTACTTACTTTATAGCAAAATAAACGAGAAATAAAAGTTGATGTAATAGTCGTTGGAAAATAAATACAAAAAAATGATTTTTGTATTTTTTTATAATGAGTTTTTAGGAAAATTTAACAAATTAATGATTACAGAATTTATGTGCAGTATGCATTTCTATTCATTGTGTCTTGTTTCTGAAAATCAAAAATAAAAAATTTAACTAGATAAACGGTTTGGTAACCGCGGCGCGGGAGAGATTTACAAGCATGACGTAGTCGACTTTTGGGGTGACTTTTAATGGTAAGTAGCAGCTTATAAACATTTACTGTAGGTTGCGAACTTTCGCGTGAGTCAAATCCACGTCACCAGCGGCTGGTGGCCGCCTACCCTCCGCCGCCCTCTTGACGTCCTCGTCCAGTCCTCCCAGCAGGCCTGCCACTTCATCTTCTTCTCGTACGGGGCCCGGGGGGGCCCGCTCCTTGACCACCTGTATACCATTCAGGGTGTCGGTGCTCCTGTTGCACATGTTGGCCCAGTATCTTTGGCCCGAGTCCCATTCTTGCAGGGCTGGTCCAGTTGATCCTCGCAGGGCCCGCAGATCTGCAAACTCTGCTTCGGCTGGCTGCGTAACCGCGACTTGCTGTGTCGAAACTAGAGCGCACAGCCATCTCGCATGTGGTTCTAAGGGGTTAGTCTATCGCAGTGAAGCCTGCCTTCAGTGCATTGGCTTTCTGGTATCAATCATTTTTCAGTTGCAAACAAAAAAAAAAAAAAAAAATTTTCCTGAACAATTAATTTTACAACAAAAAGAAACGTGTTAATAACCAATACGTTTTTGCATATTTAGTTTACTACAAGAATTCCCTGTTAAAAATGGTGCGTTGGTCTAAAGCTATTCAGAAGCAAATAAGAAGCACCGAACAAATCTAAACCTCGGGCCTTTCGTGTTTTTGATCATAAAACTTTTGTAAAAGAATTTGACATGTTTTATTAAGCAATAAGTAATACTTCATAAATCAAACGACCTAAAACAATTTTTAAAAACTAGGTAAAATGATAAATAGTCTCCTACTAGTTTTTTAGGTAAGGGTGAGGTTTATTTGAAAGCGACGTGATGTTTCTATTCAAACTTTGCCAACTTTTTTGTTAGAAAATCTTTTAGCTAACTAGTAATAGTGCAAATATTTATTTTTAATCAAACAACTTTTCGTGAAAATAAAAGGTGTTTGCAGAATTCGCGGGTGCACTTTGGGATAAAAAATCAGGTACATTGTTCCAACTAATTGACAAGTTAGCGAAAGTTGTCACTTTAACGTTGGCTGAACAAATGCGAGCTTCACTTGCGATAGACTCCAGCCCCTAGCACCAATCAGATGCTCTGCGCTCTAGTCGAACGCAGAGGCCTGAGTTACATCTCACCGTTGCCACCAGAAACGGTTTGTAACGCGGGCGCGCGGGATAGATTTGACAAGCATGACGTAGTCCAGACGACTTTAATGGGAGAGCGGCAGCTTATAATCATTTACTGAGGTTTTCCGAACTTCGGTGAGCCAAGCCACGTCACCATTCGGCCTGTTGGCCGCTACTCTACAGTGCACATTCTCCACCATATGGCAAAGGCTGGCCGAAAATCGAAAAAACTGAAAACTTGCTTGCTTTTTTCTCTATTTGAAAAATAATTGTCCATCAGAAAAGAACAATAAAACAATAAAACTTAACGTGTGTGCTTCGTTTATAAAATGAAAATTTTGTTAATTTTTTACTTGTTAATTTTTACAATGCTTTGAAGCTGCCATAAAAACGATAAGAATCACTGAAAGTAAATGGATAGAATTCACTCGCTTGAATCGTTCAATCTGAACTACACATGCTGAAAACACAAAGCTGATAATAAGCTTGAGAGAAACTGTGCACTAATTCAATTGTGTAGACAGGGTGCAATTAAAAACGCAATCACAATCAAACTAATCCGCCCGCCCTTTCTCTGCCCCTCAAGCAATAAACAAAGCACTTTCTCGACAACAATTGCTGCTGTTTTTGCTTTTTGTGGCTTTAGTGTGCCGAGCATAAGGACGACTTACCTGCCACCATTTCATTGGGTGATATAACAAATAACGATATTACGGCTGCTGCTGGCTTTTGGCAATTCGACAAGTCTAAAATTAGCGTTCTGTCCTTTATTTAGAATGCCGGGCGCTTTAGCTATTCAAGAAAGCGAAGAGGACAAGAAAATGAATGGAGCAGCTTTTTGTTGGGGAGTTGCTAGCTCCCGTACTGCAATAAAATTTGCATATTTTTTTTATTTACATCGCGGGTTTTGGGCTGCGTTGGTCTTTTGTAATTCATTTCAAACGTTTCCCCAAGCTTTTTTCCCGCACCAAAACAAACTACTAAAAAACGAATCTGCTTTCTCTCTCTCGTGTCTTTTCATCGGTATTTGTAGAATTGTGCTTTTCCCCCCTTGCAGTGCTTGAACATAATGAGTGAGTGAACCTTTCCTCTGACTCCATTCAAGTCCTCTTACTCCCCACCCCACCGATCGCCGCTGCACCAGTTAACACGACTTGTCTCTATCCCATTAGCATTGGCCCAGCAAAGTGTTTGTCGTTGCCTAGGTCTTATTAGCCGACGGAATTTCATTAAAGACGCTGCAAACACTTGGATCCCAGGCCAGGTCGCGGCATATCAGATCACTGCACACAACCGAGAAACATTTGCTCCCAATGATGGCGCGCACACAGGTATCGCTAAAAAAAGTTTTCATTTGCCAGATGGCCCTCATTCTGGGGGCCCGGGGTTTAGTTTTTTGTCGCTGTGTTGAAAAGTGCCTGCAGCAGGTCGTGTCGGGGTTCATCTGCTCGCAAATATTATTGTGAACCACACTCCTTAACCTACATCACAAATGGCTCCATCCTTTTTTAAAACCTGTTAATTAAAATGAATTATAGACGCTCTAATGACGACAATCTTTCCGGGGGTCCCACTAGGGCCCAGCTTCGAAGCAAAAAAGGAAAAGACAAACACTACTCGCCACCCCTTGACCGCAATGCCTTTGCCAAAGCTGACCCAAGGTCGCAGAAAAAAACCCCCACCTCCACTAAACTTCTGCTTGTTTGAGGGCACTTGTGTACAGCTCCTGTATACCCTTTCATCCCCCGCTTTCATGGCAATGGGGGGATTTATCATTCATTTATGAAATTTGGGTCCTACTCGCCATCTGTCGAAACCCCAACCCTGGATACACTGCCTCCACTGGCCTGCACAAAGTCCCCAACTTTGGGGTGGGCGCTTTTGAAGAGATTTAGAGGGGGAGAGAGAGCACTGTTTCTGTCACACACCATTTAAACAATGACTATCATCAGAGCAGCAGAGGAAAGCTCGACAATTATTAATTACAGTGACGCTACCAAGCACGGGGATACTGCAAACTACTGAAAAAAGGGGAGAAAACCCGAGAACGAGATAATCACATTTTTATTTGCCACTTTGTACGGGGTGTGTGCGTTGGTGAATGAGTAAGTCAGTTTTTAAAAATTCGCAACGTTCTTTTATGATCGGCCCGCGGAGCACTTCAACGAGCAAAGCTTCCCACTGCCCAATAATTGTCTTTTATACTTATTGACCCCCCTTTTTCCGTACGATTACTTTATTAAGCCCAGCCCTGAAAAGGCGTGTGTTCTGATGGTGCATTTTTGGGGCACTTGAACCTTTTTCGAGCGAGAAAGTGTGCAACGTTCCAAAATGCAAACCTCACACGGGGAACGCTGGCGCCATTGTAAATGCCAAAGTTCTGCTTTGTGGGGGCAAGTTTTGCTGTTAATTGCTACTTACACTGTTCGGGTAATCACCTATCAGAGGGCCCACTCGGGCCCAAACACAGTCTTGTCCGCCATTTGTTTTTTTTTCCGCTCTAGGCCGGGGATTTGGTCACACCACCAGTCATACTGAGGGAGACCAAAGTCGCCTTTCATTCTCTGGCCTCCTCTTTTTTTCCCAAAGTCATCACCACCCCGGGACATCATTCTTTGGGTGCATGTTCATATTCTGTTTTTTTTCTGTCACAGCCACAGCCTCTATTTCTCGAAGTTGTGTTTTTTTTTGCCCACTCGCTATCGCCTGGCCTAATCTTTTCTTCAATTTTTGCACTCTCGAGTTCCTTGTTTTTTGTTCTTCTTTTTCCTCACGGGTCTCTTACTGTCTTCGGAACTGTTGCAGTTGAAGTCCTGCTTTGGGCAGTCACAACGCTCGACCAGTGCCACACTTTTTCCCGCGCATCGTCGACCTTTCTATCAAGGTTGCCGTCTAATAAAGATCGATTTTAAACACGTTGATTTGCTTACTTCCCTGGGTCAGTCCGTCCCTTGTCGGGAAAACCTCTCCTTCCGTTGTTGGCAACACATAAACTCAACAAACCCCTTTGACTTTAGTGCAACACTGTGAAATGCAGTGTTTGGGGGGTTTTTCGCCCCCAATCAGCCGTCCTTCACCAAGTTTCACACAGTACGAAACTCAACAGTACTTTTAGTTTCATTTCTCTTTTCCCTCTCTTGTTTCTACCCTAAACCCCCTCTCAATGCTCCCCCTCAATTTGGGGTAAACGCTGTTGCTGTGGCAGCTGGCAAACCGAAATTTTTTACCATTTTTGCCTATCTTATGTCCACTTTCTTTCCCCCCAATTTGCCTCTAAAACATGGTGTCTAATTGGAATTAATTGCTTTTAAATATCTCTTTATCTTAAAGCAGTGTTGGGTTTAAAACTTTTTTTTTTCAAAACTCCCTCGTTCTCACCCTCCCCGCACGGGAGTGGTTATTTAAATTTGGGAAAAAATTTTTGAAGTTGAAGATGAAAAGAAGTTTCCTTTTTTGAAGCACAGCCACCCACCACCCCTTCAAAGAACTTTTGCTCAATTTTTTTAGTGCCTTCTTTTTTCCTTTTTCGCCTTTCTTCTTTTTTCCTCTCTCCTCTTTTTTTGGGGGGCCCCGGCCCCCCGTTACTTTTCCCCCTTTTTCCTGGGTTCTCAGCAGCCGCGTGGCCTTCTCTGGATAGTTTTAAAAGGGCCCCAATTTCGTGCCAGCCTCCTGCCCCCCCCTTTCCCCTTTCCCCATTTTCCCCCTCTCTCTCCTCTTTTTGCTCCTCCCCTCTCCCTCGTTTTCTCTCTCCCTTTTTTTCTTTTTTGGTCGGTAAGGTGGTCTCGGGCACTGAGGCAACACTCCACTGCAGATCGCATCTCAGCCGCCCTCCCTCCTTCGCCCTCATCGCGGGCGTGTCGTCGGTTTTCTTCGTCCCACTCGGCCACTACCCACATTGTCCCGAGGACACACAGCCCTGACCGATAAAGGAGGAAGAAGAAGCCACCCCAATTTGGGTTGGTTTCCATCTCCCCCTTTCATTGCTCATTCCCCCTTTTTATTGGGTTTGCCTGGGACTAAATACCAACGGCTAATAGCTGCTAACAAAAATAGGGGGGCTCTCAGGTGGAGAGGGAGGTGGCCAGTCCCCAAGAAAACGAGGTTTTTTACTGTCATAAAGAGAGGGGGGAAATAAAAAAGAGCCCGGGTAAAATTTAAGCCGCAGTGCAATCACCCTGACGCCAAACGCAGCAAACTTTTCCTAAAACCCACAACACTTTTGCGTCCCCATGTCCAAAAAGTACCAGGGAAGCAATTTTTGGCTGAAAAGCAAGGACTAAAGGAGCACGGGGCGGGCCCTTTTAAATTACGATCGGCGTTGTCTGCCATCACGCGCCGACCAGACACGGTCATAACTCTCAGCTTCCCGCCCGGTTCGCCACTATCCTCAGTGAGCACACACTGTGGCATCATTGTCTGTTATCAAACAAACTAAACAGCCAGTGAAACTACACAATTGTTCTCGGCAACACCTTGTTGTGGCATACATCAATCACGGCACGGCGAACCATGCGCCGACACCTACATTCGGAATTTTTACCGAGCAGTCATGAAAACTCAAAAACTTTCTGTTTTACACTGAGACTTTCTCATTAAATACCCTCTTTTAAAATCATCTAAATGTTTAACTTGTTTCAAAAATCAAGAGAAATAACAACACAAGACAACCCGAATAACGGAGATAGCGAGCGGTCATTGGTATCTCCCAGTCGTACTTGTTCTCAATTTCCCAACACAGCTTTGCAACGTCGCGGACGATCGATAATTGGATATCTTAAAACCATGAGAAGGCACCACTTGGTGTAGAGTGAAAAGGTATTAGGAGAAGGTTAGTTTGGCAAGTGATTCCTAAGATGCTGCTAATTAAGTGCAACTGATGCGCCCGGCAAATGATGTGCCGCCATGGTCATAGGGGTATGAAAGATAAGAAAAGGATTAAAGAAAATGAGACTGTTTGCCGCAAGCCAATTTGATTAACTGATGGAATGTTTCACAAGGGAACAAACTGGGGGTCGGCAGCGGTTCAGTTATTTGTGCAGTGACTCAGTCCTGTCTGCGGTCTTGGCATTCACTAATTGCTGCTAGCAAGCTACATTGGCGCGCACTGCCCGGCTAATATTACTTCTTCTAAACACTGATTTGCAGGTCCTCTTTTTTATCCCCAGTGACCCATCACCATCGAACATGCAGAGAAGAGGGTAGGTAGCACGGCAATCAAAAGAAGTCTGGAGACAAATAAACAAACTATCAACTGCACAGTGAAAGCATACAGCACCCCCCTGAAATGGCGTCATAAAATGTCTTCTGGTGCTCTTATTTACGAGTGCTTGCTGAACTGTACTGCCGCTGTTTTATATTAATTTTCACTGACTCACTCTCGCGTGTATAAAGGCGCGATACTGGCCGACAGAGAAGTCATGATTTCGTTGCTGATGAATCAAAGAAAGATATCCCAGCACAAACAGCTGGCAATCCTTGCTTAGATAGATTTTTTAAAAAAAACAGACAAAACACAAAACATTTGAAGCTAGAGAGCCAATCGAAATCAAATTTTTGCTGCTCCTGGGTAAGTGTTCCGGGGCCAAATTGGCCATAAAGTTTGAGCCGAAAAAGAAAGGAAAACACTTTATGGCTGGTAGCATCAAGAGCCCTTGCTGAAAAAGAAGAAGGGAAAAGAAAGAAAAAGGACCCACTGAAAGGATTGGCCACTGCAATAAATTATGATTATGGGCACAGATATCTACTTTGTAGTCAAAACCGTTTCTGGCTAGGCATTGCAATTTTCATTCAAAACGAAGAAGCAAAAGAAGATATGAAAAACAGGCGCTGGCCTGTTTGGGCTGCTGATGCTGGTGTCGGCTTCACTCAGCACTATTTTTTCCCTTTAGGGGGCACGGCAAGGGGCACCAGCCCCTGACGTGAAAGGCAAGGCTACCAAATTAAAAGTTTCAGTATGCCCATTTGCTTCCACCATGTCTGGGGGGGCACAGCAAGGGCCCAGCCAAAAGCAAAAGGGTCGGTTTTTTTTTTAGTTTTTCGGCATTCCCCCTTTTTGCGCTATTTTGACTGCACGAATACTTGGATATTCAGAAATTTTGTGGGGTTTATAGGGGTCATACAAGTTAAATCATTCAGTGGCATCAAAAGAAGTAGAAAACTCTAGTTCCTGCCCTAGTTTTTTGTCCGCACGCGTTCCATTTCCCGGGCTAATGAGCATTTCACCAAAATGGAGCACTGCACTGAATTTTTTTAAAAACCAACGAACTCTTTCCCTGTTATGGAAAGAGAATCACTCTTTGGAATTTGTTTGCATTGTTTGTGATGCTTAGGGCTACCCGCTCATGGGATTCACCTTTTATGTTTGCCTTCCCGCCATTAAGATTGCAGCAGGGGCTTCTTTTTCAAAATGTTCTATTTTTTGATCTTTGACTAGGCAGGGGACACATTAAAAATTACCAGTTAAAATGACCAAAACAACCCTTTTGGGTCAAATAAAAAGGGAACAGATGAGAAAAAAGAGACATGGTGCCATGGAAACAAAAAAAAATGGTTTAAATTTGAGCTTGCTAGTAATTTTTTTGGCTTTAAACTTGTTGATCTTTCCCAAGCTGAAACGGCAAACACTAAGGGCCCCAGCCCAGGAATAGCTCAAAAATCAAATTTAAAAACTTTCGATGCATCAAAATTGGCAAAAAAATACTGGTAGTGTTTCCCATCTGATTGTTGAAAATTGAGTGGGAATTAGTGGATCAGACAAAAAACCCCATTTGAGTCAAATTGACATTGACATGACGTGTTTGATGCTTTAAGAGGAAGAAGCGGAAAAAGCATCACATCACGGGACAACAGCCATCAAATTTGACCGGCAATGTCATACTTGTAAAGGGTGGCAGTGGAATGCCCGTCGCCGCAGTCAAACAAAATCCGGTAATGTTGTCTTCCTTTGCAGGGCAATCACAGCTTAAATGATGAATTTTAATGAAGCCACATGAGATGTTTGATCCGCTCGTAGTGACCCGGGACAGGTGGTCATCTGAGGCAAGGCAAAGGAAAGCCCAGATAGTGGACTGAATTTGGGCTTGTTTGCTTTGTCTGCTCCATCCTCTCTTTCTCTCTAAACCTACTGCGTAAACCAGTAAGTTTTTTTCCAGGCTCTATGGACTTGAACTTGACCTGTAACTCACCCTTTGCCGTTGATGACACTCATCAAATCCCTCTCTCATCATCATTGGTCACTTCTCTTGGTAGTTATTTTTTCTTTTTTCCCCCAAAAAAAGGCAAAGGGGTT